>CM033362.1:2774913-2787413 GCA_019395295.1 Osmanthus fragrans
CAGATGATATGAAAGATTTGATTGGGTCAAAATCTTATCAACCAAATAAATTAAAAATAAAAAATCCCCCATTTTGTTTTTGATATCTCATCAATATATAAAAGATTATGTAAATGGTGATATACAACAAACATTTTCCATTTTATAATGTATGATTTCCTAGAATTTTTCTGAAATTTTCATTTTCAAATGATATTTGTAGTGTTATGAAAATATCGTATACGCATGATAAAAGATTCACTAGAAGCATCTAAGATTTAACTATTGTCACGAGTCACGACTAGTAATTGATATATTTCACTCTGTAAAACTTGTGAAAAGCGGGTCGGACATGCCACTTTATTAATTGTAAAAATTGGAATTGCACTGAAAATTTATTCGACAAAAACAAATATCCGAAGTTAGCATACCTTCAAAACAAGTAAAGAACTAGCTAATGTACCTCAATTTCTTCTTTAAATATTCGTTTACCATATATATGAATTCGATCCCGATTCAACAAATTAAATAAGCTATCAATTAAAGATATATTAAACTAACTGAAAAATTAAAAAATTAGTATCTACTTATTTAACTAAATAAATAAAATTCATAGTTATTGTATTCATTTAATTTGATAAATATACATAATTCCCAGTTTGAGGATGATTAAAATCAGATTTTTAATAGATTTTGATAGAAATTGATAAAATGTATGATTGAAAAGTTGTGTGTCCCCTAAAATGTGTGGTTAAAATAAATTGTTGACTTTGACTTAAATTAAAATCTTGATTTTAATTGCTACCAAACAGATATTATATTACTAATATACATATGGAAAACTGAAGAGAGTAGTTAACATGAAAGGAACTAGAAAACACGACGATAGATACTGAAAGGTCATAACTATAGGCATTGGGAGATCGATCAAATTGATGATGATGTGTTCGAGGGCGCTTCTGCCATTTCTTTGAGAAATGAAACGACGTCATCTGATGTCTTGAGAAGATACCGGGCACTTGTGCGAGTCCGGCCAACAGCACAAGAAAAATAGTTCTCCTTTTTCAGATCGAGCACATTCCACGAGACATTCTCTGGTGATGATCGGCGGCTTTTGCTTGCTTTCTTGTCCGGGTTTGGTCCAGATTGCTGACTCTTACCCCGACACTTGGAGCTGTTTATAGCAGAGGGGAGCTTTGGAGAGGACCGTTTCTCCAAAGCAAGCTTCATTGCATCGGTTGCTCTTGTTCTTGGCATACCCATAGTATCCGGGGGAGGTTCTGGCTCGAAAAAAGTGTACACATCCTCGTCCTGAATTAAGGGGAAAAAAAAATGTTGAGGAATTAAGAAATAGTCAATATAAATGCTTCCTTTCCTGTCCAAATGAAGAATGGCATTCAAATGTGGTGTAAAATAGTGCATTTGAAAACAATCAACCTCTCGTACAAATGAAACAGGTAGTTTATATGTTTTCAGAACAATTTCCTGTCATTAAATGATCATCTCTATCCCCTCTACAACAAAGAAAATTGATTTGCTACCTTCTCGAAGGATAATTAATGATTAGTTACACCTAGAACTAGAAATCTCCCAGTGTGGTCGACGAATATAATCTTCCATAACAATGACGACTGTTACTAACAAGTGACCCCATACATGGTGCAGAGTAAACAACGACCAGGACCACCAAAGGGAACATGTATCAGATGTATGCGTTAATGCAGCGAAATATATGCAGGCACACAAATTTAGAAATTGTTACTTTGAGACAGAATGAACTCTTCAAGCAGCCTCCAAGGCTCAATGTAGATATCCATATTTCTGTTTTTTACTATGTATGTATACCTCTATTTAAAAAATTTCAATGGATTCTATATAAATAACTTTATAATATCAAACCTACAGAATATTTTTATCTAACCTACTGCTTTACTAGGTAAATTGCTAGCTGTTTGTAGTTTTCATGCAGTGTGAATTTTACATAATGCTGCATAAAATCCCCCATAATGATCAGTGGCGGATTTAGTATGGAGGCAGTAGGGTCAGCTGCCCCCACACTAAATTTCAAATCCAAGATTTTCAAAAAATTCCTTATAGTTTTTGTCCCCACAATTAAAATTTTGTGAAATTTGCCCCCACAACTCTACAATCCTAGCTCCACCCTAATGATGATAGTAATATAAAACTTGCAATCACAAAGATGAGAAGATATACCTTTCCTAAGAAATGCCCTATGCACAACACATAATCTATTGGAATACAAATGGCTTTACTGTGAACTATCTCTCCAAGTATACGATCAATAGCTGCTCCCTGTACACAGCGAAGGGAAAAAAAGACCAGAATATAAAAAATTTATTGTACCAAAGTGTGTGTCAACGAGGCTTCACACAAATAATCCAAGATTTCAATTATTAGAGATGTAGTTACCTTTGTAACACCAACTGCTCGCACCTCAACTGAGCGGCTTCCTTGGACTACATCAACAGACGAGTTAGACATTGGACCAGTCCAAAGATGCTGCAGCATGTCTCTAGCTTGCAATCTTCCAAATTCAACATCTGAGATTATAGAGAGAGAAAAGCAAATGAACAAAAAGATAATCAAATTAGCAGGAATAGAAAATCGTTCAACTCGGTTACCTGCATACTTGTAGTTCCATACAAGTGAAGTTTCATGATGCTCACAGTGTGACCTTGGGGTTCTTTTGGTGAAATACTCAAAAACGTGCTGAATTATGGAAAACTAACCAACTTATTTAGAGGTTCAATGTGAAAATAGTGAAGAAACAACCAAAGCATGACATACTTTTACACTGTCAACCCAGTCCATATTTAAATGCTCTGGCATTGTTGTCATCCATGCTCCCCTTGTGGAACGCAAAAACATTCCATTCTCAGCTGCTAACCACATGTTGTACTCACCAAAGATCTGAAAAAGAAACCAGCTCACGAAAGAACATAGAGGCAATAGTTAAGCAAGAGAATAGTAGATGACGAACATCATCTAAGACACTCCTCTCACTTCCACTGATTACTACAATTGTTGTTTTTGGATCATTGCAAAGCTCTGTCAGAGGTCCTTTCAACTTAGGATGCAATTTCAGTTCCATTTCTTTAATTTGATCACCACCTCTTCTTCCAGGACTGTCAATTGGTTCAGTTAGTGTAGCATTGAAACCCTGTTTGTTAACAGACAAAATAAATAATTATTGCTCTTGTTTATGATAATAGTCTATCATAAAACTATAACCCAAATAATAATAGGGTATTTCTATCAGACTAGGCATGCAACTTCTCAAGCGAGTGAAACTATTTTAAATTATCCTACCAGTTGGCATATTTGGTTGACCTAGAGTCCAGCCCCTACGTACATCATCTGCAGTTCTGATTTATTTCAAGGGTAATTGAAATAAGTCCAATAAGATCCCAAGAAAATCAAGTCGCAGGAGTAAATCAAATAACAATCAGTTAGTAATCAGAACATTTCTTTCTGCCACTTGATCAAAAAACAGCAATCTTCCCTGCTTTCAATGGCAAGATAATCTACTTCTTACTCCCAGAAAGGAGGTACTAAATAGTCTTGAAATATTTTCTGCTTCTCGACATCTACAGAATAAGATGCAAGTTTCCTTCATCTTCCTATTTTAACATTTTCAGGTATGTATCCCTCGTCTGCCACATTTTTGTATAATCAAAGCTTTCGCCTGATCCTATTCCAGAACAGTGCTTATCTTCCCACCTTGAATTAATTGACTTTTTAGATACATAATTACCATCAACCAAATGTAGAACTCCATCAAAAGTCATATCAATTTGAAAACTCGTTGTACATGCTTTTTAACTACTTCAATGTACTCCACATAAAAATGGAAATAACATGGGTAGGGAATGACAAATTTCCATCAAAAGGTTTTACTTGTATCCCAGGCTTTCACACAGATAAAATAGAGAGAAAATAAGTGGTTTAAATGGAAAGCTTAATTAATGAGATGTCCCCATGCCCCATCCAGAAAGTGGGAGAAGAAAAAGACCCAGTCAAGGCATTTGCCCTGTCGCAGTAACTGTAATTAAATAGTTTAAGATAACAAGTTCATAATGTGAAGTCACTAAAAAAATGCAGTAAAAAAGAATAAAATGAAAAATAGTGAGAAACTTGAAATTACAAATGCACTCTACATTGGTTACATACCACTTTTAGGAAAATTAAAAGCAACTTACTAGCAGTAAAGGGTACATCTAAAGGCCCTGAGTATATCTATTCAGTTATTTTACGTTGTTTATCCTCAAGTAAGAAGGAATTACAGCTAGAAATTTTAGTTCCAAACTCAAATAAGGAAAAAAAAATGCTGTCGAGATCAACAAAATTTCTGAAACTGAGAACTGAACAAATGTAATGGAGCATACCAGTATAAGTAATCGATTTTTAGATTTCAAATACCGCTGGATTGCATCGCTGAAAACTAGTTGGGGTGGAACTTGTCTTATTCTCTGCTGAGCTTCTATAATGGTATCATTTAGTTCACTGCAAAAAATCAATTGACTACCTGAAACCAAAATCAAAACTTGCAACTCACTCACCCAGTCATTGAATGATACTGTGAAAATTGGCAAGTCCCTCCATTCAAGATAGTATATTTTCGAATAGCAGTTTTATGCACACTGTTGGGTTTTGATACCCAATAAATCTCCCGGACGATGATGTAAACTCGGTTATATATTCAGTCGGCTTTAGCCAAATGACTGATCGGTACATCGACATCATTAATGGGACGACCCAACTCCTTTCCATTTGGACCACTTGAAGCAGCCTAATTTATTAGAGTTGCTCGTGATCCAACCCATTTACTTGGATGGTTAAATTGTGTTACCTATATTGAGTGGCCCATTTATTCTTAGTGATTAGACCTTACCTATGTTAATTGGGCCAACCCTATTCTACCTTGACTTACCTTAATTGGACTTGACCTATCCCTATTTACACTTGGACCGCCCCTCTCTCTATTCTTCTATGTGAGAAAACCACCTCCCCTCTCTCTCTTTGTGAGACTTGCCCGTGATCTTGATTTCTTCCCTTTCTTCAACCTTTGTGGCTATTGTCTTTGTGACATTGATTCCTTTGTGGTTTCTCTTTTGGGAATATCAAGAAGCAACCATAGTGGGAGTCGGAGTCGAGTTTTTGGGTTGGTTCCTTGATGGTGTCAATTGGAAGCAAACTGAGCCCGGAATAACATGTGTGGTGGTCGATATTTGCTCAACATCTAGTATCAGAGCGTGGTTTGAGCGATTGTGGTGGAAATCAACCAAACCAGGGAGGCACTAGCGCGAGTTCTTCAACTGATCGAAGCTTCAAAGGCGTTTTCCGGTCAACCAAGTCACGAACCGGCGAAACCAACCCCGGAATCGGACTATGCAGGTCGAGACGCCCCCTGCAACAAGGCGCGTCTCTCCAGCAGCGATCGTTCGGCGAGCTTTTTTTAGGCAGAACCCTTATTTTTACCCGCTGAACGTACTGACAATATTTGTTTAGTGTTTCAGGTCACGCAGAAAAATTTGGACGATTTTACCCCTGGTACCTGTCTGCTTCGTGTCGGACTGCAGTGATAACTTCGTGGCTGACTGCAACGGTACATTTGCTGAATCTTTAGGGCGAATAGTGGTGGCCCTAAAGCAGCAAATTCGCATCTCTCGTAATTCACAGACTCAGATACGTCCGCTCTGGTAAATTGGCTTATCCCGTTAATTTCAGCACTAGCGCGTCATCGTATGGGGTGACAATAAGATTGTGGTTACCGTGAAGGGGTAACATTGCTTGTGCTAGAAATTAGGATTATTTGCTCTTGATTAGTTGCGTTTGAGAATTTAGTTTTGATAAATTAGCTTATTGATCTTTGTGATATAATTGTCGCTATTTGGAATCTTCTATGATTGGATATACCTATTTTGTTGCATTCGTAATTCCGTTGCATTGTTACTTCCGTTAGAATACCTAGACCTGACCTGTTCGAACATTCTCTTAATCTAAGACCATGAGTCTTACGAAATCCTGAGAATTTAAAACAAAATATATTGTCTGTGACCTTAGGACTACTTTGTGTGATTTTGTGTTTGTGATTTTGGGTTTTTTGATTAACTCATAAAATGTCGAGTCACAACTTTGATTTGGGAATCTTTAACGGAAAATGTGATTTTTCAATATGGCAACAAAAAAATGAGGGGTATTTTGGTCCAACAAAAAGTTGCAAAAGCCATTGAAGGCAATTTTTCATCTGATTTTTCAAAAGAATAAAAAGAAGAATCCGATGAGCTTGCTTATACTTCTATAATCTTCCACTTGTCTGACGTTGTTTTAAGAAAGGTGGGTAAACTGAAAACCACCAAAGAACTTTGGCAAAAATTAGAAAATCTGTTTTTGCTCAAGTCTACTCCAAATAAGCTTTTCTTGCTTGAACGTTTCTTCAGTTTTAAAATGGATCATTTGAAGGATCTTGACGACAATTTAGACCTTTTTAACAAACTTGTTCAAGACATTGTTTAATTGTGGTGAAAAAAGTGTTCTGAAACATACAAAGGCTAAAATACAACTAATACTGCTTAATTCTGATGGCCTGAATCATATAGAGAGTTCAAAAATTGCTATTAAGTATTGTGGAGACTCTATTGATGCCTGGGGAAATTAGTAGCTGACGCACTTAGAGAGTAAGGAAAACGGAAATTAAGGCTGAGAAAGAAGATAAGATGAATGGGATGGTGAGTGACATTTGAGGAGGTGTATAATGGGGCAATTGATAGCAAATGAATTATTGGGTAGGAGCTCAAGACAAAGTGGGGGGGGGGATTCGAGTATAGACTCAAGTGATGAGAATTGTAAGGAAGAAAGGCATGGGTTGGGACAATTTTAGTGGCTAGATGGTGTTACATTTGTGGGTAAAACTGGACAAATTTATTGAGGGATTGTTCCCAAAGTGAAGGATAATCTGAAGGGTTCGATGAGGTGATGAGGCGAATTGTGGCTTTGGGGTCGAGTGTTTGTCCCTAGTGAGGTTTAATTGAGAAGTAAACCTAGGTTTACTGCATTGTATCTGTGTGTAATTCCTTTTTTGGCATGGGCATGAGTGCTTGATTCTGTTGTCATGTGTGTTTGTTACAACTGTTCAATGTGTTTTGATATGTTGTAATTGCTATGAATTGAATGTTGGACTTCGAATAACTTTGGTGTATGTAGTTTGCACTGCATATTGGAGTTTGTTGACTGCCATTAGCATTATGTGTTCCGTGTGTTTGGTGTTTCTTGAGTACGGTGGAGTATAGATGCATAGGGTTCACACTGTGATATGTTACCGAGGGAGGTGGAGTGTATGCATTTGCGGATCACAAGTGGAGATGTGATCCATATGTCTAGAGATGGCGTTGAGTCAGAATGAAAACCAGATTAAAGGCGGAGGTGTGGAGAGAGGACACTTCTATCACTTAATGTTATGTGAAGCCCATCAATATCCACGTAGTATATGAGAAAGGAATTGAAGTGGTAGATAAAGGATTATTCCGAGAACCTTATGATCCATTGTATTGTTTACTTTTTAGACAATGGAGTTGAAGTGATTTGTTCTCCGTTAGCGAGCATGGTTGACGCGAGAAGTATGAGATATGTGTTTCTTCGTAGGTGGAGAGTTAAACGGATGTAGGGATTAGGATATGTGGGGGGGGGGGTGGTGAGATCTTTCTCGTGGGTAATCTTATGCATTTTGATTGCATCGGTGTTTTGACCGTGTGTGTCTGACTTGAACTAGGTGGGTTGATTCTGTTATTCCTGTCTGTGATCCAATTTTGAAAAGATTAAAAATGCGTTTTATCTTATAGTATATCGGTTTCACATGTTTTTTTTTGCTCTTAATTGTCACTGTGAATATCTGACTTCTACTTGTGGTGTGCTTGACCTTAGCCCCGCGTGAGCGTGAGTATAAGGAGGCTGGTACGATCTATGGTTTCAGGTTGGAAACACGGAGGTAAGGTGCTGTGATCCCAAATTTTAACCGTTATGACTTTGATTAAACACGTATGAACCTTGTAATTTTGATTGCTGTGCAGTTTTATTGGGCCAACAAGGTGGAGATTTTGTTCGGTTTTTTGATACCCAATAAATCCCCCGGCGCGGATGATAGTAAACATAGGTTATATATTTCAGTTCCGACGGCTTTTTATCCTAATGTAATGATCGGTACAACAGATCAGACCACCATTAATGGACCTGACCCAACACTTTCTCCCGAATGGGCCCACTCGAAAGCAGCCACTAATTTTTATAGTAATTGCTCGTGGTCTAAACCATATACTTGTATGGCTAACTTTGTGTTACCCATATTGAGTGGCACCAATTAGTCTTAGTGATTGGACCTTACCTATGTTAATTGGTCACAAACCCTATTCTACCTTGACTCTTAACCATAATTGGCCTTGACCTTTCTCCTAATTACACTTGGACCGCCCCTCTCTATTCTTCTGTGTGAGAAAACCGCCTCCCCTCTATCTTCTTGTGAGAACATTTGCCCTGTGATCTTGATTTCTGTCCCTTTCTTTCAAACCCTTTGGTGGCTATTGTCATTGTGACGTTTGATTCCTTTTGTGGTTGTTCCTATTTTAGGGAAATAATCAAGAAGCAACCGTAGTGGGTAGTGGAAGTTGGAGTTTTTGGGTCGGTTCCTTGGTGGTGTCTATGTGAAGCCAAATGAGCCCAGGAATAAAACCTGTGTGGTGGTCGATATTTGCTTAACAGCGCACAATTAATTCAACCAGGATTAACAGGGTAAACGGATCCCTGAAGATCACATAAAAAAATGGTTATTGAAATCTAAACCGAAATAATGCTAGTTATGTGCCGGCTAACATGATTAATTTACTTACTTTTAATATGATTTTTGGTATTGCATTTTTTTCGTCTTAACTATTTGACTCAAAATGGTACAAGGACTTATCTACAGAGAATTTCATTACACGCCCAAAAGGGTAATACCAACTTTTTGCTATGAGTTTATGATATTTAACTCATGGGGGTTAATGTTAATTTAAATTGATAAGTAGAATTTAATAAATCTTTTAATTTCATCTTTTTATTTAATCATATCACTCTCAGGACCATCATAGAAATAGGATTGCACCGTAACAGAGGGGCTACATAGATTACTTCTTTAAACTATATGGCATTTCACTTTGGGTTGTACATGGTGTACATGAGTGAGTCACTTTCCTCATGTGAGTATATTGACCCTACTCTCTACTTTATACTAAATTCTGTACAGGCCAGATTTATCATTTCCACTTTAATGTTGGGAGATTTGACACCACACATGGCGGATGGGAGCTCAACTCGCATGTGGGCAACATTACCATATGAATGTTATGAATAGCATTTTCTGTACATAAAAATATATGGTATGCCACGATTTATCGATGTCCTCTTTAATGTTGGGATTGCATTATTATTGTGAACATGCACCTTTTTTTTAGGTTTTACAGAAGCCAGGCCCCCAACAACCTAAATAGGTCCTATTCCCCCTAGCCCCCGGGACAATAGATCAGTGGTGCATAGAATAGGAATGAGGTAGTCCTCAGTAGAGCTGTCAGCATCGCAGTATGAGGTATTGATTCTACTGCTTCTTACAATGTATAAAATGGGACTTTTTGTTGAGCAACCTGTAAGACAGCTCTTAGTACCCAATGGCCTTCTGTACGGCATCATCCCGCGATTTACATCATCATCAATACTCTAAGGGGCGGGGCGGACCGCTCTACGGTTGAGGATCAACATTTTTAAAATTGCACATTCCCCTGATTTACTGGTTTTCCACCTACTCTGGTTGACTTAAATTCTCCAATTTCTTTGTCTATCCATTCAGTCACATGATCCAATTAATCATCCTCTCACTATCATCATCTTTGCTAAGTTTGAATTTAGAGACATTTTGTCTTTTTACATACTTCTATTAACCTTGTACAATTTAAGGACCTTGAGTGATTATCTATTGATTATATTTTAGACCGCGCGAAGAAGTAGGTCTCATGTCACATATTAGGTATAAAGGGGGAAAAAAAAAATAAAGCATAAAAAATAAAAAATAAAACATAAAATTTTCGCGCTCTTTACAACCCAAATACAAAATTAGCCCAAACCCCCCCCAAAAAAAAACCTTTTTTTCGGTTTTTAAATACAAAGGGGGCAAAAAAAAAAATAAAAACACTTTTTTATAAAAAAAAAACCGGTTAAACATTTTTTCAGGCAAAGGTATCAAAGTTAAAAGTTGGTCAAAATTTTTTTTTTATAAATCCCCTTTAACTTTTTTTTCAAAAGGGCACATTTTGGTATTTTTTTTTGGGCGGGGTTTTTAGAACCCAAAAAAAGGGGGGGGGGGGGGGCCCTTAAAAAATTTAAGTTTCCCCCCCTTGGAAACTTTAATTTCACGCAAATGGGGGGGGGTTTTTTCTTTTTTCTTTTTAAAAAATTTAGGGGGGGGGGGGCGGGAAAAAACAAATTGCCCCTAAAAAAAAAGGGGGGGGGGGGGGGCGGTTTTTCCCCATCCAAAAGCAGCCAAATGAAATGGGGGGGGGGGGAAATTTTAAAGGGGAAAAAAAAAATTTCCCCCACCAAAACCTTTTGTTTTCATTTTTTTAAGGAACTATTCAAATATTTATTCATCTTTTTAACGTTTTTTTAAAAAAAAAAAAAAAAAAGTTTTTTTTTTTTTTTGGGGGGGGCAAAAAAATATTTTATTTTTTTTTTCCAAATAAAGCGGGCAAATAAAAAACCCCCCACAAAAGAAGGGGGGATAAAAAAAAAATATTTTTCAAAATTAAAAAAACCAGTTTCAAACAAAAAAACCCTTTTTTTAGAAATATAAAAAAAAATAAAATAAAAATTTGCGGGGGGGGGGTGGGGGGAGGGCCCTTTTTTTTTTTTTGGGGGGCAATAAGACTTTTTTAACGGGCCTTTTGGAAAAAAAAAAAAAAAAAAAAAATTTTTCCCCTAGGGGGGGGGGAAAAAAAAATACAAAAAAAAACAAAATAATAAAAAAAAAATAAATTTTTTCAATGCAAATCAAAAAAAAAGGGGGAAACATACAATGGTAAAAAAACATTTTTTTATAAATTCCTGGGGGGGGGGGGGGATTTATTAAAAAAAAAAATTTATTAAAAGTTTAAAAAAAAAAAAAACCAGTTTCTTTTTTACCAAAAAGAAGGGGGGGGTGGAGGGGAAGGGGAAAAAAAAAATTTTTTTTTGGGTAAAAAAAAAAAAAAAGGGAACTTTTTTAATTTGTCAATTTGGGGGGGGGGAAGAAAGGGGGGGGGGGTTTGAAAAACCGGTTTTTTTTTGATAAATTTTTTTTTTTTTGGTTTTGGGCTTTCGAAAGGGGCTCTTTCTTTTGGGGGGACAAAAAATTTTTGCTAAAGCGGCAGCTAAATCCTTTTTTTTTTAAGGGATTTACGAAAAATAACAACAAAAAAAAAAAAAAAAAAAAAAAGGAAAAAAAAAAAACCCCCCAAAAAAAAGTTTAAAAAAAAAAATTAAAAAATTCAAAACAAATAACAAAAAAAAAAAAAATAAAAAAAAGTTAAATTTTTTATTAATAATTTTTTTTTCCCCCACAAGGTTGGAAATTTTTTCCCCCAGGGGTGGGTTGTAAAAAGGGGGTATTGTAATTTTTGGGGGATTTTTTTTTTCTTTTTTTAAATCTTTATAAAAAACAAAATAACTTTTTTCCCCTTAAATATAAATTTATTTTTCATAAAAAAAAATTGAAAATTTTTTTCGTAAAAAATAAAAATGGTGAAATTTTAATTAGTTTTTTTTTCCAAATAAAACAGAAAAAACAAATATTTTTAGGGTTTTTTGAAAAAATAAAAAAAAAAAATATAAAAAAAAAGTGGGGGGGCCCCCCCCCCAATCGGTTCAATGGAAAAATGGAGAAAAATCCTTTTTGGAAACAAATGGGGAAATAAAATAATAAAAAAAGGATTTTTTTCAATTCCGTTAAGGGGGGAAAAAAAAATTCTTTTACTTTGGGGGCAAAAAGTCAAAAAAAAGGAAATTTTTTTTCCTTTTTTTTTTTTTTAAAAGGGTTTAGGACAAGGGGGGGGGAAGGAAAAAACTTTTATTTTTACAGGAAAAAATAAAATAAAAGGTTGGGGGGGGGGGGGAAATGAAAATTTTTAAATTGGAAAAAAAAAATTTTTTAAAAAAAAAAAAAAACCCAAAAAAAGCCTTTTTTTTTACCCATACGGGAAAATCAATTTTTTTCAATTCCCCCCCTGCCCCCCAAAACTTTGTTTTGTTTTTAAAAATAAAATTTTTGGTTTTTTTTAGGGGGGGGGGGGGGGAAACCAAAATTCTTTTTTTTTTCCCAAATTTTTCCGGAAAACCCATTTGCAAGGGGGGGAAGTACCAAAACAATTTTTTTTTTTTGGATAAAGGTAAAATAGGGGTTTGGTGACAGGAAAATTAAAGTTTAAAATTTTTTAATTTTTAAAAAA
>CM033362.1:2799913-2801824 GCA_019395295.1 Osmanthus fragrans
AAAATCATTTATAGCCTTTTCCTATTAAAATATAACCAAGCGGGTGTTTTAAGGAAGTTATAGTTAGTAGAAATAGGTCAGGTTGATAGATGGATGTTCGATGGATACATCAAGATATTTTGGTGTGTGTTAGGTTGAGGCCAAATTAATTAATATTAAATAATATGAGGAAACCAACAGTAATTCATAAAATTTGTATTTAGAGTAAGTATGTTATTTAAGTTTGGTAAATCCTTAATTCATACATAATTTGTCTCAGATAAATTCTTGAAATGCTTAAATATTTAATAGTTTAGATGAACAATAAATGAATGGCAAATATTCAGTCAAAATTTATTATTTCTTTTTGTTTTAGGGTAATAAAATATAGTAAAATTTAAAATCTGTTTTTTTTTTTTTTTGGTTCAAAAAGAAAAAGTAGGATTTTATGCACTGAAACTGTCCGGCAGTATCTTATATAAGAACATTGCTGGTTGTACAGATGGGGATGACAGAGGTAGTTGACCGATCCTCACATGAGTGGGGTCCGCAGCAATTTTTATTTTATTTTTAATACAAGTGAGGCCCGCGCTACAGTAAGAGATCTGTCATTCACTTCTGTACAACCAAATTTATTGCTTATATAAAGTAATTTGTCAATGCTTTTGCTGTCATGTGAGCTTGACATATTTAAATTGCTGGGCACCAAACCCAGCTAATATTGTGTCCACAGATAAAAGTTGGATGTTTTTGCTTTTACAAAAAGCATGTATTTTCAATCCTAGGCAAAGTAAAGCTTATTCAGACAAAGGTAAAAGATAAAAGGAATCCCTAACATAATTTGAGTGGAAGCTGACGGAAGGCCTTGTTCTCAAATGCTCTACTTCTAAGTGGAAAGACATTGCGAAACTGTGTTCACTTAGGAAGAAAAATAAAGTTTCTTTACCATATTGAGATAATTGATCGATAGTCTTATGTTGATACAGTTGGTTCTATCCTGTAATTAACTACCTGGACCAAAGCCAAAATTTTTGTGACTTTGAATTAACATTAGCACATTATTTGCATCAAGAAACTGTTAAGGGATATAATCCCACATCGAATAAAATGAAAATATAGACTAATTTATAGGTATTGAGTTACTCATCTTAATAAAGTTGACATTTTAAGATGAAACCTTAAGTCTTTATATGTATCAGAGCTCATTAAACTTCAACGAACGATTCGATTCTTGTAAGACTAAAAAATACGAGCATATGGATTTCAATTGGTCTGCTCAAACGAGCCATCATCTTGTGGGGGCATGTTAAGGGATATAATTTCACATCAAATAAATATGTAAACATAGGCCAATTTTATAAGGCCTTGAGCTACTCCCCTTAACAAGGTTGACCTTTTAATATGGACCTCCAAATTTTTACAGAAACAATGAAATTTAAAAGATAAAATCTTCATGAATCATGAATACAGAATTTAGTAAACAATTGTTGTCAATTTATTTTGGCATATTTTTAAATGGGATTTGTTTCTTCGTTTTCGAATATCAAAGGTGATTCATGGTTTTTTCCATGATAACATCGAAATCATATATTTATTTATCAGAAATGATACTCAGATCAATAAGAAATTAGGGTGTGTTTGATAGAAAGATGGAAAATGAATGGCAAATAAAATATTTGGCAGGGAAGTGATTTGCCTAGAATTTATTTTAGAGGGAATTGTAATTAATGGTGTTTGATTGGTATAATTTTTCACCTAATCCGTTTGACTTTATTTTTCATGCATATGGTTACTTTTTGGGATAATTTTTTTACAATTTGTATTAAAATTTATTTGGATTGCCAAAAAGTAAAAAAAAAAATTAAAAAAAATTTATTTTCATAAAATTTTTATGTTCGTTTGACTTCGTTTTTCATGCAAATTGTCAATTAA
>CM033362.1:3402324-3875529 GCA_019395295.1 Osmanthus fragrans
TCGCGTTAGGACCACACTGACCATAATTGTCACACGAATCACGGGGTACTGTCATAACAAGATTCCACTTATTTTTGCCCTCATTCATCATATAGCGCTGGAGAAAGCCTGACTCGTCTAGAGTTAATCTTGTGATGAATGAACTGTTATCATATACTAAAACCCTGTCTTTATTTAATTTCAAGTTCGGTTTAAAAGGAACCGTGGGAAAGAAAGGGAGATTACTGAAGTAATGCCCATTCCATGGGCCACTACGGCATCTTTTTACCTGCTTGTTGTAGATCACCAGTTCAACAAGGCCATGGTTTTCAACCCTGTAGGTAAAATCTCCAAGGGATGGATCATCAGTACTTCTCCAGGATGTCAAATATTTATCATGTTCGGTTCCAGGGCTGTCTACCATCACCATTCCTGGTAACCTGGTGTCACCAGGGTAATCAAAACTCTGCCACATGTAGTTTTGTGGAGAAGTTCCATTTGTCTTGTCTATTAGTACAAGGTTTCCAGTGTCTAAGAGCCGTAAAACTGGAGTCGATGCAACAAGTGTTAAATTTGACGACCAGATAATGCTTTCGCCTCTGCTGAGAACTAAAGTTCCATTTCTGCTTATATTCAAGATTCCCTGTGAGTCTGGAATGGGCTGGTTTCTGTTCGCAACCCAAACAACGACATCTGGGGTAGTTTTGTACCATATCCCTAAAAACCTGGCATTGAGCTTACCAGGGGAGAAGAATCCCAGCTCGAACATTTGGCCCTGAGAAACTAAAGTCTGCCCATCGCGGATTATTTGGTTTGCAGAAAGTGTATCTTCTGCTAGAGAGAATTTTAGAAACGTTAAAGCATAGGCAAGAGCTCCGAGAAAAGTTCGTGTTCGCTCCATTTTGTTTTAGAACTAAGAATCGAACGGATTAATGTGTACATTTATATGAAAGATTTATGATTGATCATTAGCTGATGAATGAGAATTTGCCATTATTGTCATGAAGCATTATTTTAAGCACGATGATAATTACCATTTTCCATGTAATAGACGACTTCAGTGACATCAAAGGCTGAAAAGTCAAAAAGTTTTGTTTGGTGGGTGATTATGATGGATTTAAATTATAAGTGATTAGCACTTGTGACTATTACGAAATGTGTGAAATTTTTTACTGATTATAAACAGATTATAAACCGTGTCAAACAGGAGCTTATTTTCAATAATTTAAGGTCAAATTCATTAATTTATTTTCACATCTTTTAATCGTGGCAAATACTGGAGTGATCAATTTTTTTGTCAAACAAGTTTTTTGACTTTGCTTACAGCCAAAACTTTGGGTTTTTTTTCCATGGAAAAAATGGTAATGAAGCTTCTGCTTTGAAATTAGGCAACATACGTGGCTAACTCACAATTGGAATCCAAATTCGCTACATCAAATTTAGCGTCAGACCATTGTTTTCAAGAATCTGAGGTTGTGGGTTCGTCTGCCCCGAGCCAGTTAAGACCATTAAAGTTGCTGAGGGCGGTAGAAGAGGCTCCGATCAAGTCTAGAGCGGCTGTGATTCTTTGTTCATCAGAAGATTGCAGCAAGAATTTGTTTCTGGTGAAGGAGATGCATCTGCAATGATTCAAGGCATTGGCAAACTCATCAGAGATTCTTAATCTCTAATCTCTATGTTCAAGATTGTTGGAACTGTTTCCAATTCTAATTCAAACCGATGAACTATAATTTTATTCCATGAACACGATTAATATTTTGTGCTATTGATGTTACGCTTCTAGAATCAGTTTTTTAATAATCCATCGGATTAGTTGGTGCTTGTATTGACTACAAATTCCTATTCTGCTTTGTGATATTCACCAAAAAAAATTCATAATCAAAACAAATATTTGAGTGCAGCCAAAAATATAATCCAAAAACCATCCAAAAACATACAATATTTTTTTGCTCTAAATGTAGATTATGAATTTTTTTGGTGAATGTCTTAAAATTAATCATCAAAATCGTCAATATTTTCTTATTGTTAATGTAAATTATAGATCAAATATGGAAAGAATTGCAAAATTATTATGTTGTATGACAATGATACTTTAAAAGCATTCCTAAATATCCATTGACTAGTCAAAATTTGACATATGAAAGTTCAATGAACGGTGAAGACACATGCATAAATTTTGTGATTGTACTCAATTTTTAAAGAATAGTAGACAACTAAGTGCTCATTTAGAAGTTTCAAGAAAGAACAAATTAATCATTTTCTTGATTATTTTCTATTTAACCTTCCATTAATTTAACATTTTCATCCAAAAATTCTAATAAATAGCGTATAATGTAGTTTGTTTATCGTATTTTTAAATAAGTGAAAAATAACAAATATAAAAGTACGGCTAAATAACGTTAATAGAACTTGCCACTATGTACTGATAAATATAAGTCATTGTTTGGTGAGGATTAAAATCAGATTTTTAGTATATTTTGATAAAAGTTAATGAAATGTGTAATTGAAAAGTTGTGAACCTCATTAAATATGTAATTAAAATTAATTATTGACTTTGACTTAGATTTTAATTCCTACCAAACTGTGGCTAAAGTTTATGATAAGAATGCAATAAAAAAAATATTTGGTGTCAATATAATTATCGTATCGACTTTCAAAGTCATGTTAATTCGATAATAATTTATTGAATTACAATAATAGAGAAAAAAAAAAAAGTAAAATTCATTCCTCAGTTATATCATAAAGGTACATAAATCCATTCCTTGTTTGTATATTGACCTTAGAAATAAGTCTTCTACATTACTTACTGATGGAATAATATTGAATTTATAGAATCCAAATATTTTAAGGACAACTTGTCTAAAATTAAACTTTCATTCAGTATAATATATTATTTTCAGGTCTATATTGAGAGTTGAAATTTTCTCCAAGTGCTGTAGACATACAATAAATACAAGAAAACAAGACCAATTAACAACTGGTGGACGTGCCGGAGTGGTTATCGGGCATGACTAGAAATCATGTGGGCTCTGCCCGCGCAGGTTCGAATCCTGCCGTTCACGCTTTTTATTTTTTCTTATTTTTTTTCCTTTATTTGCATTGGAAGCCATTTGTGCAGAAAGTAATTATAGGAAAAATGTGACTTAAACTGATATTTTTCCATTTCCTAAGACAGAAAGGGCAACATTTGTTGTTCATAGATGCCATGCCTTGAAATTTTTACCAGTCGATAGCACTTAAATGAAGATTTATACAATCGTAGTGCCTTTTACTTGATCCTTGAAGATCGACCCTTTTGCGATTAGGTGTACTTTTAGTTTTCGATCTCATCATCAATGTTACAATGGTCCGACGAACTTAGGACGACATAATAAATTACAAATTGTATAAAGATGCATGCTACTTGTACAGTTAATCAAGAGCCAAATGTGTAAAAAAAACATTATGTACAAGTAGCTTAATTGTATAAATTAAAGGAGGAAAAACATAAAAGCTGATCACAAAAGGGGTCTGGTAGATTATTACTGCTTCAACCAATCAAAATAGGGTTTCAAAAAGCTTTCGCAGCCTTAGTTTTACTGAGAGTTTTCTGCACATTTACACTCATTACAGATTTGTACTGTTTTATTGAAGTAAGCTGATAAATACTTATAGGCTGCTCTGCTGGTACTTATAATTACTAACTACTTGCTGCTTTTTTTTTAGCATTCTATTTTTATATCTTTTTCAAGATTTTTGAATAGGTCCTGAAGTGGATTGCTGACTCCCGGTTAAAGAAAGTTTTCAGAGGCATTCCTTGTGTTTCAGCACTTACAAGAAACAAATAAAATCTATTAGAGGCAATGCATTTCATCACAATTAATTTCTAGGGTTTTCAAGATTGAGGTATGTACAAATTAAGCTTCTGTAAATCATGTACTTAGTTCTTGAATGGATTCTAATTCACAATTTATTGAGAAAGATTGAAACCTGGAGAAATTTATTGTGTAGAAAATGTTTCGAATTGGAAGTCGACACAAATTGCTGGCGAAATAAAAAGCGGTATACAATTGTTCGAATTCTTCAAATGCAGTTTATAAAGAAATATTGATGCAAATAGCCATAGGTCAGTTGTATGATTGGTTTTAGTCATTTTCTTGTGGAGTAGATTAGGTTTTTTTTTTTTTGTTTTCTTTAGAAACGAGAACTAGCTAGCTAGGGTTTTTTTATTATTGGCTGGTCGTTTTCCCTCTTCAATTATTCGATATTTTGAATAAATCGCTGAATATAAGATTCTTGATTTCTCAGTGTTGTAGAATCATTGAAATGTTTTTCATTTTTCGCAAAAAAATAAAATGAACCATCTTCATTGTTTTACCTTATTTTTCCTATACCCTATTCGAGTATTCATTTATTTGAGACCTTCCAAGGAGCACGAAACTAATGTTCTAGCTCTAGAAGAATTCGATTTACAAGTGGGAAAACAAAGTTTATGGCTGACCTATATTTCATAATAATGATGAATCAGTGCTGTGTTCTACAAGATCTTGGTGAAATACTTGTGCAATAAGAAGAAAAATCATAAGCTAATGAACTACTGATTTTTAACCTAGCCAGTTAATCAAAGATTTGCAATTGCACAATCCTCTTGTTAGTGATTATAACCAGTTAATGGTCGTCTGGCAAGGCTTTAGAAAAATTAAAAGTTGTGTTTGAACCTGTTTGAATAAATTTTTGCTTCTTTTTTTTTTAGGGGAAAAGATTTTAGAGGAAGCAAAACTAAAGCTAGAAGCCTTGTCACCAAAAGGGACAACACATAATTTTTCTCATAATTTTACCACAAACCCACAATTCATATCTATCACCCTCACAAGAAAAATTAATGAACTCATGAATAACAAAATCAGAGACTGAAATTCAGAAATCAGAACATGTAGGGTTCCATTTTGGAGGTGAAAATAGATTGAGAAACAAAAGGGTAATCAAAAAGCAGTGTTCAATTTCTTGATAACATAACTTTCACATAAATGTGAAAAGACAAACTGCTAATAAGAAAGCTTGAGGGACAGATCAAGAGAAGTGGATGCATCAAAACCAGTTCCTCTTTCTCCATCTGTACAAGAAGAAGCTTCTGAATTAATCCCCAAATTCATCATCCCAACTTCATTGTTAGTAGTGCTTCTACTGCCAGGAAAAAATTCATATTCCATCAACAAAGTTCCATTTCCTGTACTTGAATTTCCCTTCCTGTGAAATGCCACTACCTCCACACCCTACAGTTCATAAACAAAATTTATATGTCAAATCTTTGGTGTTCTACTATCGCGATAAAAATATTAAGTTTAATAAGGCTCACCGACTGGCAATTGCGAACCGAATAACCGGCATGAGGGATGATTGGTGCTTGTATTCCAACTTCTTGATTTTCTTGGTTCATACTTCGATTATCTCCAACATTTAATCCTAAAAAGTCACAATTGCCCATTGGAGACATCTGCATATACATGCTTGATTTTGCTCTACTGCACCCCGAAGTTTCGCCATTAGATCTCTTCTTCTGCAAAGACAAAAAAGAAAAACAATCAGCCATCGTGTGTTAAATTTCAAGATTATGCTTGAAAGTTTTTTAGAAGAAAGGGTACCTTGTGACAAAGATTACAGTGTTCATAGTAATATTTAACGCCATTTGGTGTTGAAGAGAGCTCTTTCGAGTTCTTCGATCCCCCCACTCCAAACGGATCCACTTGAAACTGTTCTTGAAAACCAGAAACCCTGATTTTGGTTCAAGCCCATATGTCCAACACTCCCATTCACAGTCCCAAACCCACCCAACTTTGCAAACTGCATAGGAACAGAATTAGGATTCATCACAGCAAGATTAGAAAGAGAAGCTGGATTCATGGTGAGGGTCTGGTTAGTGGTGTTTTTTAACCCTTCTTCCACCCTGAGCCGCTCAAGCTGAGCCACCCCCATGCCTCTCTGAGGCTGCTTCTTTTTCTGGCCCATGGCGTCATTACCTTTCGTCTTTCTTCTTCCAGTACTACGTCGTATTGGCTGGTGATCATCATCTTCAGGCAAATGAATACTTGTTTGTGGGTTTGTGTTTGTGCTGTGATCAGAGGCCATGAATACAGAAGTAGCCAATAATTGTACACTGTGAGAGAAGGGCTTAGAGAGATCTAGAGAGAGAAAAGAGGCAACCAACCAGTTCAGAACTAGGAACAGCTGAGAAATGCAAAATGGGCATAGTACATGCGTATATATACTGCTTGTGTTTTGATTCTTGAAGCTTTTTGTGTGTCTATAACAGCAAAGTTAATAGTGCCACCTTTCTTTTCACTTTTACCAGAGTTGTTGATCTTCCGTCTTTTGTATCACTTTATGGTTGGTAAGAACCTTTGTTGGAAAATGATTAATGAACATGCAGGGCCCACACGTTTTCAAAAGTGGAAAAATTATCTTTGAACGTGATTGAATAATTTTATAAAATATTTTGTCCGATTAGAATAGAAGAACTTTTATTAGAAGAACTTTTATAGGAAGCTGATTTAAAAAAACTTATTCAAAAAAAGTAAAAATAAAAATTGAAGCTTGCCCAACTGACCCCTAGACTCAACGCAAACATTTCTAATTTTTAAAAGAAACAAAAAGAAAAGATTTATCGTGCAAGAGATCATTTAAAAGAAATGAAGGTTAGGTGATGATCCAAATAGAGTTGATAGTAAGTCCTTGATAGGTTTAGTTAAAGATTAGATTTTTTGAAAATTTTGATAAAAATTAATAAAATATATAATTAAAAAGTTAATAAAAATTGTGAATACATTGAAATAAGTTTAAAGAAAATTAAAATTAAAATTAAAAAATGGGAGCTAAACGTGGATTAAGTATTTGTTTGAGCTTCATTCTCTAAATATATATATATATATATATATATATATATTTAAAACTTATTTTCAACCATTAATTTTTTCAATAAAATAATTTTTCACGTAAATTAAAAAAAAAATTCTACTTTTTAATAACATATTCTGCAAATAAATAATTATACAAAAATTTATGCTCCCAAAAAAATGACGCTAAGCCCCTGTTTCATGAAAATTAAAATTCAGTTAACAATTAATTTTAAAAATATATTTTATGGCATTCACAATTTTTCAATCACATATTTCATCAATTGTTATCAAAATTTATTAAAAATCTAATTTTAATCTTCATCGTAACAAGTGAAATGATAGAAGATCATTTGGTGTATGCACAAATCCCTATAATTTCATGCAGAGCAGAGGATTATCTACCTCTCAGAGCCACCAGAATCCATTGTGTCTGCTCAAAATAAAAAAACATCATCTAAACACACCCTATCCTCTACCAAACAACCCCTTCACGTCGCTATACCCCAGCCGCCTTCTTTTCTCCTCGTACGAGTAAAGATAATCTACAACGCCACCCCAACCTAACCGTGTGGACCCACACACTAGCTTGGGGGACCATTCTGTTCATATTTCGACTCTAATCTAACTTCTAAGCTCTGTTTGGCCGCTGTATGTTGACGTGGTAGGCTCTGATTAATTGAGATCTCACACATTTTCATGATTAGAGGGAGCGAGTGCACCGTACACACCCTACAAGAAAGAGATTGAGAGATCTTACACTAAGTATTTTTGGTAGGTCACGCTGTTCGGTTTTTGCATTAGTGATTCGATCACTCAAGTCTACAAATTATTTAAAAAGTATAAGAGGGACGAAAATTTGCATTATCAATTTGAGTCATGCTACTTGTACAATTATATTTGATAATCTTGATTGATAATTAACACTTGACAACATCATAATCATCCATTTTAAAAAATATTTTTAAAATCAATGGTCCAAATTTTGACCACACCAAGGTTGTCAAGCATGATTGCAGAAATAGGTTAATTCTATGAATTTACTCCTTTAAAAGGTATCAAATTGGTAGTTTAAAAAAAAAATATATATATATATATATGAACTTATATACCCATTTCTTGGTTTTTGTTTTGTTTAAATAAACCCTTTTTTGTTTAGCTAAAAATCAAATTTTAGAACATTTTAATTTTTTAAAAGAACGAAATGTGTGGTTAGAAAGGTTATATAAATTGTGGGTCCGAGAAATGTGTAGAAAATAAATATAAAAATGGGAGCCAAACATGGACTAATTTGATCCTTCATTGGAAATGTTCATTTGGAGCATGGTGGTTTTTCGTGCTAAACGAAGTTTGATTTGGTGAATCGGTGATAGATAAGAATTATGAGGTCTATAACCTATACTCTATTGGCAAAGATTTCATGACAAGGAGATGCAACAACTCCTAGTGCATGTTTTCTAGGTTATTTCCAAACGGATATCAAGATTTGATAGAGTTGTTAAATTACTTCTTTGGTACCCATGAGAATGTGTTTTCAACATTTGACTAATACTATTAATCATGATCAAAAAGGTAAAGATTCAAGAAATGTCAACAATAATATAACGAATTAAATTTTTGTTTCTAATAAATTTAAAATGGACAACATAAATTCTATTTCTTTGTTTTGTTTAGTCCTAGACTTCATTTACTAGACGATCCAATATAGTTAAATCATTCGCCACCACCCAAGATCTTATGGAGCGAGTCACTAGTAGGGGACTCCTCAACAAAATACATACGTTGATTCATGTAGTCAGATGTGACAATTTATAACTGTTATAAGCTCACCATAATCTCCGTTATTTATTTGAACTCGACACTTACTATGACGAAACATTAGTGGAGTAATACAAAGTTCAAAAAATAAAAATAAAAAACAAAAGTAATTTTAAAGGCATGAATCATTGTTTTTAAACATGAAATGAACTAGACCGATCAGATGAGCTTGAGAACCGCCAACCCTATAACGACTTGAATTCAAGTACTTTAATTATACAGGTTCGCAAGTAATTCGATACTAACCCTTTTCAAATCGGACAAGTTTGACATGGAACCAGTGACCTAAGAGCCAAGTCCACTCGCAAACCGCCCACAATGTTTATTTGTTTTTTGTTTCTTGTTTCCTAGCTCCTAGACGAGCCAATGCGAGCCACGAAAAATACTAATAAATAAGAGAGAAGAAAACTTCATATTAATCTTTCACTTAACTTAAAATAATATAGAATTACTTAAAATTCATTTTTCACTTGTAAGACATCTCAAATATTACAATTGTTAAATATTTATTCCTTCTATTTAATTTAAACATGTATATTTTAGCTAAATTTCGATATTGACCCGAAATAGTGACCTACTAACCTGGTGCTTCAACCGGGTTTGGAAACTATGGTATGAATAGTTTCTAACTATAATACAAATATGACTAACAAATGATTAGCTACACTTGAAAGTCGTTCCTTTTCAATTTGGCTGATTAATTTTTCAATCAAAAAAAGAATTAATACTGAAATGAGGGTGGGTGTTTACCCTAAGGATGGTGGTGGCTTAAAGTAACTGTTAGTTGTGGCTTTATACAACTTCTGTGAAGGTTTAACTAATTATGGCAAACTTACCAAAGATCCCCTCTCCCCTCATCACTTTTAGAGAGAGAGAGAGAGAGAGCAAATCTCAGTTCAGATTCATATCTGCAATAACACTTTCTGTAATCTCTCTCCTCTTTACTCTCTCACACACAGGACCATTACAGTTTCCTACAACACTGCAAAGTCTATCTGAGTTTCACAGATTATTTCGTACTACATGCCTTGAATGAATTTGGGTTTCTAGGATAAATCCAAACCGTCCGTATGCACACATACAAATAATTAGAGATGGATACACAGTTACACCTATTTCTTGGAGGGTACAAATTCAATTGGCCTAATTCATGCATAATAAAGCAAGTCACTGTCACCTCTTTGTCGTGTTTGTACCATGAGAGAGTAAATACTAACAAAGGTCTTACCCAGAAATAAAGCAGATATGTCTGGGAGATGTCTGCTGCATGTGGTCCTCAAGGTGCCATTTGCTTGAGCTCTTCATTCTACATTTACTCTCATTTTAATAAAATCCACATCAATCTTCTTTAGTTTTCTTATCCTATCAACAAATTAAATAAAGATTCAGCTTCCTTATAAATAAAAAATGCAACAGTTTAGGACCTCATAAATCGGACGACAACTTTGCAAGCAAGGTGGCCAATCACCTTAATTTTGGCAATGCCATTCTTAACCCTGCAATTTCCATTTTACATGAATATATTGTTTTTAGTTAATCTGTAATACTTTATGATTCATTAAACTCAAAATAAGGAAGAGTTTCAACAGGACATGTTTCTGTTAGCAATTGGCAGGATCCTGAAATCATAATCCTAACACTAGCAAGGACAGAGCAACACCTGGCAGTGGTGGATCAGTGATAAGTGGCAACTTTACAGAGACTATCTTTATGAGGTAGAATATCTTGACGAAGAGAGTAAAGTTCTCTTTATGATGGGTAGTTTGCCTTCAGATGATTGTCTAAATATCGTCAATAAGCCAGTGCCTTGAAAACTTTATGGTAGTTCTTTTTTGTTGTCAAGTGAAGCAATCTTCTTGGACTGGATAATTTACTTCAAATTGGATAGTTAAACAATCGAGAAGTAGGGATTTAATCAATTTAAGAAAAGAAAAGAGTTGCATTGCCAAAGATCTGCATCCTCTCTCGTTAGAACTTAGCCTCCACGGCTTCAACAGATGCCTAAACTGTAACAAATGGTCTTTAGTTGATTTTGATATGTATGAAATATATCGAAGAGCAATTATTAGAATGCACGTTAAAAAATGCACACATTTGGCGAAGTCTCTGATAAGCTTGACATATGATACGCTAATCTATTTTTTTTTTTTTTTTCCCCAGTTTCGTTTTCAGGTTGGCATGATAATCATCGTCATAGTTGCTCAAGACATTGGATGTAGAGGAGTGAAAAGATAAGTATATCTGTATTATAGAAGAAAGCTAATACAGTGTATGTGTCATTAGTTACGATATTACACATGTCCTTGCGTGGCACTCTACAGGCAAGATATATGATCCACACAACATCCATTTTCCTGGTGCAATGCACCACTTGGAAAGCATACACAAAAAAGAGTTGACAACCTTCATTTCTACTTCACAAGTCACCTTCAATGGTGCAATTCTAATTGGCCGAACATAGCATAAAATAAAGAACATATAATCAACTGCTAGATGGCAAAAGTTAGAATATATTCAACTAAATAAATTCAAACTAACGTGATTAGCACAAAAACAAAAACTATACCTCATGAAAGTCAAACTACAATCCTGAACGTCTGAACACCCATAATTCCCGTAATAGCATCTGCAAACACATTGTGAAGCAATTAAAACAGAGAGGGGAGGGGAGAGACTAGTCGAATTACAATCAAGAAAAGAAATCTGGTCAAATCGATTTTCAGGATGTAAAGATAGAGCTAATTTCCAAATGAAGTGGATGAAACAATTTTCCAATAAGTACTTTTCAAGCTATTGACATTTCATTTACATCAGAGTACGCTTTCTCTTTTTATAGAAAATATGGGAGAAAAGTTTGTATTAAGAAGTGATTGTGTTTCACAGGATGCCTTTCGTCTCAGAAAGGGATTCCTCGTAGTAAGGCACCTTCTCCATTAGGCTCTTTCCATCAAACACACTCTTGCTTGCAATTGCACACAGTTTTAAATATCAGGACAAATGTAGCAAAGAAAACTTTAAGAAGATAACGGGTAAACAAAGCATCATTTGATTGGTTGCATAAACAAAGACTAATACAATCTAGAAATTTATTGCAACAAGATTTAATTTAGGGCTATATGTTATAAGTACACCATGGTTGTTGTGCCTTCATCATTTACATTCTATAAGTTACGTCAAATAATATTACTTTAGCTTGGTGTTCTGCTAAAAAAAACTAGCATTACACTAGTGATTTTGGGTTACAACTAGCATTTCAGAATCATAAACTTGAACTTCATCACAAATTATCGTCTTGCTGTATCTTGACGATGCCAGATGTGCTTCTGAAATTAAAGCATAAAGGCTATGAGAATAAAGATGTTGATTCTGGTACACGGATGAGAAACAGGAATAATAGATATCTTACAATTGATATTGCTTAAATGAAGTACCCCATTCAGCTTCCAGTAATCATAAAACGAAACCAAATTTCACTTCACAATTTCCATAGCTGATATCATACTTTCCTCATCATGTCATCAAAGAGAAACACACAGCTGTAACTAACACATTAGCTGCACAATGTCTACAGATCTTTTCATCTAGAAAAGCTAAGTCAGAAGAGTAATAATATTATCCTACACTGTACATAAAAACAGTAGAATCACCTTCAACAAAAACTTGGGGAGCTTCTTGTATTATAAATTATAATGGTACATTATAAGCCAGTCTATATGATGTTTTTACCTTCAGTTTTTTTCTTATTAAGCACCATGTATTGCATTGTTTGAGTAGAAGAAGTTCGAGGTTCAAGTCTCGCCATTATATGACCACCACTCACATCAACAGGTTGTAACTTGTAATTTGAACCAGAAACATGAATTAATTATTATTATAAAACTCAAAACAAGGGAAAAGAAAAGTGCTCTGTACACAGTTTCCATCATTTTCAAATTTTATGTACTGTGCGCCAAACGAGTAATCATATATAACCTTCCTAAACAAAGAAAAATTAATATCCAAACCCACATTATATCGTGATAATGTTTGATCTCATCAAACGTAAGAAGAATTAGTCATAATTATAAGTCATATTCATAGATCACAAATAGCAATTACAACAAAAACTGCCTAAATTTTCAACAAACATATGAGCACTGCACACACATACAATATGTACCTCCTGAGAGAATTTGATGTAACATAGCAACGTAAATTGACTCACTGAACACCAAACCTTTTAAAACCAAACCCATACCCTAAGCCGATTCCTCGATCATTTAATTCACCGAGCTCAACAGTTCCCCAACCCCATCGACTTTCCATCAGTTTCAGTTTCTTCGCTGAAATTAGGCAAGGTGATCTTCCCTTGGTAAGATGACGTTTGTATGAATGGTGGGGCCGCGGGGGGTTCGTCAGAAGAAGGGTGGTTTAGGTATCCGATGGGGAATGGCCGTAAGGGGGGTTGCAATTTGCAAATGGTAGTGCGGCACAGGGAGAATTCATTTGGTGGCTACTGGCGGAGGGCTTTTCCAGAGGCAGTGACCCGTTGGACCGTATTTTCCCCGGGAAACCCAAATTATGATATTTGTTGATTTTTTTATTTTTATTTTTTCAAATTTCCCCTTTCCCATGGAAGAGAATTATGTGATGTTAGGACTAATAGCTTCCTATTTTAAAGGAGATAATATGCCACCTATTCCGGGTTTGGGATAGGTTTTGTGGCGTCCCCTTATTGGAGGGTATAGGGGGCGCCATTTGTTGCTCCCTGTCCTAAATTCGGGACAGTGAGCTTTGCTGATTTTAAAGAGTTATCATTTAAATCATTATCATACTCCAACAAATTTTCTATAATTAAATGTATTCAAATTATTTCAATTTTTAATGTAAGAAAATAATATAATTATCAATAGAAAAAATTAGTTAAAATAAAAGAAAGCGAAAAATAATAAATATTTTTATAGTAAAATCAAGAGTTAAATATAAAGAGTATATTGAAATACTTCTAAATTTTTACACTCTAAATTTATAGATGTTATCTGAATTAAAGAATATATTATTTAGCAATAGAGAGTCTCATCGAGATACACATGTATTGTTGCGCTAATAACTTATTTTTCTAAAAGTAACTTTAAAACTGTATCTTTGAAAGTGATATAATAAATAATTTAAAAGTGAGTTTAATTTATTTTCAATTAGCATGAAAACATAGGTATAATATTATAGTTATTAAACATTTATTGTGTTAGTCTTTCGTGTAAAAGGTGCTTAGTGGCCTATCGATACATAAAAATATAGTGAAATTAATTTAAATTGAAATTAATAATTAATTTTAACAACATATTTTGTGGGATTCACAACTTTTCAACCACATATTTTATCAATTTTTATCAAAATATATTAAAAATCTAATTTTAATTCGGTTAAGACTAAGCATGTCTTAAAAATTAACTGAAATATTAAGGTGATTGAACTTTCATAAGGAAATAATAAGGTGAAACCTACTATTTCAAGATTATTACCAACATAACTCAACTTTTGGTAGGGAACCTCCAATACAACTTTGTGCTGAAATAACAAGTATTCTTTGCAGTTTCCAATTCATGCAAAGCAAAATACAATTATAAAAAGTTTGTCTAATCCCATTAGGGAAAATTAAAAATGTGAAAACTTGTGTCATCTCATGCACCAAATAAAAAGAAAAGAAGTACAACACATTCAAAAACATTGACTTGCTCTTTCAAGTCTCCGGTCGACCCGATACTTCTCCAGCCAAAATTCATTACTATACGAACTTTGGTCGATTATTCCTCTCTAACAATCCTTCCATAATCACCCTTTTCTTGTATTCTTCCGAATCGACCTCCAAGTCCACGTCGTTCACTGGCAAGTTGACACGACGGGGAATGAAAAAAAGCCATATTGTAGTGCAAGTCAATATGGCAACAACCTTACCCCATAAAATCAATGCCACTAGACAACCCACAATTGTACACATTCCAATAGTAGGATTGTTATTCCAACTATTATCAACATCCCTTTTCTTGGATTTCTTATTGGTGTTTGATTGTTGTAAATCAAGAGAAGATGAACGTTTTTTTTGGGAAATTGAAGCACATGATGACAAAGACGAAGAAGTGATAGCACTCGAACTGGGAGAGACTAATGAAGAACGGCTTGAATTTCTTTCTTCAGGATCTGGTAACTTTTTCAATGATTCAACTTTTTTTATAGAATTTTTAACCTGTTCATTTTTTGAAGGTAGGCTACTACTTGATTGATACGAGTTTTGCCTAGAACTTTCGCTTCCAAATTTCTTCGTCTGTCAATTAAAAAAATATATAAATAAATAGAAACAATAAATATACAATAAATGCAGAATAATTATATGTGATAAAGCAATAAAAATAAATATACATGCTAATTACTATTGATTACATATGTCTGGTCATAGACAAAATTTTAGTAATTATTTCATTATCATACGTAGAAAAACTGGAAACATTGGAAAGAATTAATCAAACGGGTCGGCTATTTAAATTTTAAAAAACAAGAAAGTTGACCAAAAATCTCAATCAAGTCAACAGTTTTACAGAATTAAGGATTAATTCTTACCAATGATCTCTGAAAGAACATGGCTTTGAACACCCCGGCCAAACTGCGGCGACCCTTCTTCTTCCTTCTCCGGCCACTTTCATGTTCAGAAGAGGACAACACCAACTTAACCGGCCTGTCAACCACGACGGCTTCGTCGGCGGATGATGGCCTAAAACACATAAAAAACATACTCGGACTCCTCCCACGGCCATCTTGGCTCTTCATCACCATCATCTGTATCTAAAAAAACCCATAAAAAGTTTCCATACGCACAGACAGATAGATACAAAATATTGAAGAGAGGATCTGTTCTATGTTGTGTATAGTGGGCGAATATGTAGGGGGTATCTGAGAAAACGAAGGAACGTGTTTCTTAGTGTGTGTTGTGTGTGTATTGAATGTTTTCAAGGAGCAAAAGGAAGAGAGGGTGCCGGCTTTGCCGCTCTTCGGATATGCTCGTTAAATTCAATTCAATTCAGTTTTTTTTCATAAAATACAAGTTTTAAATACAGTATATCTTATACAAAATCCAAATCTCTATATATGGACTTGTTTGGCTCCGATTGTTTAAAATTAATTTTTTTTTCTCAAACTTATTTTCAAGTACAAAACCACACATTTCATCAGTTATTATCAAAATCTATTAAAAATCTGATTTTGCACTAAACAAAACGTGGACTTAGTATCGGATACTGCGTAGATTTTTAGTAAATAAAGTTGACCAAATTTAGTAATCTCATTAAATGTGTAGTTAAAACTAATTAAAAGTTGTGAGTGCAATAAAATTTCTGTTTAAAAATAAAGATCGACCAACTTTATTTTACCATCGAACCCTATGTAAGAGAATATGAAAATTATTATAGGAATATATTTTTTTTCCATGTCTAGATGAGTAATCATGTTTTACTCATATTTAATATGGAAAAATTTCATTTTCTAATTTTCCTCCGACGAATTTTCAATTATATGCAATTTGGAAAAGAAAGAAAATAAAATAATATATATATATATATATATATATATATATATATATATATCTTCAAAGACATGTTTAAATGGACAATGTACCTAGTTTTCTGAATTTAAAAGGGAGTTTTAAGACCAAAATAAATTGGGCTATGGCCCACAAAGAAAATGTTATTCCTCCTCGTTTGACTAGACTAACTGATGCTTGACTGGACTCGAGCAGTGGGCTAGACTTCTAAATAGTCCAACAAATGGACTCCATAGCCCAATGGCCAAGTTTCAACGGCCGTCTCCGGTCAACTCAATTTTCCAAGTAGACAACTTATTAGGCCCGTTGCAAACCTTGACTCAACCTGATTATTCGGAACATTCATGTTTGGCAAGTTAGACAGTTCGTCATTTGACAATTTTCAAATAAAAAATAATTTTCCGTCTAATATTTTTTGAAAAACAATGACAGTGTCAACAATAATGTAAAGAAAAGAGTGTACAAATGACAAAATTTCATTCAGAAACTTATCTAACCTTTTAAACTTGTGCAATCGAAGGAAGTCTGTACAATATATATTCATTTTAGTTGATCAAAAACAATGTTTGATCGTAATTTGATCGATTTTAAAAGGATAAAATGGTCTTTTAATATTTTATTAATTAAAAAAGATAATTTGCATCACAAATCCCAAATCTTCCAAATATGTGTAGCAAAGGTCTCGAATCATAAATGTGTGCTGGAATGATCTCTAACGATTTTTCATCAAAAAATATGTCAACTGATAAAAATATTCATCTTCCCAATCCACACAACCACCCAACCTCAAGATCTAACCCCTAACCTACCAAACTCCATCCATTGGTAGGTGATGTAGCCTCTATCACAATCATTATTGTTGATTTTGAAGAAAATTTAGCCCTTGTTTGGCAATTGTTATAATGAGAAATTTGTGTAAAATGTACTTTTGAATTGTAATTTTTGGGAAAATGTGTCGTTAAAAAAAAAGAATTTTTATTTATTTATGTATAATATTATTTTATTAAAAAATGTGTGGTTGAAAAAAAATATATATTAAAATTTTAAAGGGAATCAAACAAGTGTTTATTTATCTTTATTATTTCTTCTCAATTCTTTAAAAGTTCTTCCTAGGAGGAAACGGAGTTTAGGGAATGGGGAAAATGGGCAGATAGAGGTGATGAAAATGAGGTAGCAATGGTGGTTAACGTTCTGTAAGGTTTAGGTTGACAAAAAAATATTTATATTTCCCGATCCACCCAACTTCGACCAATGGAACAAACCCATATGTCTGAGAGTTTTAGAATCAAAAATCTGTAATTTTCGTATATATTTTTATACAGAGATGAAGGAATACATATAGGGGCTATGTGATATCTATATTTGGCCACTACCGGCTAATTATGTTAAAACAATGATTAGAAATATTACAGCCCTAATTAGAATATTATGACCATAATTAATCCTCATTTTACAGCTCACGCCAACACTCCCCCTCAAGTTGGTGCGTATAAATCTCTGATGCCCAACTTGTCAAGTGAGTTGTGAAAGTTCTTGCTACACACCGCCTTAGTAAGAATATCTGCCAATTGATCTTCAGACTTGACGAACGGGAATCGAATTATCTTGGCTTCAAGGTTCTCTTTGATAAAATGTCGATCTACCTCTACATGTTTTGTTCGATCATGTTGGACTGGATTATGAGAGATATCGATAGCTGCCTTGTTGTCACAAAAGAGGTCCATCTCACAGCTTGGAGGGAAGCCAATCTCTGTCAACAGTCTTCTTAGCCAGAGGAGTTCACAAAGGCCTTTAGCCATCCCACGAAATTCTGCTTCTGCACTCGATAGAGCTACTACCTTTTGTTTCTTACTTCTCCATGTCACCAAGTTGCCTCCAACAAATGTAAAATACCCTGAGGTGGACTTTCTATCAGAAATATTTCCAGCCCAGTCAGCATCTGTATAACCTTCAATCCTTAGATGATTGTTCTTTGACAACATAAGTCCCTTTCCAGGGGATGACTTTAAGTATCTGAGGATTTGGATCACCGCATCCATATGCTCTTCACTCGGACAGTGCATGAATTGACTTACTACACTGACTCCATAAGCAATATCGGGCCGTGTGTGTGAGAGATAAATGAGCTTTCCAACCAACCTTTGGTACCTTCCTTTGTCTGTTGGCACTTGGTCAGGATATTCCCCAAGTTTGTGATTCTGGACAATTGGTATATCTGCAGGTTTACATTCCAGTAATCCAACTTCTGATAACAAGTCTAGAGTATATTTTCTTTGAGAAAGAAATATGCCACGATTAGATCTAGCAACCTCAATTCCTAGGAAATACTTGAGTTTTCCCAACGTTTTCATTTCAAATTCAGCCGCCAATTGTTCTTGGAGTCTTGAGATCTCATCCTGATCATCTCCTGTAATAATCATGTCATCTACGTACACTATCAATGCTGTTATCTTGCTTCCTCGATGCTTCAGGAAGAGAGTATGATCTGAGTTACTCTGTCGAAAACCATACTTTCTCATAGCTAGGCTAAGTCGTCCAAACCAGGCTCGAGGAGATTGTTTCAAGCCGTATAGTGTTCGTTGTAGTTTACACACGACTTTATCAGAAGTTGGCATATACCCTGGGGGAACATCCATATAGATCTCTTCCTCAAGATCTCCATGGAGAAAGGCATTCTTCACATCAAACTGATGCAATGGCCAATCCAAGTTTGCTGCAAGGGATAGTAGAACTCTAATAGTATTTAATTTGGCCACTGGTGAGAACGTCTCCTGATAATCTACCCCATATGTCTGCGTATAGCCTTTTGCTACTAGTCTTGCTTTGTAGCGCTCGATTGTTCCATCAGCTTTGTACTTGATAGAGAATACCCATTTGCATCCTACTGTCCTTTGTCCTTCAGGTAAAGGGACAAGGACCCAAGTATCGTTCTTCACTAGTGCCTCCATTTCTTCCTTCATAGCTTCAACCCATCTTGGGTCTGTCAGTGCTTCGTTAACACTTGTAGGAATGTGGTGTGAAGATAACTCATTCGCAAAGTTCTTGAGTGGTTCAGACAATCTCTTTGTAGATACATAATTAGCAATGGGATATTTCGATCTCTGTGACTTGATCTCAGGTGAGTACCTATTCGGTGGTTTTCCACGATTATGCCTGAAAGGTAACTCATACCCACGATCAACTTCATTATTTGAGATAAGAGGTGTAGTAGGAGAACTTACCTCGGTGATATTCTCAGGAGATGGGTCGTCAGGTACTGAGGAGTGGGGGGATACTATTTCAGCTTCAGGAGATATATCAAGCGTCGGTTCTTGAGTAGTGGTTGGTACTGCTGTTTCTGTATTTTCAGTACCACTATTAGTGCTGCTAAACCAGTCAAACTTCATCCAATTTAGCTCTTCATCCCGTGTCTCCCCCTGAAGAGAAGAATTGGATGCAGGAGAGAAGAAGGTATTGTTCTCGAGAAAAGTAACATCCATAGTAGTATAGGTACGTCGAGTAGTTGGATCGTAACAACGATAACCTGTCTGATGGATGGCATATCCTAGGAAGAGACACCGAAGAGCACGTGAATCAAGCTTCGTGCGTTGGTTTTTGTAGAGATGAACAAAAGCAACACACCCAAAGACTCGAGGTGGGAGCATCAATGTCGTAGGTAAGGTAACATAGGTCGACAGAGTTTGCAGTGGAGTCTTAAACCCGAGTACTTTGGATGGCATTCGATTGATTAGGTGCACAGCAGTAGTCACCGCATCTGGCCAGTAGGAACTTGGAACGTGCGCCCCAAGTAAAAGTGCTCGAGCCGTTTCAAGAATGTGGCGATTTTTGCGCTCAGCTATACCATTCTGCTGAGGTGTCTGATGACATGATGTTTCGTGACTCAGGCCATGATGCTGAAAGTACTCATGGAATTGATGGTTTACATACTCACCACCATTATCGGATCTAAGGATCTGGAGCTTAGTTGAGAACTGAGTTCGGATCATATTATGAAAAAATTGAAAGACAGTAAAGACTTCATGTTTATGTTTTAATAAGTATAGCCAAGTCATTCGAGTACAGTCATCAACAAAAATCACAAACCAGCGGAAACTAGACAGAGTAAGTTTCGGGGAAGGCCCCCACACATCAGAGTGAACTAATGCAAATGGAACTTTACTCTTATTCATACTTAATGGATAGGGTACTCGATGACTTTTAGCCAAAATACAAGTTTCACACTTAAAATCCGAAATAGACAATTCTGAAAATAAATCTGGAAATAAATGTTGCAAATAACCAAAAGAAGGATGACCTAGTCGATGGTGCCAAAGCCAAATCTGTTCCGTCTTGGGATCACTCGGTTGTCCAACATGATGTACTCGACCCATGCTGAAATCGTCCATATAATAGAGTCCCCCCCTCTTAGTACCACGCCCAATGATCTCCTTCGAGAGAATATCCTGAATAAGACAATATTCTGGGTGAATAAGTACTGTACAATTGAGCTCTTTGGTAATTTGACTTACAGATATTAATTTATGAGAAAGGGAAGGCACAAGTAAGGTATTAGGCAGTGATAAAGCTGGTGATAACATTACAGTGCCAGCCCCTTTTACCAAAGAGATAACCCATTGGCATTGGCGATACTAGCCCGCCGAGGAGGAGTATGTCGACAAAAATCTCGTGCGTCAAATGTCATATGGTCAGTTGCTCCAGAATCAAGAATCCATGTATTGTGATCATTGCTTTTATTAAGCTCGAGTAAAGCCATACCTGAACTAGAGGTTGGAGGTTCGGTCGGAATGAGGGACAAGTGCTGTTCTGCTACAGCAACTACTGCCTTACCAGCATCGTTAGTAGCTCCATCACGCCTCTTCTTGGCTTGAAGATCATGCCACCAATCTGGATATCCGTGTAATTTAAAGCACGTATTACGGGTGTGATTAGTGTTCCCACAATGAGAGCATTTTGTCCCCTCCGTATTGATTTTCTGTTTCTGATGAGAAGTAGAATTTAATTTGTTGCTGTTCCAAGACAAAGACCCAACATTGGAGGCTGAACTTGAGCCATTTCTGAAGCTTTTGGACACCAAGACTGCTCCAGGTATGCTCTCCGTGCCTCCAGCTTCTATCATCACAGCTTGTCGGACTGCTTCTCTACGGACATGGGCATATGCTTGCTCTACTGTAGGAAAAGGTTTTGTCTGTAACACTCCACTTCGAATATGGTCCAAGCGGTCATCAAGTCCATCCAGAAAAACATACACCCTGTCTTCCTGAAGGATGGAGTTATAGTGCTTCACATCAGTTGGGCATTCCATAGGATTCGGACGGCGAAAATCAATTTCTCGCCAAAGGGCCTGCAATTCATTATAAAATTTTTCCAGCGAACCACCAGCTTGCTTTAGTCTGCTGACCCGCCTGCGGAGTTCATAAACTTGGGAGGTATCACTCCCATCAAAAAACGTGGTGGCAATAGCATCCCACACTTGTTTGGCTGTTGGATACCGAATGAAGGAGCTGATGAAAAAGGCTTCCATAGAATTAATTAACCATCCTTTGACTATTGCATTGTTAGTTCGCCATTGCCTGAATGTTGAGTCCGTCTGAGATGGCTGAGGAAGATCACCGTTAATATATCCTAATTTATCCTTTGCGGCGATATACATCTCAACCACTTGGGACCATAGGGAATAATTAGATCCATCCAGTTTGATGCCAATAGGTGCAGCGCCCACATCTGTCGTCGGTGTCGGGACTGAGACTTTATTCAAAGCTTCAGTCATCTTCATGGTTAGTTCTGTCAAACTGGTCGGTGGTGAAGAATCACCAAAGTTAGAGTCAGTTTCGGCCATGGAAGTAGTAGGGTGGAACTTTAGTTTAGGGGTTTATAAGGATACAAGGGCAGGGAGTTGCCTGCTCTGATACCATGAGAGTTTTAGAATCAAAAATCTGTAATTTTCGTATATATTTTTATACAGAGATGAAGGAATACATATAGGGGCTGTGTGATATCTATATTTGGCCACTACCGGCTAATTATGTTAAAACAATGATTAGAAATATTACAGCCCTAATTAGAATATTATGACCATAATTAATCCTCATTTTACAGCTCACGCCAACAATGTCTTGATTGATGAGTCACTGCTGCCTGAACTATAGCCATGTCAACATTAGTCACTGCCCTTGATTAAATGCTCGTTGAAAATAAGTTCGATTTAGAATGTTGAAGCAAGTGGGAATCACTAGAAGAATGCAATTTGGCTCGTCGGCTCGGACTGATTTAGAATGTTGAAGCAAATGGAAATCATTAGAAGAATGCAATTTGGATAGAGATAACAATTTGGTTCGTCAGCTTGTATTAGATAAAGTCCAAGCCTACCCGGCTCAGGGCTCAGTAGAACCAAGCCAAGGCTTGGGCCGACCCGTGAGCCACACAAGCCGGCTCGTAAAAAAAACTGCTGCCTTTTTTTTCAAGGCAGCATGATGTTGCCTTAAAAAAGGTAGTCAGCTGAGTAAAAAAAAAAAAATGAGCCTCAATTTTTTGGTCGAGCAAAAGTTTAGCTCGACTCTGGCCCAAAAAAACTCACACCATTTTATTCGAGCCGCGAGTCGACTCTGTCCATTGACATTCCTGAATTGGGATGAAAATAAGCATCCCATTCTAGCATCGTATAAACAAGCAATTGATCGTATAAACTTCCACATTCACAATTTATTCATCAAAGGCTTCCTTGCGCAAGCAATCTAAAAACAAACAACTGTGTGAAAATATATAATTGAAGACGATTATGTTTACTCGAGTTAAAAAAAAAAAACACGTATCGGACGTCAACCAATGAAGAGGTACAAAAGGAACCTAGAAGCATCGAATCAAATCCATGAACATTAGCAAATAATACTATCACCTTGAACAACAATATCTACCTCGCATTTATTTTTTGTTAAAGCGGTAAATAAAGCATTTTTCGAAAATGAACGAATTTCGTATTAGACCACTTTATTTAAATGTTTTGAAATTATTATGCCCGAAATTCAGATTTCAACCCATTTCCAGTCCCATAAAATCCAAGTTCTGATTATTGTTCTCACGTCTAAAAAATAAAAATAGACTGAAATTCAGAGGAATCAAAGAATAAAATATTTTGTTTCAATATACAGGAGAATCCTTTTATTTATTTATTTTTCTTTTCAATAGAAAATGTCTTGTACAGTGTACTGCACGTCTGCACCACCAGCCAGTACAACTAGGACAACCTTGGGCTAATAACTAAGATAGCAATAGTACAATGTTCATACAATTAGTTGTACTTCATATTATAGTATCATTCTATATTAACAATAGTTTCAAGACATTGTAGGAGAACCCAAAGTCGAAATCAAACATGGGCGAAGACACAAGAGTTTAAAAACATCGTTGAGTGCAGCGTTGATGATATTGTACTTGTATTCTAATCGGGCATGCTTTCATCAATGCTACACTTAATAATGTTTTTAATTCTTGATGCAATTCACAATTCGAAATTGTGTACAGGTATTTTCTGACTTCGAATTATATCCGTAATATATTTGCACAATGTCGCCATTATTGAAGATAAATGTGACTATTACAAAGTTGAAATATTATCATAAATTTTAAATATTATAATTTTTTAGAGGAATTATGCTTAGTAACCATATACCTACATTTTTTGACTAACCCTATTTGGTGACAGGCCTTGTACAGGGCAGGGACATGCGTGGGCCCCATGCATTTTTTTCAAATATACGTGGGCCCCCCACAGTGAGAGGCCTGTAAAATATCTGTAAGAAATGTCCCTGTACACTGGGCATTTCCTTTTTTGACATTACTTTTCCTTTTTTTTTTACACGTTTTTATTCATTTATTTTGAAATCACGCTGAATAACTATTTATGAAAGAAAATCGATATGATTTCAAGACAAATTTTATGACAATTCTTGTTGGTTAAATATTATAATTGTTGTTGACTTTTTGTTAATAATTAATTTTCATGTTTTAAATGTTTTACACGAATTAATTTGTATATTTCCACCATATTTCTCAACGTTGTCACTATTGTAAACACATGGTTTCTATTAAGAAGATGGCGTGTAATTTTCATTTATCAAACAATAAATAAATAGATTATTTTATATTTTTCTGAATGTACCACCATTATTATCCATTTTGGGGATAAAATATTCCTAACATATATTTATTTGATTTTTTATAATAAAAAGAGGATAGATATTTTTTTGAAAATAAATAGGGAGGGCGTTTTTGTCCCAAACGAGAATTGATTTTCGGCCCCACATCTATCATGTGAATACGATTAACTAGTGAATCTTCGATTCGAGGGGTTTGAGATGGGAGCATTGGTCTTGAGGGCATTATCGGAGATGGGATAAGCTTAGTGCTCGTGGCTCTTGCAGCTAGGGTGGATGGTCGTTTTTTCTTAAGAAGTGGTCGAGGCAATTGGCTTTCTGTTTCAATCTCCATTTTGCAGTCGATAATCACTTTGAAGTTTAACGTAATGTGAGTGATGTTGAGAGTCGATAATGACTTTCAATGCTCTTTCTATTTCTTTGATATTTCAATGTTGTTAATGAAAGTGGGACATTGTACATATTGCCTAACATTGATCATAACTTTTGTCTCTTTCACTGCTTTTTGCCAAACCCACGAGCAGCCCCCACGTCCGGATTCTCGATGGGCCCCTCTAGGCGCACATCCTAATCTCGAAATTCTTCGTTTGATTTTTAACTGAAAATTGAAAAAACAGAGATCAAGAAATAGAAAATCATGCCATGTTCCCGCCCTTCCCTCCTATTTCCCCGTTCACTCGTTTTCTCCTTAGCCGCCGGAAAATATGCACAGTTTACGTGTGTGTGTATATAGCATGCACGAATTTTCAAATTCTGAATTTGATTTTTCAAAGAGAAGGAACTTGAATTCGTCAGCATAGGAAGGCGCTCTTCCTCTGATAGGAAGAGATAGAAAAATAAATAGAGAGAGGGATGATCAGCCGCGTTTTCCGCAAAAAATCGAGGGACGTCGTCTATTTGATTTCTTGGGTTAATCGGTTCATCATTTGTAACCTCGATTAGAAATTTTTGCTAAGAATTCATATAATCTGTTTTGACGCAAGGTATCTTTTAGAGACTCCGTTTACTCCTTTTCCCTGTTCGGAGTCTCCGTTGACCTTTTTGTTGGGTACAATAATTCTTCCTTTATTCTAGAATTATGTTATTTTAATCTTATTTGACTTGACTTTTTTTTTCTGTATATGGATTATTTGGCTGTGCTGTGGCAAAATTATATTTTCGGTTAACAAATCCTCCAATTGCCTGTGCAGATTGGCGATAGGATTATAAATCATGGGAAAGGAGCTAAAGCAATCGCTTCAAAGTTTTCTTTATAGAAAGTAAGTATTCTATGGATTTTGATGAGATGGATTATGAAGATAATTTGATGACATGCAATTAGAACAATTTTCTGGTGATTTTTTCTGGGTTAATTATTCATTTCTGCATAGATTTTTACGAACTTCTGCCATAATAAGAATTGTAACTGACTGCTCGATTATATAAAGCCGAATTTGTTTTATTTGCTCGATATTCTCTCGCAGTCAAGAGCCTGCTACAAGTTATTCAGAAACTATTGAAATTTTGAAAGAGCACTACATTCCTGATTACATACTTCTAACGGAATCAGAAAAAATAGAAGAATGCCATGTTCCTGAGTTTCCTGTTATAGTATTCATCAATTCCAAAAGTGGTGGGCAGCTGGGGAGTGATCTCTTAACAACATATAGGAATCTTCTCAACAAAAATCAGGTCCCAGTTCTCGTTTCTAGTTTTTTAGTGCTCAATTTCGGAGGATGAACTTCAAAAGAAATTTAAAGGGTTGTGCCACTTATGAGTTTTGACATTCAGATTCCTGATTTTCCAGGTGTTTGATTTGGGGGAAAAGGCACCTGACAAGGTGTTATACCAGTTTTTACTTCAACTTGGAGAAGCTAAAGCAAAATGGAGATAAGTTGGCTGCTGAAATTCAGAGGCGATTGAGAATTATTGTAAGTTGGAGAAATGATGTTAGTTTAAAGTAAATGATGTATCAGAAAGACAAAAAAGGGTGGTGCACTTTGTAAGCGTAAACTGAAATCATGATTTACTTTCATTTAATGTCTTCCAAACATAATTCCTTTTGCAGGTTGCTGGTGGTGATGGAACAGCTGGTTGGCTCCTTGGAGTGGTTTCTGATCTTAAATTAGCACATCCACCACCAATTGCAACAATGCCACTGGGAACAGGAAATAATCTTCCATTTTCATTTGGTTGGGTAAGATTATATCCTTTAGTGGCCCCTAAGTTATGTCTTCAGTCCAATGACGAAGGGGGTGAAGTGATTATAGTACCTCTGAATTCTGATCTTATCATATTTTTTCATATATTATCTGTTATCTTTAGCATTGGAACTACAATCACCTTAAAAATTGTTGCATGAATTTCTATTTGCAACCTTTGTTTCCTTAATGTTTTATTAGCCCATTCTGTAATGCACTTTACCAATTTATTTCTGTTACTTGCGAGCATAGCATGGAAGTCTACTTCAATGCATGTACCATCTTATGAAGAATTACATATTGCTACAATCTCTTTCTCTTTGACTCAATCCCTAGCTTGGTTCATGTCAAGTATATTTCCACAAAGCTGTACAAGTGGCACAGTGCTTTAGTTTAATATGAATATAATTTTTCTGATATGTAGCACGACTTTCAGCCTTACCCTGCTATTATGTGATCTGCTGATGTAACTCTCATCTTGGTTACTAGCACTGTTTAGATTCTAGAATTATCTGTTACTGTCACAGTTCTAATGACTAATGTATTAAATTTGTTTTGCGATATTCAAGGGGAAGAAAAATCCTGGTACAAATTATCAATCTGTGAGGGCATTCTTGAACCAAGTAAAGAATGCAAATCAGATGAAAGTTGACAGGTAGACAATGTTACCATATGCAATTTATCATGTTCTAAATTTGCTGCTACCAATATACTTCGTCAGTGGATGTAGGCGCATTGTGAGTGTATCATTTTACAAAGTTAGATTTTTATTTTTTTTATTTTAAATACTGATTATTGTTTATTTTTCAGTTTTTCTTCATGTAACCTGATAAGGGTTGAATGTGTATAACGGTGCATGTCGTCATGCCTCTGAGCCAGTAAAAGTATCTCCAAAATTTCTGTTATTCAGAAATTTGCACTACTGCATCTTATACATGTATTTGAAGTTGACGATTGTCATGATTATTTCACTTGATATCAAAGAATTTTGTATTTGTTCCAAAGGTATTACTTATTAGTGCTACCTTCAAGACACGGATGATGCAGAAAGGTGTATAAAAGTGTAAAATTAACAATCTAGAGAATTATGCAATCTAGAGTAGGATGAAGTGACAAATGTTCTAATTATGATAATTGATACAAAGAAAAAGACAGCCACTTCTGTCTCTGGTAGTGACTTGTCATACATGGTCTTGCTATGTGATGCACGGTCTAACTCTTGTAGCAAATGCAATCGCGTTTAGTATTCAATTGACGCTAGAATTTCTTTGGTCTCTCATGGTAACTTTGTCTATTGCTTTTTAAAGTTACATACAATCTAGAAAAATAAAATTTATTTGGTTCAGGAGATATTGTCAGTAAATGATATTGCTACTCTACTGTTTCTTAGCTGGCATATTCTTATGCGGATGAGGGCTCCTAAAGAAGAAGGTTCATGTGATCCTATTGGTCTTCTTGAGCTACCCCACTCGTTGCACGCCTTTCGCCGAGTCCCCCAAGCAGACGAATTGAACGAGGTAACAAACTTCTTATTGCATACCTCTTATTATGTTGATCTACACGCCTTTTATGCTTTTCCTTCTCTGACTCCCTTAACATAATCCCAGAAGTACATTTAGATCTCTGTTACAAAACATTAAAAGTAAACAAGAATTGGAGAATATGTGCTGTTAATAATCTTGTCATATTTTTCAGGAGGGATGCCTCACTTTCCGCGGGGGATTTTGGAACTACTTCAGCATTGGTAATATTTTGCATCCCTATTTTCCCTTGATCCCACAATAATTTATCATTTCCTTAGTGTTTTTATTTATATCAGAGTCTTTATTACTAAGCCTTTGAAATCTTATGAAACCAGTTCGACTTTATTTTTTATCACCACACCATTTCTGCATAAAATCCATCAAGGATTTTTATATAAACCTTTTACTGTCGCTAGTATGTATTGGCATCAAGAACTATAAAGAAAAATGTAGTGTTGAGAGTACCAGAAGCAATGCTGACTTTTCCTTATGGATCACGGTGCTTATGTTACCCGCCTTCAGCAAGGTTCATGCAGACTGTGTTCACCCTGTGGAGAGTTCTTAGAAATATGAACTTGGATGACCTAAACTAGTTGAGTTTTTGTTTTCTCAGTTAGATATAAGATTAACAGATAGAAACATCAATTTCATATTTATGAAAAGGATTAGATGGTTGTCACTTTTGTAGCTTATTGTTTTAGTTACTGAGTTTCTTTGATAGCTTTAAAATGTTCTTTCCGAGCAGGGATGGATGCCCAAGTTTCTTATGCATTTCACACCGAAAGAAAGCTACATCCTGAAAAATTCAAAAGCCAATTAGTTAATCAGGTCCATTCCTGTCCCTTTTTTTTTTTTTTTTTTTTTTATCTTTGCCACATGTTATTAATCTTAACTTGATTATTGAAATTCTTATATTTATTGATGTGGGAAAACAAAATAAATAAATTTGTAGTTTGTCCAAGTGACAGAGTTGCCTCAAAACACATTGTTCCTTCCTAAACATAATGTCCCAGTTTCTTTCTGTTTGAAGCAGTTTCAGAAATTAATTTCACTGCCCTGTATACTTTTCTTGGCTGATTTTTCTATCAGGGCCGAATCTAAAAATTTCTCATAAAGACTCATTTTTGCGATTTTTTCCTCTTTTTTTTATGTGGCCTGTAGTTCATGGATGGATTGTGACTTTACAGTAAAGGAAGAGGTTTCAATTAATTGTTGGGGATGTCTTGGGTGCTGATCATGAGTACCCTACAATAGACAATATAGGGCAAATTGGGGCTGTTTGAGTTTTTTCTGATCTCGGGATGACATGAGCATTTTACTTATTGATTTCTGAAGAGGATAATGAATTCGTACTTGAAAGGTGAAAATAGGAAGCATTGATGAATGAAAAGAAATATAAGAGAATTACAGTTTAGGGAAGAGAGAGTATATTATTTCTTTATTTTGTGCTTTTGTTTTAAATAATTAGAACTAATTTTCTAGTTTTGACTTTAAATTTTGTTTGTAAAATCTTTCAAATTTGAGATGTGACTATTTATTTAATTTCTTTCAGGTTTTGGGGTTTCTCATTTATTTTGACTAACGATTACAATTTGCCTCAATATTATTATATTAAAATTTACACACTGGGGGTTCTCTATGCCCACTATATGTTTGGGCCTTGTCCCTTGGGTGTCACGAATTAAAAACTAACAACCTGAGGTATCTGGTGCACGACAGACACCAATACTCCAACTAGGACCTGAATCCAAGGAGGGGAAAATAATATGTTGTATTTAGCATTGAAAAACTTATTTGGACCAGTAGCTGATTTCTGCAAATGATTTAATTCCTTGAATAGCATTTATGTGGATATAAAATTTGCAGAAGATAAATTAAAGTAGGCCATAATTATGCAGGATGTTTCATTGGTATCTTCTAATTGCTACAGCACCATTTATTATTTCAGAACATCATTGAAGTGTATGATCGTTTCTCCTGATATAACATGATTACCAGTTCCTCATTTAATATGATCCTGTTTTCCTCTATGTTCACTTATTTTCTTACTAGAAGTACCTTGACAATGAGAAAGTGTTTTATTTGTTGCTTACAGCAAGAAAATGTAGAAAGTAGCTGTCCATGCACACTTTGGATTCCTATTTCCTTATAGTTTACTGAATAATTTTCAGCTTGTTGCTGACTATAATCTTCTTGGTTTGACTAGAGTACGTATGCAAAGCTGGGCTGTACGCAAGGTTGGTTTTGTGCTTCTCTCACGCATCCATCTTCAAGGTTAGTTTGTCTCTGGAATCATTTGACTGTGTTCACTTGTAAGTTGTGTTGTTGTTGTTATTCTTGAACATTGTATGTTTACTTATCATTGGACTGGATTTGCTTGTGGAATAATCCTTATGCCCACTTTCATGAGAATTTTTTCATACAGAAAATATAAAATAGGATTGACAGCAATATGATTCAAGAACTTTGAACAAAGAACTGGTAGCAGTCAATAAATATTCTATAATAATATTATCAAAAAACCAAAACTGAATATCACATTTTCTGGTTTATATACCAGACAAATAAAAAGACAAACCTAATAGTGTGTAAGATTACCCTGCTTTAGACGTAGCAAATTACCAAAAAGAGACAACTTTAGTTAACTGATTATGATAAAAACACTGAAACAGAACAGAATTCAGACACCAGCAGAGCGCAACCCTTCTATATGTTGCTGCCAATCTTCGAGTAATAAATCAGTGCCTTTGCACCTGCATCAGAAAAGTAGAAAGGAAAGATCTCTTCATTTCAAGTTTGCACAAGTAGTAGGTGCTGCTGTCAATCCACGTGATATTAATTATCTGCATACTAGCTAAAAAATTTCACATATAGGATCGTAAATCATCTGTCCCAGTTTGATAGGATTATATTGTGTAAGTGGGACTTGATCTCCCCTACCATAGTTGATGATAGAGTCAACAGTGACAAGAATATAAGTTGGAATGTAACACGAAATTATTGGCTCTAATGGACGTGTATATATCTTTGGGCATCTAAGCTAGCCTTTTGGTTCTGGATAGAAAGTTTATTGTTGTTTCCCCTATTTTATCAATTTTTAGATCTATTGGAAGGGGAAAAAAATTATGATGTCTTTCATTTGTTGTTAGTACTTAGTTTTCTAACTGAATTAAGAATATTATGTGCTATCTTTGTACCGAAGGTCGTTCTATTTTGTCATAATTTAGAGGCGTTTGACTTGTCAGCTTAATATTTAACGTTCAGGATGACAAGTCTAATGGGTGTCTGGTATTTAACAGAAACATAGCTCAGTTGGCAAAGGTCAAAATCATGAAAAGGCCAGGTCAGTGGATAGACCTCCACATACCTCGCAGGTAGCATCTGTAGTTTTACATGACATTTCTTTTTGATAATTCTTCCTATGATCTCATAACGGAAGTTGAATTTTTTATGCAGCATTAGGTCCATTGTCTGCCTCAACCTGCCTAGTTTTTCGGGGGGTCTTAATCCATGGGGAAGTCCTAATAAGAAGAAGCTACACTCGGTTAGCACTTTTTTTAGTTTTTTACAGTCTAACAATTAATCACGCTTCACATTCTTCATATTCTGTAAAAAACAATTTATATACTTTTACATTCTTATGCTTGCAACAGAGAGACTTGACTCCGCCATATGTTGATGATGGTTTTCTTGAGGTAGTTGGTTTTCGAGATGCATGGCATGGTCTTGTCTTGCTTGCTCCAAATGGGAACGGGACTCGCCTCGCACAGGTAAATATTATATTTGAATCCCAAGTTCTCTCCTAATCCTATTATATTGAGTTGGTTCCAATATACTCTTGGAGTATGGTTTTCTGGTGAGTGTCATCGCACCAGTCCTCAAATGCAGTGCATGTTTCAATGTCTTGAATCATAATAGTATGAGGGGAATGCCAAACTTGGAACCATACTTGTTCAAGAGGCAACAAAGAATTTTATATGTTCTTCTCCAGTCTAGTGGATGTTCTAAATTTCAATTTTGTTTCTTACTAAAGTGGGATTCATCTCTTGGATGCTTTTGCTCTACATATTTTTGTAAGTACTGTACCTTTGTTTTTCGGCTCCTTCTGTAGGCAAACAGAATCCGTTTCGAGTTCCACAAGGGTGCTGCTGAGCACACATTCATGAGGATCGATGGTGAACCATGGAAACAACCCTTGCCCACAGACGATGACACTGTAGTCGTTGAAATATCGCACTTCGGCCAAGTAAGTGTGCTAGCCAACGTACATTGCCAATCCAAAAGCATCAATGCACCTGATTCACCATACAGGTGCGAAGAAGACAAAAATGACAGTAACGAAGAAGAATTCCAACATGATTCAGAGGAAAGGAAGAAGATAGGTGCAGCTGACACTTTTCGACTACCAGATGATTTTGATATAGCACAAATTTGTTAAAAGCCATCAAATTTTTGTCTCCTCTTCTGTTAGCCTTTCAAGTTCTTTCTGCGCACCGAAGTCTGATGCTTTGTCAGGCTAGAGGCGAGCTAAATACAATGATGGTGTGTGGTTCTGCTGAATGAGGATGTGACATTAAGAGTCTAATTTCTTCCTTCAATCGTGTATTTTGTATACATAGATGCAACTTTTTGAGAGGAAAATAGATTGTGTTTTACCTTTGGCCTTCTATTTTGTTGTTATGGAAGAGATATTGTGTTGTATTATCAACATATCCAGAATTCAGTGTAGCGCAGAAAATCTTTTTCACCGCTAGCCTTTATGATCGACGTGGCGAAAGGTTATAGGAAAGAATAAGAATTATACGTGAAAACTCAAACTTTGTTGATTAGTTCATGAATGTCGAGAGAGAATAAAGTTAAAATTTCTCACTAATTTTTTATATATAAAAAACTGAATGTCATTAAGGTTTACCGTCCTTATTTAAAGTAAGATAATAATAATAACAAAAATTAGAAGCCCATATTAGGATCAATCTGTAACAAACGGAATGGATTCTGAATTTATTTGCTAAAATAAAATCACCAATAAAAGGGGGAAAAAGAGAGGCTTTTTTAGGTCTAAACGATGGAATTTGATCGAAAAATGTTGTCAGGAAACAATTGGTCATTTTTCACTTAGCAGGACGTTTCGGCTCATCGGGGCTTTTCCACTCAAAATTGATCCAAACTTCTCCCATAATGGACATTTCGAAAAATTATTTCTATTTACTCATATCTTGTTTTTGTATCGCATCAATTATCTATATTAAAAATTGCAACTCATCGCCATTCGTTATCTTCTAGTTACAACAAATTAAGGGTAGACATGGTTCCATTTGGTCTGGTTCCAAGAGAACTAAATCGAACCATAAACCAATGATTTTTTTGATAATAGAACCACATGGTTTTTTCTAAGATATGGAACTGAACCGATCCATTTGGTTCTTGTTTAGTTCTAGTTCTATAGAAAAGATAAAATTTTAGTTAGCATTTAACAACACTTACAAGAGTAAAAAAGTAAAAAAAAAAAAAATGTAAAAACCAAAGCTTTATATTGAATGAACGTGAGATTGATCCATCTTGATAACCTACTGTTCCAATTTCCAAAAACAATATAATATTGAATAACTTTTTCTTTTTGTTTCATAATTTGTGACCCCAAGTACAAAAACAAAAGTGGAATGATCCAAATAAATAGAAAAAGACTAAGAATATCAATTAGAGCACCAAATTCTTTCAATATTGTAATACGAGGACATCAGACGAGGTGTAACGTAAGCTATGACACCAACTATGCATGCAGGGTTATTTATTCTCTAATCTTTATAAAATAAAATAAAATAAAATACAGACTCTACAAATAAAAATATAGATTTCAAACCCTTCCTCTATTGATTCATCCAGCATTTTTTACTACTATTGGTGGATTACAATATTGTAAATTACAGTATTGTTTATTGTTATTAGAAACCGATATACTTTAAATTTGTAATTCAAATCTATTATGTTGTCAAATTCAAGCTGATATGGAACAAATTCAAATCGATCCATTAATATATTTTTGTTTATTAGAAAAGAAGAATATCTAGTAAATTGCATAAAGGTACTACCCTTGATAGTTTGAAGGAGGAATGGTAAATTGGTGGTTGGGGAGTTGAAAATTCGGCAGAAGAAGTTACTTCGTTTGAGACTTTGAGGGATCTGCACAGGGTCTGCCGTTTGGTAATCTTGATTTGAGGGTTTGAATTTGAAGTAATACTCTTAATGGGTTCATTTGGCTGTACAAAAATAATGGCTATTGGACTGACTTTAATTAATGCAAAATTAGATTCATATATAAATAAATTTATAAATTAAGTTTGGTTCTTGGTTTGGTTCCGGTTCTAGAACTAGAATTAAACCAGAACCAGAATCAAATGATTTTCGGTACGAAATATCAAAATCATTCATTTTTTTCGTAGAATCGAACCGAACCGCTTGATTTGGTTTGATTTGGACATTTTGTCCACATCGACAAATATCCTCTTTCTTTCTATGTATGGAATTTCTCTCGATTTATATGTTTAGAGAAGCTATTTTTCGAAGTCGGTAAAAGTCAATTACATAAGTTTTGGAATATTGAGAGAAAAATAAGTGTTTTTCAATTACTATCGAGAATAACATAATTGTCTTTTCAATAAAAACTTAACTATTTTTTCATTAAAAATAAAAAAAGATCCCGTTGTTTATTTTTTATAATAGTAACAAGATTTAAAAAAAATAATAATAATTAATTGTTTATAGCCCCTCTTAATCACTCTTGACACATCCAAAATCTGTGGGTTCAATACACAGAAACGACTTACAATTTTACTGCTTTTTATATTGAAAAACTGTGGACTGTTCCTAAAACATAGGTAAACCCGCTTCTAGTTTTCTACACCCATGTTTTTGTCCACACACAGATTTGGTTTTTTCCCTAATCCCTCCCTATATATTATACACACAGAATCAAGATTTTCACTCCAACAAAAACACAGAAAAATCTCCATAAAAATTCTTGATTTTACTGAGTTTGATCTATCAAAATCTGTATCTGTACATCAAAAAAATGAGTGCAGCAAGAAAAGCATGGATTGTGGCAGCAAGCATTGGCGCAGTTGAGGCACTGAAAGATCAAGGAGTCTGCAGATGGAATTATCCTTTAAGATTAATGCATAATCAAGCCAAGAACAATCTCAAATCCTATTATCAGACCCAAATTCTACCTCCAAGTGCAAAATTTTCTTCTTCTGCTGCTGCTGCTGCTGCTATTGGGAAGAGAAAAAGAAGTGAAAAATCTATGGAAAAAGTGATGGATTTGAGCTGTTGGGGTCCCAATACTGTTAGATTCTAAGAACTATTAGGTTCCAGTTTATGAATATGACGGTTGATGATAGACTTGTAATCTTGAGATTTATATTTTCTTTATTTTATGGGTTTCTTTTTATTTAACATATATTTATTGATTAATTTTAAAACAATAAGCTTTGCAGAAATTATTGATTATTGATCCTTCCTCTGCAAACAAAAAGAAACACAGGCAAAAATATATTATTAAATTTTGATATATCGACAAATAAGTAACTTTTTTTCCTTCCAAATATGTTAGGCATTTTTTTTTTCTTGAAAGTGCTTGCGAAAATTTGTTGAAATATAAACAAGTTCTTTCTTACTTTTTCAGAAAACTGTTAAATTTGCTTATTTTTAAGCTTAGCCAAACATGTCACTGAAATATGCTTTAAATCTTCATGCACCTATTTTCTTAGACAAAAATGAAGAATATAATATTTACAGAACAAATGAAGAAATTAACAATTGTGGAGAAGGAAAAAAGAATAAGAATCAATAAAAAGAAAAGGGAGATTAGCAAATCGGGGATTTTTATTAAAACATATTCGCTTCGGATTTTAACTTGTAAGTACTTGAAATCAGGGGTTCTTTTTGTGTTGTGGGTCTAGAATTAAAATATAATTTTTTTTTTATGAAAAATAGGTAATATTAATGAAAATAAGTTAATACGTATTTTGATACTTTGAAAATGTTATATAATTATATCATTATCAATATTATTAAATAAATTTTGTTATTTGTATAATTTGGTTTATCATGTGGTTGAGAGGTGCTGAGCCCACGACGTGTAAATCGAATTAAATGAATTGAAATAAAATTCAAATTTAATACGGGAACTAAATGAAATTCAAATTTGAAGTACATTTAATCCGTAACGATTCTAAAATTTTTACGTCATATATTCCTGTAAAATTTCCTAATAAAATGATACAAAATTATATCGAGAAATTTTATCATGCAAAAATAATAAACACAAAATACGAGTCAAACGTCTCTTTTTGAGACATACGTTTGATGCCTATTTAATTATTTTCGATATCAATTTTGATCATTCGATATGATTACGATGTAGTTCTCAAACGAGCTTCTAGATGACATAGACGATTTGTGGATTCGGATAGCATTCGATCGTCGACGAATTTTGAAAGTTAGCATATTATCAAAATATTAGTAATATTAGTTTGGAACTGTCTATTTTGTTGCTATAATTGACCATTTTGCACGTCATTAATTAGCAAAAAAATCAGGCCATGAGCACTTTGAAATGGTATTAAAAATGCAATTTTTCGACTTCATTTGACATTCCATAGTGAATACGTCAAAATATGTCGTAATTTATAATTAAAAAAAACAAAATATAAAATTAAGGAATATGCTACTTGTACATAATGCGACGTCTATTTGGGTGTACATCTCCTCGTATAGAAGGGGATCCACTTCGTATAAATTATATTTTATTCGAAGTAGGCTCCCTTCATGTGAGGGGATGGATATTGAGATGAACACATTAATGTACGTGCAGTATTACTCTAAAATAAACGTGGATTCTACCAATCGATCAAATTTTCGATTCGACTTATTCAATTTAACAACGTGCTAATTCGGCCCTAATATGCATTCACTTTGTGAGTCCGAAGAGAAAGATTATATGCTATGTATGATTACACCTTAATAAAAATCTGATTACATATAAATCAAGACTAATTTCTAGTCCAGAGTGAGCAGAAGATATATTACCCATCGGTGATATGGTGCATGTGGTGACACTGGCTCAATATTATCACATTTAAATATTGGATTCATTTTGTAAATAAAGTTAACATTCAATTTAACTGTCTTATATTTTTATTAAGCACAAATTATTTTAAAATAATATGTCTTTGATGTTTATTATGTTGAAGAAAAAATTTCGCATTTATGATTTTAAGATAAAATTAAATTATTATACTTCTAAATCTAGGGAACAAGTTACCTTTGCTTCCCTGCAACGCCTGCTTTCAATGGATACACTTCAATTGCTGTGTGCCCATTCATCCGAGCATCGTTTTGGATAGGTTTATATATGATAACAAATATTCTCTTCCGCTCCCCCTTGCATGCAATGATGTGATGATGAACCTATCATTCTAATTCAATGCTCTTTGAAACCGTGCGGAAAGTTCCCCATCACACGGGTCACCAACTTGATCTTTCGCAAGGAAACAAAGAATGAGGCACTCCATCCCCGTGCTTTACCTTGCTACCTTATTGTTATTATTATTATTTTTATAACAGGGAACCCACAGCTGCTACCTTTCGACTGTGTACTGGGTAAATCCTCGACCTGACGCAATAGCCTGCAAATCACGCCAGTCAGGTTAAGCACATTAGACAAGTCCAATACGACAAGTTCGACTGATAAAGTGTTGATAGGAAAAATCGAACTCGTGACAAAAGATTTCCTCGCTTACCTACTGCACCAATTCGACCACCCCATGAGACGTCTACCCAGTTGCCTTATTGCTACTACTATTGTTGGGGAAAGTGGCACTAATTTCATGTCCAATTCGATGTCATCTTATTAGATGATAGAACTCTGTTATGTGTACAAAAAATGATTGTTGGAATTAATACAGATAACTGTTGGAAGTTTTCTGTTGGATAATGGCCAAAAAAAAAAAAAAGACGGACCCTTCTGGCAACAATTCCTCGTTACAAGAGAAATTGCTGTAGATGATATCAATGTTCTTACAGAAGAGAACGCGAATCTTCCAAAGAGAAGAATTTATCCCACTTGAGATTACGCCAAAATTCAAATACAATTTTGACAACTTTTTGACGAAAAAGTGATTTATTTCTAGAATTTACCCTTCATCAGTTAGCAAAGTTCTAAACTAAGACAAACAAGCACCTATCGTAACCAAAACTATCAAAGCCATTGAATCATAAAAAACCACTGCATCAAATCTAATGGCCCCGCCCCAGTTTTCACTCTTCACTCAACCGTGTACGGTTTCGCAAAATTTCGACATTCTCCTTCTCCGCCTTCGTATAAATTCTCTCTCTCCCTCTCTCGCTGCAAATAACTTGAGCTACCCACTCGATCAGTCCATAACATTCTCTCTGCACTTCCTTAATTGTGCAATAAAATCGGGAACGTAATGGGTGGTAAAGACGGGATGTGTAAATTTGAGGCAGCATTGAAGAGCATGCAGCAGCATAATAAAAGTGTTTTTGCAGAATCGGGGAATTCCAAGACCAATTACGCCAGGCAGATCTCCGGCGGTGGCGGGCGGAATCCGGTTAAGAGGTTCGCGGGAGAGGAGGAATGGAGGAGAGCCCACGAGAAGTCTGAAACTCTCTTCCATTTGATATGTTGGGGCCCCAATTAGCTTAATTTTATTTATTTTTTCTCCTCTTTAGTGTTTAAATTTTAAAATAGAGATTTAAAGTTTTTCAAGTAATATTTACAATAGTAATATATTTTAGTTTTGATTTCTACATGTCACTTCGATTGAGGTGTTTAATATTCTGTTGAAAGAGGCTATACGTCCAAGGTCACATGGGCCTTGTAGTGCCCCGGTCCGTTTTCTACTTCTGCTCCCTTTGTTGATGGCCTCGACTAGGCTACGGGAACAAAGGGTTATGAATTGCAGGTAGTGATGACAAAAAAATTTGTCTCAACATGGCCCCGCTCCGCCAATCTATGAAGTCCAAATAGTGATGACAAAAAAACTCGCCTCACCCCAACGAATTGGCGGAGCGGGGCATGGGGCGTCGCCCATCATGCCCCACCTCGTGAAAAAAATATAATAAAATAAATTATAATTTTGATAAATTATTTGTTTTAAAATATTGTTAAATGTATTTACAATTTTATATCGTGTTTCTAATCCAACAATTATATTATACAATTGTCAATTTAAAATTTTACCTAACTAACAATTGTTTTATATAATCCGGTCATCCAATTTTTTTATTATAATTAACTATATAATCAAAGCCAGTTTATAATATTTTGATCGAAAAAATTAGAAAAAATTTAAAATATATGGAATGATCTTTAGGTTTTGAGTTAAGGGTTGAACTTTGAATTTATTGCATAACTCGAAAATTTGAAAATATAAAAAAATAAAAATAATTAAATAAACTGAGCAAACTCCCGCTCTGCCCCCGACCCACTCCACCTCTCCTCGAACTCGCCCCATTGACATCCCTAAGTGCGGGTCTTATGTGATTATTTGCTTCTCTTTTTTTTTTTTTAAGCTCAATCTGTCATAACAGATAACCTTTTGGATGATATTATTTCGAACAATTTTTTTAATCAATATAAATTTTGATTAAGATATTTTGATTCAAGTCGACAAGCTAATTTAGATTGGAATATTTTATATTAGAAGTGGGAAGGGTCAAAGAAGGGGGACGAAAGAAAGGTGGTGTTCGAGCCCGTTTTGTGGCCCCGGAGAAGTTTGTGTTTGATCTTACGAGGTGGTTAGGTTTGGTCGAGGAAACTAGAGAAGAAGAACTGGGAAGAGCCACAAGAACAAACTTGTATCCAATTAAGAAATAAAAGACTTTTCACCTTGTACCCTTGGAGATATAATCTACGATTTATCTCATTCACCAAAGTTTTGGACAGGGCAGGTGGGGGCGCCAGTAATAGAGCGTAATCCAAAAAAAAAACTTACATAAAACTTTGAAATCAAATCAATACATTTAAGTTGAATGAAATTAAAATGTACGAGCATTATTACTTTTTGGGAAAATTACCTAAAAATCGACATTTAAAGACCAGTTTTCAAAAACAAGGGGATTAATTTTCATTTCAGGTGGTAATTTGATTTAAAAAATTATAATTAATGAAAATTTAATTAAACATGACATATTCACTCAAGCACTCCCAATTCATCTAAAAATCATATCTTCATCACTCTCTCTCTACCTTCTCTCTATCTTCATCACCCATCTCTACCTACCCACCTCTACCACTCTTCCTTCCGGCCAGTAAAGGATCAAATTCAGGCATGGCCGCAGTTTTGGCTTTGGTTGTGGGTGGCGGCCTTTGGAGGAGGTTATGCTACAACTACGACCCCTTCTACCATATCTCGTTTACGACTTGCTGTATGCGATAGAGCAGAACCGTCGCGTGCAATGGCTAAGTACTATGTTGTCGTCGTTACTTGTAGCAATGGCGACGACGTTGCTACAAATAGCATCAGTAGGGATGACATGATTGGACACAATTGATCATCGCCTGAGCTAGTGGTTTGACAATTTTTCTGAGGTGGATGAACTATTAATATTTGCTGGTGTTCGCCAACAGGTCACTATTAATGGATTGCGCTTCTACATTTTTTCTTGCTGCGATAAATCTATCCATGATTGTCTGAAAATCATGTACATATTTATCTCTAGGCAGATTTAAAAAAGTAAAATTTTACCTCCAAAATTGTATATAAAATCACATTGGCTGATAAAACTTTTAATGTTAAAAATCGATGTCATGACAGTTCTCGAGTAAAACAACAGTTTGGCAAATTGGAACTATTCCTTGGCAACAAGGTCAAATAATTTCTAATGTGTGTTAGGCTCATTTTCAGTATTAAACGCATCATATCATAGAAATGTAACTAACAGAGTTACTTAAATAAATCACACTCTGCTTCCAATTGTTTGTTTTGATGTTTCCTTGAAGCGGACGAAACACTAAACAAGTCTGTTGGATTTAGTACCAAAATGAGTTAATTTTACACAGTTAAACTAATCGCTTAGAGAGAAATGAATTTAACTCTAGAAGATCAATCATCTAACTAGCGTCGCAAACTTTGTAGCAACTAGTGGTGGTGCATTGGAGGTTATGATGGTGAATTGTGGTGCTAGTCTACGATATTTGCAAATTTATTTGTGGCGACCATCTATGACCAATTGTGTTTATTGTGATTGGTTGTTACCAATTCTACTTTATTTGTGATTGATTGTGACTTGATCACATATAGTCATAGTTAAGATTGACTTTGTCACAGACAATAACATTGAGGACAATTTTAATCTCAGTTAGTCACACTGAAGATAATTTTGGTCACAATTAATCATAGATAACATAGGTTAGTGGTTTGGTTACATTCAATCACAAGTTAAACAGTCACAAACAATCACATTGAAGACAAATTTGATCACAGTTAGTCATAAATAATACAAGTTAGTGACTTGGTTACATACACTCACAAATCTGACGATCACAAATAGTCATACTAAAGACAAATTTGATCACAATTAGACATAGATAATACAGGTCTGATCGCAAAAGAATCTAATAACAGATAACATAGTCACACATCTGGGGATGATTCCATAAGGGGTGGGGGTATAATATAAAAAAAAAACCTTTTAATTTTTTTTTTTTTTTAATTTTTTAATGTTGTTGGCATGGATTGGGTTGGGTTGCGTGGAGGTGGTTTCAGAATGGTGATGTAATTTCCATAAAAGATTTTGAATTTTTGAATTTTTTTTTACAAGTTAAGATGAGGTTTCGGGGGTGGAATGTAATCTCGAGAATTTTTTCAATTTTTTTTTTTACAGATGTGATAGGGTAGGGTAGGATGGGGTGGGGTGAAATATTATTAATTAATATATTATTATTTTGGTGGGGGTGGTGATACTATTAAATGGATGGGAATAATTAATTCCAATTAATTAAATATTATACATATTATTAATTGAAATTAACACCTGAATTTTGAAATAATTTGATAAATTTATTAATTTTGAAATGTAAATTTTGTATGTAGGAGTTATGTGTTGTTCCTTACTTTTTAGCTTATAATATGTTCATTTCAAGCTTGTTTCTTTTTTTTATGGGCCGAATTTAAAAAATTCCAATATCCTGTTTATATATATATATATATATATATATATATATATATATATATATATATATATATATATATTTTAAATGACAATATGTTGTTTTAGATGAGAATCATAGGGCTTGGACTCTCTGATTCTGATTTTTTTTTTTTTTTTTTTTGTTGCTTTTAGGCCTTTTGATTGTGGTTCTTTTCTAGGGAAGTTAGAATTTTTTTTTTTTCCATCTTCCAGCTTTTTAATTGTTTGATTGCAAAAATATTCAATGAAATTTGTTTTCCCAAAGTCCCTCACGTGAACGGATGTTCCAGGTTTTAGATGAGTTTGCTTTCCTACCTTTTTGGTGGATAATTGTTTTCCATTTTTTTTTTTTTTTTTTTTACAATGGAAACAAATTCTATCTAAAATGGTAAAAAAAATTATCCCTTTAATTGATAATTTTCATGTAGAACGAAGTCAAAAAAATTTTCCAATTTTATTTTTACTTTTTGGCAATCCAAACAAATTTTACTACAGATTGTAAAAAAAAATTATCCCAAAAAATAATAATTTACGTGAAAAACAAAGTCAAACGAATTAGGTGAAAAATTATATCAATAAAACACTATTAATTACATTTCTCTCTAAAACAAATTCTAGACAATTCAATTCCCTACAATTCGTTTTCTTTCCACCCAAATTTCATTCTTCCTATCAAACGGATCCTTAAGGTAATCAATTTTAATTTTTAGATTTAAATGATTTTTAAACAAAATTCTCTTCATAGTGGTGGGGTTAGGTTTTAAGTTCAAAACCGACCCGAATAGGCTAAATTACAGTTTTCAACTACCTGAATCAAACTGACTTGATTATAAAAATGGACCCAAGTTGATTTTGGTCGAGTACTCAGTTTTTATGGCCACCAATAGGGACATGTTATAAGTTATGAAAACTATCGTCCTGCGATAAATCAAAAAACACATGACTTGAACATTAATTTGATCATAACCACGCTATTGCTATTGTGATCAAAATTGAAAATCTTGGTTGAAACGCAACAAATCAGCGGGTCATTGCTTATCAAATATTTTAAAATTTATTTAGAATTTGAATAGCGCTTTACCACTTTATATATATATATATATATATATATATATATATAGTTCTTTTGATGTAAATAGTTTGAAAAAACCTGAGACGCTCTTGTTCACAGTCCTCACACAAATCGTGGGGTTCACGATTATTTTAATCGCGAGCCCCACTCTCAAATGTGAGAGGGCTGTGTATGGTGCTGTACATATAACCTCTCTAAAATAGTTTGATAAACTATTCAAACTCTATTTGTATCCGTATTCTATGAGATCATTAACTTTTTCTCACTCTTTAATCAAACATTCCTCGAACTCTCTACTTATAAACATTTAAAAATCTTACTCAAACAAGCACGTAAAATAATTTAATTTTTATTTTCGGTCACTACAATTTAATGCTTATTTAGAGTGCAATAAATAAGGGACAATAATTTTTGATCTACATTGAACTTTCCATCCTTAAAATTAGGTGCATCCATAAAGTGAGTATCAATTTTTATTGCCCATAATTTAAGAATGCATCCTTAATATTTCCAACACAAATACCTAACTCACGATCTATCTCATCTATTATTGTGGTACCATTATAATTGTAGGTGCATCCCTTTCAATGGATGGGACATATTCCTAATGGACATAAGCTCGGGACTGGCCTGCAACCATTATGAGTTTCGACCGGTCCTTCTTTAAAGATGATTGATCTTCAATGATTAGCTTTTTAAAAATTCAAATTCGATTTCTTTCGGTATTAATACGGTCATGACGGTTAATTGTCGAGTTCGATCATTTAAACCGGCTCAAATCAATCTGAAATTTTCGGCTCCTAGGCCATAGATCAGTCCACTCGCATTATGTGCCTGTTCTATTTTCGTTTATCCCAAATTATATGTAACTTTTCGAATTGATGGTATAATTGATTTATTAATTTCAAATCAAACATATCCGATATACTCTTTAAATACAATAAACTCTTTATTTTAAAGAGCCAATAACATCTTCAATAAATTCTCTATTTTTAAAGAACATATTATATAATTTAGAAATAAAAAATTTAAGTACTTCAATATGCTCTTTAAATTTAATACTTAATTTTACTACTCTCTAAAAATGTTTTATTATTTTTTCCTATATTTTATTTTCACCAGCTTCCCTTCAAATTTTTATATTATTTTCCTCCATTGAAAATTGAAATACTTTTAATTGATTAAAGTAGAGAGAATTTGGAGAGCCAAATACATTCTTTAAATTAAAATTTAACGAGTTTCTTGAAATATAATTTTAAGGATTTACTTTTTAATTAAAGAGGATTTAAGTTTAAATAGATTTTTGGAGATGCTTTATTTAATGCTTAAAATTAAGCCGGAAGAAACTTTATATTTTAACTTTTTGAAATAGAATAAAATTCACTCTTTTTTCATAATGTACAATAATTGTATTTAATAAGTCATAGATTTCAATAATCTATTTCTTAAAATATTCAAATCACATTTAAGTTGATTGACCATTGGCATAGAAAATCTATGTTAAATAGTAAGAATAAATCAATAAATGTTTCTTGAAAAAAAGAAAAATAAAGAGTCAAAATAGAGCATTGTTTTAGTACATAAAAACTTCGACTCTTTAAATTAAAAGATATTCTCTATAACGGATAAAATGTTTTTTATAAATAAAGAGTCTTTTAAATATATTTTAAATATGAGCATTTCATATTTATTGATCACAAGACACATTAAATAACAGTATATTTGAAAATTAAGAAACCAAATTTTACTCTCAACAAAAAAAAGTGGCTTATAATTTGAAATATACAAAATGAAAATCAATCATATCTTTATGACTTTGTGGGATGGAAGGAGTTAAGCAATGGGTAGGGAGGAGTACGTTTGATACTCAAAATTAGAAATATAAATGGTCATTACGATTTTTTAAACGTGAGATGATATCTCTGATTTCGTCACAGGTTCAGAGAATTTCTTTGAGATTGTTATAAACCTCATAAATATCTTCATTAATAAACCGCTTGACGAATCGATCGTTACTCAAATAAGTCAAATTCACTTGGGTTGTGTCATCAATTTCCTAATTAATTCCGACCTTCCAACGAACCTACACCAACAAACCTTAGCCGACAAATGATGTCTAAATTCTAATTCACCGTACACTTAATTTTCATTTCCAACTCAGCTCCTCTCCCATACTTAATCCTACTACAATTATTGATTATAACAACCAACAATTATACAATCTTCTCGCCCGTGTATTAAATTCTGCGCGTAACACTACTCGCCACCGCATTGGTCAATGCCCTTCCGTTGTCATTGTTGCCGTTTGGAGCTTGTACATTAAACCTAATTTTATCGAAGTAATGTGTAATTAAAAATAAATAAATAAAAAATCTAAAATAGGAGGTTCAAAGAGAAAATTCATTTATGCAGTAAAATATTGTTTAAAATAGAATTATTAAATCAAACATGACTCGACACATTTTTCTTTATGTAGATTTATACAGTAGTAAATAGCGCGATGTGAAATTTGAAAAACGCGCTAAGATGGAATGAAAAGTCTCAAAATTTTAAATTCGTAATTTTTCATTATGCCGTAGAATTGTATACAAGTTTCTTAATAAAGAAAATTTTTCAAAAAGTTGAAGTGATACTTTATTATTACCTTCCTTCGATTAGACTTTAAAAATATACTATTAATGACAAGAACGTGAAGAAATTAAGATGACTTTGTAATAAAGAAATAACTTGTACTCGTTTATTATTTTTCAAAGGTCATGTTTAGTCTGTTTCAAATATGTACTTTATTTTTGACGTCACTTAAATTTGTCATATTTTTTGCGATGATACCTGAAAAAATAAAATAAAAATGAGTATTTGTATTTAGTTTAGAGAATATTAATGCTGAGTTCTCCAACTTACGACGTGGTATAATTATTGGTTCTCAATATTCAAAAGCGAAGTTTTAACTAAAATGAATTTAAATCTGTGAATCTCGACCCTACTTGATCGAAATATCAGTGTACAAGTATCAGGCCTGATTTTCACGGACTCAAATTTAGAGGACAAATTAACATTTATCTTTAGTTTAATAGTATGTTGCATAAATTTTTCACGTCAAAATGATTATTTTTGTCATGTAAAGACCCAAGTTTTTATATTTAAATAAATTAAGGATCTAAAATCTTATTTTTCAAAGTTACTCATAACCACACTATATAAAAGATGGAGGACCGAACCCTAATTTACCCTTTCAATTTGGCAAAGGTACAACCACCGCAAGACAGACCTATTGCATGATTACCGAATGAATGTGGTAATTGGATCAACTATAAACAGAAAGCGTGTGACGGACGTCAAATATAAATTAAATCCATTTAGAACCTTCAATTGAAGTCCGCCTGAGCTTCTCGCTTCACTTTCCTCTTCTCCCACAACTGAAGAGGGAAGACTATCCCTCCTCGCGCGAAGAAAATTATAAATATAAAAATTAAAATTAAAATTAAAATTAAAATTAAAATTAAAATTCATAAAAACTAATCTATATATATGTATACTATTCTCTTCTGACTTTTTCAAACTCAAAATCGTAACCTATAGTCAACGCAACTGATTGCCTGTAATCAGTAAAAGAGGAAGAAAAAAGTTCCAACCGGAGAATTGCGTCAGATTCCGGCGAACATGGCGATTGCCGACAGTCACCACCGCCACCAAAAGTGGATGCTATGCGGGTTGTGGCAGTCAGCAACGACCTCATCTCCTTCCTCTACTCAGAATCTTCGTAATAACTCTCAAAATCACAACTACCAAAACGGCGGCGTCGGTTCGAGAAACCAGTCGTCCTCATCCACCGTCTCTTCATTTTCCAGATTGATCTTTCCGGCTAGACGAAGACTTCGCCTCGATCCTTCGACCAATCTATACTTCCCCTGTGCGTTACAGCTGGCTCTTGTTTATCTTTAAATTCCTGCTATTATTCTTTAATTTTCATTACTCACAGTGCTCGTTAGAACTGGAAACAGTTATTCTCCTCCTCTTAGTTCAGAGTTCTTTGAAAAACGAAAGATTACGGCACGTGAAGTATTTGAAGTTTTTATATATTGCAAATGCTGATTGACTGGTTGTCTGTGTTTTTACGCGCGTGTATATATTTCCAGATGAACCAGGAAAGCAGGCGAGGAGTGCAATTAGGATTAAGAATTCCAGCAAGTCTTACGTTGCATTTAAGGTATTGGTTTATGCGGTTCTATTTGTTTCTTTCTTTTAGGAATCTTCTTCTTACCATTGCATGCTCAATACTCATTTTTTAGTAATTTTTTATTTGATATACAGCATCACAATGTTTTCTTCAGTACTGCAATGCATTTAAATTCTTGTATAACAACGATCGTTTCATACAATATTAGCGTTTTCCATTAGATTACACTAAAAATCAATAAATCAAAGATGATGTTGGCCTATAGAAAAGATCAATTGATGCGTGCCTTTACCCTGTTTGATTATTAAACATGGTATATATATTGGTAATCGCACAATGTAAGTGGAAAAGTGGTGTGAAGAAGTTGCTGATTCTTTTTTATTTATTTTTTATTTCCGGATTAGTTTCAAACTACTGCACCAAAGAGTTGTTATATGCGCCCCCCTGGCGGTATTCTTCCTCCTGGAGAAAATATCTTTGCTACTGGTAATTAGCTATTTTTTTTACATAATTTAAATGTATGTATATACGCACCAACGTCAAAATACTTCTTTATGCATAATTTTAGTTTGTTTGAACGATTGAAGCCATCTGATTATGAATATGTATTTGTTCAACAGTGTTCAAGTTTGTGGAGCATCCAGAGAACAACGAAAAGCCTACGGATCAGAAGAGCAAGGTTAGATTCAAGATCATGAGTCTAAAGGTCAAAGAAGGAACAGATTTTGTTCCTGAGTTGGTGAGTGTTTTGCTTATGATATTAGTGCTTATCTACCAATTGACAATTAATGTTTGAAGTATTACGTGAGTAGCTGCTTGCACAATGCCTGTCATAATTTTCCAATTGCCTTGATCATTATTTCTGATTCCATGAGTTATATTCTCCTCTCACTTTCATTTCATATCTACTAGGTTCATAGATATTTAAATGCACGATGAGTACAAAACACTCCAACCTCACTCACTGTATTTCATTGAGTTCTTGTTACCTAATGGACCAGTTTGTGTTTGTGCTTTGGACTTCCCCACCAGTGCATTGGAATTATAGAATAGGATCTCACCACCAGTGCATTGGAATTATAGAATAGGATCCCTGCATCTTTTTTTGGGGTGTAAATGTCGTACATGTGGTACCTACGTTTTGTTGCTTGGTTTCTTTCCCCTAACACAGGTGACTTTTGTATGATCTTGAGTTGATTAACCCCTATCCCCACATTTTTCTTGCATGGTGGAAAGAAGAAACTGAAAGTATAAGAAGAGGAAATGACAAGTGACAGAAACTGTCTTCAACAACAAAATTCTTATATATTTTATGAACGCTTACGTGTTCGGATTAGATATGTGCTGTTCTATTTAGCACTGAACATATCCCATGGTGCTCCTAAGCTGCTTTTGCAATGTAGTGGCATCGCTCACCAAGTTTTTTCTTTTAATGCGATACCTTTGGTGTTTTTTGAGCTAACTTGTTAGTGCCAAATTCTGTCAATGGAGTCACTCTCTTCAGGCACCATTTGGTGTTTCATGTACAGGGTTTTTGTGCCTCAGGATTAGCATCTGTAAGGAACAAGAAATTTATCATGTTCGATAAAGATGTACATTTTGTTAATTTCAGGAATCACTTGTCTTTTCAAACAAGACATTGATTTTGTGTTGGGGCTGGAATGCTTGGTGCCGGTAGCTTGTTTCTAGGCCTACAATTTTGAAGTTATTGGCATTACATTCTGCTATGCTTCCTATTTAGACATGTAGCAATGTCCTTTATCAGAAATGGAATACTTACAGGAGTTACAAGTTATGTCTTACTCTTTCTTGATACCAAGATAAGTTAAATATTTCATAAGTTTAGGTTGAGTCGGAGAGAGAACTGTTGAGGATATTGGGCCTAACTCAACTCAACAAAACTGGCTTGTTAGGGGAGGTTTGCCCTCATCTTATAAATTGGATCAACTTTAGATCTTCAGCCAATGTGGGATCTAATACGTCCCCTCACGCACAGCGTGGACTATGCCAAACAACTGTTGAAATCGATATTGAGGGCCCCAACATTGTAGAACTGGGCCTGCTCTGATACCATGTTGAGGATATTGGGTCTAACTCAACTCAACAAAACCGGCTTGTTAGGGGAGGTTTGCCCTCACCTTATGAACTGGATCCACTGAACATATCCCATGGTGCTCCTAAGCTGCTTTTGCAGAACTGAGCTTGCTCTGATACCATGTTGAGGATATGTTAGATATAATAAGAACTTTGGTTTTGTCACTAGAATTCCTCAAAATTGCAACATCCTGTACACTCTATTTAATTTTATGCTTCCATTGAATTAAAGTACCATACAATTCTAATCTGAAAGACTAAGTGGGCAATTCAAACAACATTATTTTTTCTGCATACTTTCTATTTCTAATGAAGAATAAATATCATAACAGTGTGGTCATCGTTTGGCCTTAGTTGTCCAATGGCCTAGGTATTGAGGTATTGCACGGTCTCAATATGAGTAATCACCAGTAAAATGACCTGCTACCTTGCTAAATATGTGGCGTGGGACAATGCAAGTTTCATGTGGTATATGAATAGTTCATATCCATTAAAAATGATGCTTTGACCTGGGGTAAATTAATTACTACACACGTCCAAAAATAGACCTGTGTTTATTGTGTGATCTGCATGCAGATTGATTTGACATCTGTGAGTTAAATTATTTGTTATAGAGTGTTGCATGACTGTGAATGTATAATTAACATTATCCAAGTGACGCACATTCACATGTCTCTGTTCCTGAGCTTTTCATATAATTTTTGCTCCTACTCTGGTCTGACCTTTTTAATGTTGCTGGTAGTTATGTGGTCCTTCAGTTCATCATCTTGGAGTTGTACATATTTCAGTTGCTTCTTGGAGCTTGATTTGAATTACATGAGCACATCTAGAGCTCAATTGGTGGATTTTTTCCTCTCTCTCTGCAGTTTGATGAGCAAAGGGATCAAGTCACTCTTGAGCGAATATTACGAGTTGTCTTCTTGGATCCAGACCGCTCAACTCCTGTAAGAATCATTTTTCATCAAGTTGTATTCTCTACTCTTCCATGAAATTTGGCCTAATTTCAACTAATGATGTTTTCTGGTGATTCAAGGCACTTGAAAAACTGAAGCGTCAATTGGCTGAAGCTGATGCTGCTACAGAAGCACGCAAGAAGCCTCTACCTGACACAGGTCCACGTGTTGTTGGGGAAGGTCTTGTTATAGATGAATGGGTAAGTATTTATTACGCATGTCTATATATGAATATACCATATTACCACCTATATATGGGAATAAGCTATGGAATTATTTTCCATATTATTCCTCTAATTCAGCTTTTATTACTTGTGTTCAGAAAGAGCGAAGGGAGAAATATCTTGCTCGGCAGCAGGTTGAGGCTTTAGATTCGATGTAAAGCGTTTATTGGGTTTTTGATGTATAAAACACCATCTTTCGAAATGAATTTTTCTAGTGTTATCTGTTAAATCTGTTTGTTTCCTGCTAAGGTTATTATTCTAGTGTAATAGTGTGATTGGAGATCACTTGTTTATTAGGTAAAATTGCATGTCACAGAAATATCCTCCTTCAGGTTGTCTTCTACTTTCTTGATTGTACATATTGCACTCTATGCTGTTAATTTTAATTTTAAATTTTCATTTCGTCTTTCATATAAGAATTTTTTTACTATAAGATAAATATGTGCTATAATGAATCGGAGAATGCCGTGGAGAAAGAGGGATCAGAAATCCATTTGACCTATGTTATCTTGCCAAGCTTGCCCACACACGTATGAACCAAATTTGACCCACTTGGAATGTTGCATGGAATTGCCATACGGAATTCTTGATCACCACATAAAGAGAATCCTCAGGGCAACCACACAACCCACCCCTCTCTGCTAGTGTATATATAGTGAAAAGAAGAAAAAACTTGCTCTTTATCCACTTCCATAGACTACAAATTTACTGCAATCATGCTAGAAGGAAAAGCAGTAATTGGTGAGACAGATATGCTGGAAAACATGCAACAAGAGGCACTTCATATAGCAGCAAAGGCACTTGATTTCTTTGATGTCACTGAGGCCACTGAAATAGCCCGTTTCATCAAGGAGGTACGTGTACAAATGTTAGCTCCACAAAATCTTATTCTTGAGTATATAAAGCTTGACGAGTACATGTTCAGTCTCGTCTATATGATGTCCAGAATTGCATACCAAACAAACTTTTTAACGATATAACGGTTTTTGGGTGTGTTCATTTCAGGAGTTTGACAGGCAATATGGATCTGGATGGCAATGTGTAGTAGGAACTCATTTCGGTTCATTTGTGACTCATTGCTATGGCTGCTTCATCTATTTCTGCATTGGCAGCCTTACAATTTTGCTATTTAGAGGATCAAATGGACAAGAACTCGAGGCACGTGAATTTCCAGCTTTGGAGACTATAGCTTGAAGCGTTAATTGCTTCATTTTCCAGCTTCATACATATTTTATAATTGAAAGAATTATAAATCAGAAGTTCGAGTTATTAATAATTCCCAGTTTTGATGCAATATTCATCGACCATTTTCTTAATTTACCGTGCCCTTTATTAAGAAGCTCCGGTTTTAATTCTTTTCTTCATATTTCCCGATGACTTGCGGACGTATTCTTGAACAAGCAACTTACCGATTTCTCACTTAAATAATTAAGGGAAGTACTCAGATATCAAGATTATTTTGTACACTAAATTTAATTTGAGAATATGTGAATATGTATCGTTTATTAAGAACGCAAATGCAATAACCTAGTGGTGCTTGTTAATTTAACCTTTGAGATGAGATGTCACGTGATCAAATCCAACCGATGTCCAAGTTTTGAAAATTTTGAAAGAAAAATCTCAAACCTCCCCCACAACCGATGATTCATCTAATGACCCAGCGAAGAAGAAGCATCTTCACCCACGCAAAGAAGGCGGCGATTTATCCACCCATTAAAGGCTCCACCCACGCGACACCACTAATTATAGACTTGAATTGTGGTTGAAGAAAGTGAATCGATGAGATTGAAGAGAAAATCAAGTTTTGTTGAAGGAAATTCAATGAAAAAGAAAAAGAAAAATTCTTCACAAGTTTATAAACCTAAGATTAGTTATTTTTTTATTGTTTTAAACTTGTTTATGGCTTATTCGATTTTTGTTTTGAAATGTTTATTTTCTTGTGTAATGTATCTTGCATTTTGTGTAAAATCGAGTTGTGTTTTGTGCCTTCAGGGTTTTGTGATCTCCCTTAAATCCCAATACTAAAATGGCGATTTTCTCCGAAAGTTTCATTGACAAAACAGTTACAATACCGAATATTTCTGATTCCTTGGGTCAAAAGAAAGAGCAACTTAAACTGTTTACATGGTAGAGACTGCAATGCTTCAGTTCTGGACTTCTGGTGAGTTACATTCCCAAGAAGTCTTCAAAATGCGAAGATTCCAAAAGATACTTCTCCGCCGACGAAACATTTGGAGCACAAAGAAAAGCTCGATAAAGGTTTAGAGCTGAATGTGCAAAGTTGAGTTTTCCAACCATTCGCACTAGAGCTTTGTTTTGAATCCTAAAACTCTAGAACATGAACGAAGGGCTGTTGGAAACATGGATTATGGTGTTGAACTTGAGGATGAAGAAGAAATTGAGGGCAATTTTGGAGATTTGGATTGTGAATTAATGGAACAACCTGTTACGAAAATATCATCACCAAGGGTTGGAGAAGAAACCATAGAAACAGAATAACAAGAAGATAAAATTGAGAAGAAGTTCATCACGAATATGAAGATTCAAATACGACATTATATCATTGTCCTCAAACGATATTAGCCCCCTCTCGATTGAATAATGGTGTTCAAAGGATTTCCGGTAAATTGTTCGAATGATTAATCAAGCATTGTAGAAAATTCACCACTTAAGCACTTGTAGAATTCTCCAAAATTTCAAGAACACAAGGGAAATTTGAATATGGATGAAGAAGATTTTTGTTTCTTCTTTGTGGAATAAATGAATATTTCTCATTTGTTTGTTATATTCATTGTATTAATCATCTCATCACCTATTTATAGGCCTTGATCAATACCCCACGAATTGGTGCCAAAAAATCATGAAGAGATGCAAGGTTCCATCCAAAAATCATCAAAACCAAAACTGAAATGTTTTTTCCTTCTATGCGGTCGCATAGAGTAAACCTATGCGAGCGCTCGCATAGGTTACTCAAAACCGTGGTCTTTAGGCTCTGTGATAGTCATGCGGTCGCGTGTCAGGTTTGCCCATGCGATCACATAGGCCAACATTTTGGCTCCGATTTTCTCCTTCATTCCGCACACTTGTTTATTGGTTTGAACAACATTTTTCCATCACAACCTCTGGAGGTCGTTGAGGAACTCAAAGTTAGTCATAGGAAGGGTCCTGACAAAAAAAATTATGGGGATTCAAGCTAGTAAAAGTAAAGAAGAAGTGGAAAAGCTGGCAATTGAATTACTTGCAACGAGCATTTACGTCTATGGAGATGAAGAAGAAAGTCCTAGGAAAGATGTTTGTTCATATGCGGAAACATTTTCTCGATGGGGTCCTCAACGAATTAAGCAAGTGTTATTAAAGAAGTGAATAAATGAAATAGATGCTTAGAAGGCAATAAAACTAGTTTTCGAGGATGGTGAATCTGGTCGAAATCATGATTGAAAAATTGATGCGTATTGATCCTCCATTGATCAGACCTCAAAGCAACGGTTACGAAATCGTGATATGCCTAATGCCTCTAGAGACTCGAAAATCAAGAATTATTCGATGGCTTCAATATCGGGGATTTAGTTGGAATGTTGTTGCTTTTATACTAAAGAATTTATCCTTCTTGATGCAGCCTCATCATTTACTATTACCGTATTTCGAATAGGTTATTTACTATTACCGTATTTCGAATAGGTTAGAGACCCCAATTGTAATTTTGCCTAATTTATTGGTAAGAGGTTGTTGGTCGGATCTAGATATGCAGTTGAGGCTGGAATAATGCTTTAAGCTTGATATGAGATACACTTACAGCCTGTTTGATTGGAAATGTGAAATTTGGATGGAGATAAATGAATTACAGGAAATTGAATTGCCTAAAACTTGTTTTTATTGGAAATTGTCGATTAATTGTGTTTTATTGGTATAATTTTTCACCCGAATTTTTTTTGAAAATTTGGATCTTTTGGTATGCGTTTGATTTTATTTTCATGAAAATTGTCCATTAAAGTGATATTTTTTTTACCATTGGGTCTAGCATTTGTTCCAATTGCCAAAAAAAAAAAAAAAAAAAAAAAGTTACATGGAATTGCTTTTCCTACCATTTTGGTGGGAAAAACTTTTTAATGAAAACCAAGAAAAGAAGCACACGTGACATAAATGTGGAAAACAAATTCTAGGGAAAATTTTTGCTATCAAACACTTCTAATTGGGTGGAAATGGAAAATGAATTTCATTTTTCATGGAATTTGGCTTGTATCAAATAGGCTTTTTTACAAAAAAGGGTTGTGTTATTCATTGCTATAATTCTATTTCGAAATACTCATTTTTCTAAAATCAAGTTGTGTTATGTGTTTTGTGCAAAAAAATGCTATGTGAATTTCTGTTTATGAAATGCTGTGTGTTTTTTTTTTAATAGTATGTCAGTTTTTTGAAATTTGTGTCACCTTTTTATTGTTTGTTATTATTATTAATTTACATTTTGACACTTTTTTAATTGGTGTTGTCATTTTTTTTTTTTTTTTGGTAGGATTGAAATTTTAAAATCCCGCAAAAATGTTGTATTAAAGGAAAAATCACGTTATATTCTCTGCACAAAATAATAACGGACTTAAATGAAAAGTTTAGTCACTTTATTGAATTGATTTCAATTTTTTTTTTAGTGTTAGTCAATTTTTTTGAATTTTTGTCAATTTTTTTAATATTTATCATTTTTTTTCTATCATTTCTCTTTTTTTTTAGTGACAATCATTTTTTAATTTGACGTCACTTTTTAATAAAAATGTGACACTTAACTTTAAAAAGTGACATTACGTATAAAAAAAATGTCACTTAATTTAACACAGTATTTTTTTTACTTCTAAATACTTTTCATATGATTTTTCAAAATATCATTAATTTTATAGGTATTTTTGTAAGTTGCCCCTACTTCTAATGTACCACTTGCACCGGCCTAATGCCCAATACATCAATTTTTTGACAAATCGAACAGAGTGATATAGACTCACTCTTTTGAGAACTTGACTCTATGTTCTAAACTTCTAGTATTAATTGTATTATTATTATTATTATTTTAAATACTCATTTATGATGGGACTGGGGCTTTATCAAAGTCTAGCCATAAGGAAGTCAGGAAGTGCAATTATAATCACGTGCGAAGGTCGTGATGAGAGTTGAATACTGCATAATATCAATTAATCACAAACTTTTAAATGTATAAAATAAAATAACGGTTTTATCACCAAAGCGGGGATAGCTCAGTTGGGAGAGCGTCAGACTGAAGATCTGAAGGTCGCGTGTTCGATCCACGCTCACCGCATATTTTATCTTTCCGGTTTCTAGACATCAATTTTTTTTTTTTTTTTTTTTTTTTTTTTTTTTTTTTTTTTTAAAGATCTGAAATAATAAAAATCTCTCTTCGCGGAAGAGATAAATTGTGGATAGGAGGATATAAGTCTGAGATTTTATAATCTTTTGAAGCCTTCTGATTGGTTGGTTATTTTGCTTGTAAATTATCAGCCACCACAATTTCCATACCTGAAATCCAATCCATGATTCTCACTTTGTGCATAAGCCCATCCTTCACCTCTAAAATACACAGCTTTTCCTCTATAAACAGCCCATATTACAGAGAAGTTCTCAAATCTAAACTTGAACAAGAAATGGCATCAATGGCTGCCACTGCCAGTTCTACCACTGTTGTTAGGGCAACTCCATTCTTGGGCCAAACCAAGAATGTCAACCCTCTTAAAGATGTTGTCTCTATGGGAAACGGGAAATACACCATGGTACCACGCACCCCATCCCACCCCACCCCACTTTTGGTGTGGTTATGTCACTTATGATTTGGTTTGATGCTTTTGATTTTCTGGACAGGGTAATGAATTATGGTATGGACCGGACCGCCTCAAGTACTTGGGGCCGTTCTCAGCTCAAACTCCATCGTACTTGACCGGAGAATTCCCCGGTGATTATGGTTGGGACACTGCTGGATTGTCTGCTGATCCTGAGGCATTTGCAAGGAACAGGGCACTTGAGGTATTCCAAATGTTTTAACTTTTTAATTAGTAAAACTGTACAAGTTCTTGATCAAAAAGTGACGTAAAAACATAACTAAATTACCAGGTTATTCATGGGAGATGGGCAATGCTTGGAGCTCTGGGATGCATCACCCCAGAAATTCTTGAGAAATGGGTTAAAGTGGACTTCAAAGAGCCAGTTTGGTTCAAGGCTGGAGCTCAAATCTTCTCTGATGGTGGACTAGACTACTTGGGCAATCCCAATCTTGTACATGCACAGAGCATTTTGGCAGTTCTTGGATTCCAAGTTGTTCTCATGGGACTCGTTGAAGGATTCAGAATCAACGGTTTAGATGGTGTCGGTGAGGGCAACGACCTTTACCCTGGTGGCCAATACTTCGATCCTCTTGGCCTTGCTGATGACCCTGTGACTTTTGCTGAGCTCAAGGTGAAGGAAATCAAGAATGGAAGGCTAGCCATGTTCTCCATGTTCGGATTCTTTGTTCAGGCTATTGTCACTGGAAAAGGCCCTCTGGAGAATCTGTTGGACCATCTCGATAACCCTGTTGCTAACAATGCCTGGGTTTATGCCACCAAGTTCGTGCCAGGATCATAAACCCAGTTTCATTTGTTCGAGAATGCATGATTGTGTAAATTTGCACTGATTTGCTCAAATGATTGAAGAACGGAGAACTCATGTACTATTTGAATTCAACAAATAGTGTTATGTACATTTCCTTATATCTTCTACAACATTCAATTGAGTAATGAATTACATCATTGACACATGCTATATACATATAAGCTCGTGCTGAACTCGGGCAGGGATGACTGCGAAGTAAATCAACAGAATCCCTTAGCTGATGAGTGGGCTAATTTGATGACAAAATCGATACATGTACACCAAATGACTATCCTACTCTCTACCAAAGTGATTCTGCAGCAAATCAATACGAAAATATACACGCCCCTGAAACAAATAAGATGTTTGACGGCTTGGTCACCTAAAAAATAATCAAAATGCTAAGATGTTTTGCTCTTCTTTCCCCCACAATATTAGTCGATTTTTCTCTGCTTCTTCCTGTCGTAGCCTGTGTACTTTTGCCTTGGCCTCCCTTAACCGGACCCTGTAATCCTTTTTCCACAACTGAAATCTGGATTTCAGGGACTGCAGTTCTTCCTCGGGATCTACGGCATACCCCAACGTGACATCATCAATTGCCCTTGCCTCGCCATAAAAAATTATTTTCCTTCGCTCAAATTCCTTCGCAATGAAGTTTGCATGTAAACCACCAACAGTCAATCGACCTGCTCCAAAATCTATACCATTGTAAGTAAATTTGATAGGGGTGCTACCACCAGGAATGTGAGTTCCCACGGACATATCCTCGAACTCATAACAGCGAGGTGATGAGGAGTCATCAATCCTTGCAGGTTGACCTGAATTGTCATCAACACCAAGACTCGTTTTGGCTGCAGCCAAACTCATCTGTAATATCAGAATAAGTAACTTGGGGGCCAGATACTTACTAATTCCTTGAAGTAACTTAGAGCATAATAAACTCACTTGCAAAGATGCTGTATGCTTTTGCCACACCGCCTCAAAAAATTTCATCTTAGATTCATATTCAGACCATCGTGCCTCAAATTGTCTTATTTGCAATCTTACAGCAGCGTTTTCCTTATCCTTCTGCCCAAGAATTGCTTCTGCCATCAACACTTTCCTTTGAAGTTCTTCCACCACGGAAGGTAACATTTCGGGTGGCATATCCTGCTCAGCCACTAAGAGTTTATCTTACTTAAAAATCCACAAAATCAAAGATCATAGACAGGATAAGGGGATAAATGTCTGTGGGTTGGGGAAGGAAATAGAGTGAAGACACTTGCATTTTGACTCACATCCACTTGTTCATTTTCAGTGCACGAAACATAAATGCAAGTTTTTCATTTCCTTTCGAGCAGAAGCATAATGCAGACAACATATCCATGCATGAAACATAAATTTACATTTAAGAGAGGGAAGAGCCGTTTATTTCACTCATAAGCACATTTTTCATGTTCAGTGAACTTGAAAAAGAGATGCAAGTTTCTTTGTCATTTTCCAAGCATAAGTACAGATGATATCTCCATAAATCTAAGAAAACATTAGATATATGTAACTGGCATTAGTGAATTAACAGCAGATGGTACTGAATCTTATAGAAGCAATAAATAGAACTTAGTACCTTAACGTTGGAAATCTCCCTGCTTGGTTTCCCTTTGGCAACATTGGACCTTTTTGAATTCCTAAGACACCCAAATTGCCGTTGCGCCAACCACCAACGAATTGCTGTAGAAGAGAATGTATGGGATTAGGACAATTAGAACACCAAAGACATTTACAAACAGAAAATCATTACCCGATTGAATTTTCACAACTGATATCTGCTGCTTATCTGGCATTCCATAAGCAACATGCTCTTTCAACTTGAGCACAGTGCAATGCTTCCTTCTGGAAATTTCCCCACGAATAACTGCAAAGAGTATGAAATGTGAACACTTGAGACAGGTAACATATTATTGGATAACTTATCAGAAGAAGCAAAATATTAGGATCCAGAGAAAAATATCATGCTACTAAAAAACTATTGGTTCTCCAGAATACAAGCAATATTGGGAAGCTTCACATAAGCACGTAAGAAGGATCTAATGATATTCTGGGAGACTCGACAATCTGCCGCTGAACACAGCAGGTATTGCTAATTGTAGCATGGATTTATAGAAGTAATAATGATGTAAAAAATATACTGCTTCCAAAATCATCTCCAATGAAGAAATTGATTAATTTAAAAATGACTAGTATTCATGTTAGCCTCACATGATTGCAATGTTATTACTCCTCCTTTGAGCTCATGAAAGTATCGATGAGCATGATGACCACGAAAGCACTTCTGAACCGCAAGAGTACCTTGCAAAACTTGGTTTCTAGCTTCTTCAAGCGCACCAATCTGTAGTTTATGAAAAAGAAAATTAGACAAACTAATCCACAGGATCTTTTAGCTTCTGAATTCTGATAATAATCAACAGCAAATTTTGGTCGAGTATCAAGGTGTTAATGAACTACCAGAATTTTTTTTCCCTAAACTATATTTGACTCGATTGCCTTGATAATAATTTATGTTTAGCACAGGGGAAAGAAATAATTAATGGAAATTTCTCAATCTTCTTCGCCACGTTGGGGTTATGAGATTCGAACCCAATAAGCCAGAATCTAGAAATCAGAGTAACCAATTGCTACCTAGACTAAACATTGTGCAGATTGCTTTCGTCCTTTGCTAAATCATCTTTAATTTCACTGCATCCAGAACTGATGGAAAAAGCATATGATTATCCTAAAAATTGGAGAAGCTCTGAATCACATTATGAGATTATTCCATCAATTTTCATGATGTATTTATCTTTTCCATTTTTAGCCATACACTTCTGGATTGCACAAAGTGACTGGAAACACAAGTGTGTATCCACATAGCTTAAAAGCTGTAGCCGAGTTATATGCAACAGAACACATACTATGATGTGTCAATTGTGTCTATGGCCATTGGCAAACAGCTAAACAAGGCATAATATATTAAATAATAAGCTCGACCATTGATATACACACAAACTTGCCTATTGTGCTCGGAAGTACAGTCATATAACCAACTTGGTGCATCAGGAAGGATATCAAACTGCTGCAGAATGGCTACTAATACTTGGCACTACTCTGGCTTTCCACCTAGCAGAAAAGGTCCCCTTTCAAGTATTGTGATGAGAGCTTAACTGTCTTTCCAGATTTTTAACATATAACAAAGTAGACCATATTCGAAGACAACCTAGAACTAGCTGTAAGTATAATGTCTGCTACATACTATTCAATTATCTAAACCACAGTTGGTTAGGGAAAAACTCATAGAATCTGGGTTTGGCTCGAATGCACATCCACATACAATTATATTATGATAAGAATTGGCAGTAATACATAAAATAAAGAACATAGATAAAGGGAAAAATGGGAGACACAAACTACAAAGTTTCTGATGACAAAAACAAGCTCCAATATTTCCATTACATTTCAATAAGCCTTCCATTTTTTTGTTCAGTACAAAAGTCTAATCCAACTAGATGATCATCCAATTTGGAGTGTGTTCTATGAATCTACTACTTAAATTATACTAAATCATCCTAAGTGAATTCACATCTTAGCGATTAACAATCCGAGAATAAGTATAAAACTCAAAACTCGGCAATAAAGCTTCACAATTGTAAACATCCAATTCTGGAAGGAAAAAAGGATCAAAATGCAAGCACATTGTTGTACCTTCTCAACGAAATAACCAACATTGTCATCCCACTCGGACTCCCTAAATCTTGGGTGCAAATCCAAGGGCGAGCTGGTGAGTTTAGCATGATCCTTATCCTCTGACCTTGGCTCACCTACCTTTTCCCATTCCTTGACGCTTTTAGCTACAAAACTATTTCCTCCTATACCTTTTGTATCTTCCCTTTTTACATTTAAATTTGATGAGCTCTTCGAGGACTCAGATTCCCCAATATTGATGCTTTTCGGTAGCGGCCTCTTAGACGATGGCAACCGGGCCCTGGATGCTGGCTTGGGCCGTGCCGGCAGCGCCGGAGGCCTGTCCTTCGGCCTCTCATTCTCGTCCTTTCTCCAGAGAGAATCCAGCATTTCCTCCATGGAGCTCCGAACTATTGAATTCGGCGACACAGATAACATTTTCAACACGTTTTACCGAAAAATCCACAACTACATCCGAAAAGTTTATCAATTTGTTGAAAAAAATAGTTTTCCCCAAATGTCGAACAATGACTAAGATGACGTTTTTCAAAACATGAGCCTAAAACCCTAATTTAATCAGAATTATAAAAAAAATGAAAGAAAATTTGAACCACGGTTTCAATTTCAGATTTGGAAATAAAATTCTGGCAGAAACTCGTGAATTGGACATAACTTTTCAGGAACAAAATGCAGAAAATAGGATATTATGTGGCGAAAAAAGAAAATCTTGAAACTAGATTAAAACTCTAATCTGTTGCAACGGAAATGCTGAAATTTTAGGTTCAAATGATAATGGTTAACGACACGTCTGTTGAGGAAACAAAACCTGAAGAGAGAGAGAAGGGAGATTCTGCATGGGAGGGAGAGAAGCTTCAATGAAAAATATTTTTATTTTTTATTTTTAATTTCATCTGAAGTCTATTGGATAAATAAGCCTATTTTTCCTGAATTTCTAGGGGGTGGCAATAAAGTTCCAAAACTCGAACGATTTGGGCTCGACCCGGCTCAGACTCAGTTGCACCAAACTTGGGCCGGCCCGTGTTTATTTTTTAAAAAAAATTGCCTGCTGTGCGCAGGCAGCTATTTCAACCAAGAATTATTGTCCTCTTTTTAGAAGCACTTTGTGTGAATAAATCAAAATTACTTAATTTTTTGGAATATAGATATATGGGATTTTCCTATCCAAAATAGGGCGTTGAACTATTCCAAGAAACCCATTTTATGGAGTTATTTAAGGCACTTTCTAATTTTTTTTCTTTCTATGTCATTTTTTTTTTCTCAGAACCATCTCTAGTCTTGGTTTATAGATGACGACGGTAAGAACATGCATGATTTTTGAAAGAAGTTAAATTTTACTGTAATACACATATTCTTTTCGTAATACAAATATTCTTTTAATACACATATTCTTTTAATCCGATTTCAATCTCTACCGAACACGCCCACATATTCTTTTCGTAAATTGGCAAACATAAGTATTTAATTTAAATGTTTATTTAGTGTTTAATTATTTATTGTAATTGGTTAAGTAATATTTAATTGTTTAAGTATTATGTAATTATATATATGAATTGGTTAAGTAATATTTAATTCAAATAATTTATTTAGTATTTAATTATTTAATTTAATTGTTTATTTAATAGTTAATTTTTTTTTTTTTATCAATTGGATATGTAATATTTAGTTATTTATGTATTATTTAATTATAATTAGGTAGTTAATATTTAATTACGTAAATTAATGTTTTATTTAATATTTAATTAAGTAAAAAATGTATATTTTACAAAAAACAGGGGAAAAAATAAAAAAATTAACCCGAGTTGGCTCGGGCTCGGGCTCGGCCCGCGAAGGCCCAAGCCGAGCTACTTTTTTTGGTTGGGCTTTGCCATGCTCGGGCCCAAAAAAGCTCAGCAAAAAAAAATTTGAGTTGAGTCCAAGCTTTTTTTCCCCGGCTCAGACTCGGTCCGACCCGACTCGTTGCCATAGCTATGAAGGCCCAAATCATAAGATTTTGGGAAAAATTCATACTTTTACCCCAGATAAAAAATCAGGTACAAAATTTAAAAATTTAAAAATCATGTATATATATAATTAATTAAATATATTTATTAATTAAATATAATAAAGTCACATTATTCGATTAATGGTCACAGATACACAATTTATTTATTGATCACATATTATCAAATTGATTAGTGAAAGATTATTTCGAAGTCACAGATTAAAAATTTTACAGGTCACAATTTATTTCGAAGTCACAAAGAATCGGTTACAATTTATTTCGAGTCACAAATTTTCAAATTAGTTAGTCACTTATCTTTTTTCAGTCACTTATTATTAAATTTTTAGGTCGCATTTGAGTCTTTGGTCACATATAACCAAATAACTGATCACAGACATTTTTCGTCCCAACAAACATCACCATCGAACCACAAAAACCCCGAGACCCGCCCCTCACCTTTGGATCCATTATCGCACTTCATTGTCAAACGCTACACACCACTAGAGCCATCGTAAAACGGCACCACCACCAAAATACAAAAATCGGCACAGGTCCGTCGCTGCTGCCCCAACACACAACCTACCACTAGGCGCCCGACCCCACCACCACAACCAATGAACTCTACCACCACCAAGCACTGCACCTCACAATACCACCGTACCGTCATCTGAACTCTACCACCACACCGTTGCCAGTCAACCACTACACACCAACCCACCGCCACCACCTTCCGACAGCAAAACCATCATGAGCACTATCGCTTCCTGCTACCATCACGAGGACCACCGATTCCAGAACTACCATCACCTCACCACAGTACCCGCAACACCACCACCACCACGCTCACGACACACTTCACCACCCAGAGCACATCACCACCATCTCCTCTATCTTCATTTACACCACACCCAACCTCCATCCCCACCCCCACCCCTACCCCTACCCCTACCCCTACCCCCATCAAAGAATCCACAAACCCCGCCGCCACCACCGACTACACAACCACGACCTCAAAAACTGCAACAAAACATGTCGAAAAATACCACACCACCAACAAAACGAACGACGGCGCACAGCTAGCCACCACACAACCAAGACGAATAGCAAAATCGACCACCACAACACAATCAACACCCAACCAAGACGAACAGATCCACTGCCTTCGACCAAAACAATCCACTGCCTTTGCCTACGATGGCGACGGGGACTCCGGAGGTGATTGTGGCAGAGAGAATGGAGAACGATACCAGGATCATCACCGCTTGTGAAGTGTCGCCTGAGTGAGTGGGCGGGTGGATTTTCTTCTGGCCGGGTTATTTTGAGGTCACAGCGTATCGGCTTCGCACACAGAGTTGTTTCAGATCTGGATCTGCAACTCACGCACAGATTTATTTCACCATCGCAGCAGATCAACTTTGCAAATACTGCTCATTCTGGCTGGCGATTCGCATGTGGGTGATGGGTTTGGATGTTGACGCCGACAATAAGGAAGAGGGAAAGTGAAGAGGAAATGGGTTAGGGTTGGAGTGACTGTGGGAGAGGGCGGTTGTAGAGAGAGAAAATGATGGGTTGAAAATGAATTTATGATTTAGTTGATTAAATTAATTTATATATATATATATATATATATATATATATATATATATATATATAAAATTAGGTTAAAACTTGATGTTTGAATAAATGAACTTCATACCTAATGTTCGAATTGTGAATTTTAAACACCTGAAAGCATGTATTTTCCTCTAAAATTTAGCCCAAGTATTGTTTATTTTTGGCCCAATGGGCCGCCTAATTGGAAGTATACTTAACTGCTTAACTGTCCCCTGTTTCATAAACCTAGAGAAGGAAAACCCTAACACCCTCCAAAACCCACGATTCAGCAATGGCGAAGAACAGAAACAAGAAGAAGAAAAATGGATCAGGTCTAATGGATATGGATGTCAAATCAGATGATCATAAGGTCACGGATATACCTCAAGGTTAGTGCTCCTTTTTTATGTTTTTTTGTTTTTAAATTTTTATATTCCCTTTTCCAGCAAAAATGAAATAATCAATCAAGCAAAAATTAATCTTCTTCCTGAACTTCAAATTTTTTAGCTATGGATACGTCGGAGACCGTGGTTTCCAATGCTTTGGCAGGTGGACCGCTCAGGTCAGTGTTCCTTTATTATTTGTACTGTTGTCTTCTGAATTTTTGTTTTCGCTTAAATAATCCGTGAATTAAGGATAGAAGTTATAATTGAGTGAAAACTGAGTATATCATCATAATTTATTTATGTTAATTATGTATGATAAATATGCTAAAACTATATAAAGATTCTATACAGTTGTATTATATAACCGAAATCGAGATTTTAGTTGCACAAGGTTCCGGAGTCATTGCTTATTAGATTTTTGACTAAACGGAGTTTTTTTTTTTTCACATGGATTCCAAGATAGGCTATCATTTTGTGGCTGATGATCACATTTGAAATGCAATTTCGGAGCAAATAATATGGACACGAGATGCTTTTTCTTGATTAAATTTTTGACTCTGCCCTCTCTTTTATACCAATATCCGGAGATAACACGACCACCTATAGTTTATAACAAAGTTATTCTGTCTTGAAATGGCATTTTTAGCACCTAATGTATGATGCTACCAACAAAGTTTTTTATTGCACAGTGAGCAAGCCGAAAATTTGTTTTACATTTAAACAAGGTGAAAGCTTGTTGGAAATATTTCTACTGGTTGGTATCTGAGATTAAGGAAATATTTAGACAATCTGTTACAGGATAATAGACTATATGTTGTCTTCGAAAGATATTTTTAGTTCAGGATGGTCAACTGAACATTCTTACAGATAGTTAAAGAAACACTTGTCTACACTGTGAAGATAATTTAAATCTTTCAATCATTTGATGCCAGATTCTAGTTTAGAGAATACATACAACAAAGGAAGTAAATATAGACCTGATATTTAGAGTTTACTACAATTGTGTTTAAAATATCAATTTATATTGACAACAGATTATGAAATTGTGGTTAAATTACATTAAGAAAACAATTTCTTTTGTGCAATTTTGTTTGTTTCAGATAGATGGTGTGCCAATCTCTTTTGAATCACATTACTTGTTTGAAATTTTTGTCAACTTATTTTTGCAGGAAGAAGAAAATGGGAAAACAAATGAAAAGATCAAAAAATGTGCGGAAGATGAAGGCAATAGCAAAAGCTATATCCCTAAATGACAAGTCGGATGAGAAAATTTCAAAAAATGAGAGCAAGACATTAAGAACTAAATTTGCTAAGAAGCTATACGAGTAGAATTTCACTTTGAATCTAGTTTATTGTGCGTGCATCTGATTTACAGAATAGTTGCGGAATGCAACTTTAACTTCCTAGTTAAGTAATTTGGTTCATCCTTTTGTACTTATCTTGTGCTTTGTGGTTGACCTGTGCTTAACGACTGACTGCAAATGTAGGGTGGTAAATTTAGGATCCATTTGGCAGGGCTTCTGCTTGTGTAAGCATTCACTGGGACTACATGCAGTAAAATCCAGATATGAAAAGACCAAGGTGCTACTGTGTTAGCGTTAGTTGCCACCCCGTGAAGACTTTCCTCACTCTTTATGTCTGTTTATACAGTGACATTTAGTCCCTGTTTGGTGTAGTTAAAATTCAGATTTTTTATTAAAAATTTTGTAAGAGTTAAAAGAATAATGAATATTCTATAAAATATGTTTTTCTTATATTTAATATCAATTTCAGCTATTATATTTATAATGAATAATCATTATAAGACGAAAGGATACGATTATTTCTCACGTCTCAATGCATGGGTACATTGCCACCTACACTGCTAATAATCAATGCTCGTTGCATGGTAGGTTGTGTGCTACTTAAAAAGCACTCTGTCCCCCTTTACCATTACCCCTTTTTGTCACTGTTCATCCATTCTTCAGTCCAATTAACCAATATTCAAACAGCATGTATAACCCACACTCGTACAATTCTTATGAATGTGAAGATGAGATGAAAATAGTTAGTGAAGTTATTTTTCATTCTGTGGCCAACTTAGGTAGATAATTTTAAGATCCATTTGGCAGAACTTTTACATATGGCAGTAAAGTTTCTTAAAGATAATTTTTTACTTTTTAAAAATCTTAATGAGGTTCCTCTAGACATATCAAAACGGGTGGACAGGCTCGGACCGGTCCCGTACACTAAAAAGTCCGTGTACAGCCTGTTATAAAAAAAATTACGGGCCGGTCCGTCTCGGACCCGAAAAATTAAGGGTGCGTTCTCTTCGTGTTTCTGTTTTGTGTTTTGAGTTTTGAAATTCGTTTTGTGTTTTGTGTTTTGGGTGTCTGTTTTGAAATTACTGAAAATGCGTTCTCTTTGTCATTTTGAAAAACAATTTCTCAAAACAGAAAACAGAAAACGCGTTCTCTTTGCACTTTTTTATAATATTATTTCATAATATTTTATTCAAAAAATCTGATTATTCAATTAATTTTAATTGTTTAATGTTAATATATTATTAAATATATTATAAACCTGAAATTTCTTTGAATTTTGAAATATCTTTGAATCATGAAATATATTTTCATATATTAAAATAACAAATAAATTTGTGAAAATTTTTATTAAGATGATTTTATTCTAGATGAATAATGGGGTGTTAATATATTCATTTATATTTCTAGACATAACTCATTTTTGAATTTTTGCTCTTATTTGAACCCTTCCTATTTTCTAAAACTATTGAAATGAAGAAAGTCAAAGTTCAGGGACTAAGAGGGATGGAGAGAAGGAAGAGTGGAAGAGGGAAGGAGAGAAGTCGCGATTGAAAAAAATGGGAGGAGTGAAAAATTTGAAGCTACAGTATTTGTTTTGGCGTTTTGGAAAATTTTCGTGTTTTTAACTGAAAACGCCCAAAACGGAAAAAACCCGTTTTGTGTTTTGTGTGAAATTTTTTTTTGTGTTTTGCAAAATTCGTTTTCGAAAACGGCAAAGAGAACGCGTTTTCGTCGTTTTGAAAAACAGAAAACAGCCCCAAAACGACAAAGAGAACGCACCCTAAGTAACTCTGCCTGAATCGCAAAGTTCGTATGGGCTGGGTCATGAACGGATCGATCCTTTTTTTTATTTATTTTTTCAAAAATTGTCACTTAAAAAATAAATGGTAAATTTAAAAAAAAAAAAAAAAAAAAAAAAAAAAGGCCCACAGTTAACTGCTGATCCGTTTTCCAAAATCCGGTCCGGACCAGTTTAAAATATATTAGGCCCATAATTTCCCCGCTCGATTAATGAGCCGATTTACTTTCGCTCAGCAGCTCATCTTGACACCTCTAGATTCCTCCAATAGAAACAGAGAGAAATGAAGATTACTGTATAAAGTAAAGCAAAAAAGAAAGAGACTCAAGTCTTCCCTGCTTTGCTTTACTTTAACGCCAATCAGTTTCCTCACAGAGGCGCTTACTGAGAGAAATGGGAATTTGGGATTTCATCAACTCAAGCACAGAAGCAGTGAAGCGAAATGCACCGGATTTCGCTCCGGTGAAGAACGCATGCAGAACCTCTTTCAGTTATGGCTCCGCCGCCTGCACCAAGATCGATAATACCGTCAGAGTAAACGGCCTCTGGAGGCTCAAACAGTGGCTTCCGGACGATGAGGCCAAATCCAAGATCGGTATCTTTGCTGTAAAATTCGCTAAAAATGCTGGCTTCTATGCCCTCCACGAGGGTTATAAATTGGTTCCTGGTTTGCTTCCATCTCACATACCACAGTTTCGCTTTCTTTTCTTTTTTTCATTTTTGTTAAATACTTTACTGAAAGGGGAAGATTCAGTATTTTATATTTACATTCTAATTCCATCTTAAATGTGAATCTAAAGACTAGTCCAATCCCTTGTACGCTATTAGTCGTGGAATTTATCACGTTTGAGGAGAAATTCGTATGCTTGATTTTTGAGCCTCAATCAGATCAAATTGCTTCTTTTAGCCTAATGAACTTTGATACGATGTTCCATCTTAAAATGTGTAGTCCAATCGCTTATATGTTGATCTATATTTTGATTATTAGCCTATATGACATTTATCCTTAACACTGTTAACTTAAGAGTGTTGCCGACTTGATTGTCCAATGGTGATTGTTGAATATAAGCTATGTAAAGATTTCAAAATATTTAATGTTTTTTAGGGCTTATATTCTCTGTTTGTTTACAAACATAATTATTGATTGTTAGTGCAGGTGGAGTTGCAGTTTCAAACATTGTTTCTAAGACCATCAAAGAAGTAAAAGTTGAGACCTTAAACGAGAAACCCAAGTCATTGGAAGATGGGGACAGTGCACCAGGGAAACAATTCACTGGTACCAGAAAATTAATGGACCGAGCAGATATACAACCGGGCTCTCTTGATCATGTTGATTCAATTGGCAATCAAACTCCAGAAGATGTGATAAGAATCTTTATGATGAAACAGTTTGTTGGTTCGCGGTTTTTGGATGATTTGATGGTGCCTAAACCGAGAAAAGGGAAGAAGCAGCCTGAATAAATGGCAGCTGTTGGGTACTGGAACATCTCTTTTGTTTTCTTAAGATTTCCTGAGCATCTTCTTTCATGTGTGGAATACTATGGGCTTAATCTGTGTGTTCTGGAGTATGTATCTGACTCTTGTATACCCTGTGCTGGTGGTTGATATGCTGAAATTCCCTACGATATCTATGTTCTTAGATGTGTGTCTATACCAATCTACAACTATATGAAAACTCTGCTAGGTGATTTGGTAGGTTCGCCTCTTATTAGCATAGAAAAAGAAGTTAAAATCTTGTCAAAGCTTCCATCTGCTTAAGGGTGGCAACCATTCAGGCTAGGTGAAAGTAGTTGTTTCTATCTACTACATTTAAGGAATCAAGGTCCTCATAAAATAGTTTGAGCAAATGAAATTAAGAAGAAAGTTGTCTTCATCCAATTTTTTCAAGGTGGGGGTTGTTGTACCAAATTGACTCTACAGTTCCACATCAGAATATGTTAAACCTTTGATTTCATATTTCTTCAAAGACATTACCCTACTATCATGTAACAATATTCAGTATAACTCTTCTGAACACAGGTTAACATATTTGCCTTATTTACAGACGGGAACGAATGAAAATCATTTCCCGACCAGTTACCCCAGGGACTGAACTCTTTAGAGGGTCATCAGGGAACTGTTTCACACGTTCCAATTGTTTTGTTTTGTGAGTTATCTCATTTTGCTGATTTATTTTATTCTCTTCTTCTTGCATTTTCTCCAGTGTTGCTTGCATTTCCTCCGCCGCTACATAAGTTTGCTTCTTATTCCCATGAGAAAGCTTCATGTTATTCACATCTTCTTGCATTTTCTCTAGTGTAGCTTGCATCTCTTCCACTGCCACATAATTTTGCTTTTTGTTCCCATCAGAATGGGGTGAAAGGGGTAGACCCTATAATTTTTCCTTCACAGTTGCATAGACTTGTTTCCACCTACAGATAATTAGCAAGATGAGAAGAAGATATTAGAACAGGTATATATTCTCCTGAATTTGTTCTTTTGCTGGTTGCAGTCCGGTTACCAATCTTGTTATCTGTAACATATATATAGAAATCCAATCTCCCAAGTCTTTGGATGGCAGTTTGGTTGGTCGGGATAGATTGGAAAAAATTAAAAATAAAAATAAAAATGAAGGCATTATTATCTTTTCAATCGAACTTTTAACTGCCAAGTGGACAGAAACGGACCATTAAAGACCAAAAGGGTATCATCCTGTTTGCCAATTTAAGTTAAGATGTTTGCCAGATCTCTTCCACATAAAATCAGCTTGTCAAAGGCTTCCAAGAACCGTAAGGACATGTTTGACAGCTTTTGCTTTTTGTCGAATAGCTACCTTAGGTCTGCATCATCTAAAAGCTCTTCTGGCCAAACAAAACACTTTTTAAACATGTTAAAAATAGTTTATTATTCATTGAAGCAACTCTTGACTTTTCAAGAGTCTTGTCCAGGGTGAATCCAATAAGCGAGCCAATCACCAAACCATTAACTACTCACTCCAGCTATCCGGCAAACACTCCTTGTAGACGCACTGCGTTGAAGATTAATCCTTCGAAGAAGAGTTCATCCACTAGAGATTCTTCGTAGAAAACCTTCAAGGATACTACATAATGCTTATTCAATAAATTCTTCACATTAGAGTGAACTTTAAAATATTTCTTTTAATGTTCACTGGGATTTTGATCATCAGCTGTCAATTGCCATCATTCATCAACATCTCAGACCAAAATGACTCATCCATGTTCAGTCATTATACTTATTCATCATTTTGACAAAGATAATTCACGATAAATTTGTACAAATAAAGCGAAATTAGGCAAGTTAATAAATTTTCAAGAGATGACAACAACACTTAACAAGTAACCTATATAACATCTGCTACAATCTTAGACTGCTACTAAAATTGAAAATTTCGTCGAAAATTTCATGATTTCTCTTCGTACTAATATTTGATCGTGGGATATTTTTGGGTTTTTCAACATTTTAATTTTTAACTCATCTTAAAATATATGTCTAAGTTTGTCCCTTGATGGAAGGTGAACTAGGACACAAAGTGATGAATCTTCACAAGATGTTGAGAAAATGAAGCACAATCCACCAGTCGGGCAAGAAACTTTGCTGCAACAAGAAGAAAATTGGAACCAACTTGAATCACGAACAAACAATGTCTGAAAGAATCCTTTATCGACTCCTTTAAATAGAGATGCTTTGTGGACCAAGCAAATAACTTTAGAGGATTTTTAAAACCTTAATCAAGATTGCAAAAGCATAAATAAAATCCGGAAAAAATAATAATAAGAACTCTATAAAACATATTTTTCTTATATTTTATGTCAATTTCAACTCTTATTTATAATGCAGGATCATTACAAGACGAAAGGACATGATTATTAGGATGAAGAGGCACCAGGGTAGGGTGAAAAAAATCTAGCCTCACTTACAACTGTCGGATGAGGGCTCGAATCATGAAATATGGATGAGGCCCTTGGTAAGTGGGAGTTAAAGGACAGTCTTTCATCCTACACCTTTGAAGGTATAATCTGCGATTTATCCCTTCACCAAAACCCAGGACAGGGCAGATGAGGACGTCAGAGTGTAATCCAAAAAAAAAAAAAAAAATTTATTTCTCACGCCTCGATGCACAAGTATGCTGCCACGTACACTACTAATGAGCAATGCTCCTTGGCAGCGTGCTGCTTTAACACCACTTTGTCCCCCTTTACCAATACAATTTTCTTCACCGTTAATTCATTCTCCGGTCCCATCTACCAATATTTGAACAACATATATAACTCACATGAATGCGAAAATGAGATGAAAATAAAGACGTAATTCTTTTTAAAATTAGTTAGTGAAGTTAGGCCAACTTTTGCTTATTGTAGAAAAATTTCTTGAGAAAATTATCTTAGATCAGTTTCTTCTGAAAATTATTCCAAAAAATTATTCAACTAAGATCAAAGAATTTTTTAATTTAAGAAATAGCTTTTGACTAGAAACAGAGACAAATGAAGATCAATCGCTCTACACGTACAGGGCTTGCTTTCTAGGGGCTCTACAGGGTGATGGTGGCAGTAATTTAAGAAAAAAAGGGGAAAAGTAAAAGACAACTCGCTTTAATTCATCAACTCATTATCAACATCTCAATTTTTGGGGTAATTACAGGATATCAAACAAAGTCGAAATATTGTATTCTTAATATTATTTCAAAATGCTTATGGTGTAATTTTTTACGTCACTAATGGTGCATAAAACAGTAAATCGTAGCAAATATTATGGCGCGTCAAAATAGACCGTTCCAAACTAGTATTTCAAAAATTTTGATAACTTGCTAACTTTAAAATTTTTTCGCCTATCGTACGTTAGTCGAATCCTTAAATAGTCTATGTCATCTCGAAACTCATTTCGAGTACTATATCATAGGCATATCGAATTGTTTAAACAAATATAAAAAATACTTAAATATGCGTCAAACATGCGTGTTAAAAAAAGGTGTATAACTAGTTTTCTTTTTAAAAAATTCAATTATTTCATTAACGTTTATTATTTTTGGACGACAAATTTCTCAACATACTACTATACATTATTTTATTAGAATTTTTACATGAGATATATGACATAAAAAAATTTCGAATGCAATAATTAGGAATTTTTAGGAGAAAATTTTATGTGGGATATGAATTGTTTTTCCTAAAAAATTTAAAGAAATGACAAGTTACACATCTCTTTTTAACACGCATGTTTGAATCACGTTTAACTATTTTCGATATTCGTTTAAACTATTCGATATATCTACGATGTAGTTTTCGAAACAAGCTTTGATATGATGTTGGCAATTTAAGGATTCGACAAACATACGAAACGATTGTCGGAGAATTTTTAAAATTAACATATTATCAAAATTCTTGAAATATTGATTTGGAACGATCTACTTTGACGCACTATAACATTTGCTATAATTAGTCATTTCATGGACTAATAATGATGTAAAAAATCAGATCGTGAGTACTTCGAAATGATATTGAAAAAAAGCAATATTCTATTTCGTTTGGCATCCTGAAAATTGAGATGTTGAAAGTGAGCTGATGGGCGGAGTCAACCAGCTTTATTCTTTTTCATTTTTTTAATGATTTAAATGCCCAAATTGTTTTCACAATCTTGCATTTTTCTTTGCCACGTCACTACTTTTCAAACTCCTGTAAAGCCCCGGAAAGCCAACCCCTGTACAAGAAGCTCTATTAAGTGGAGAATGCTTGGTGTAAATGAAGGGATTCATAGAATTTGTTTTTTTTTTTTTGATATCTAGGTTTCTCAGCTTACGTCAGACTATATTTTGGACCACCAACCACCAACTCCTCAGTATTCATAGAATTTTTAGTTATACACACCGATTAAGAGAGTGTTTGATGTGAATTAAAATTAAATTTTTTTAATAAATTATAATAAAATTTTTTGAAATATGTGATTAAAAAATTATGAAATTCATAAAAAATATTATTAATATTAATTATTTAATTTTAATTTAAATTAAAATCATATTTTAATCAGAACAAAACATTCACTAATTCTCAATGAAGATTAATGTATATGCAGACAGCTGTCACAAGTAAAGCAAACGATAAAATAAGGAGACTCATGGTCTTCCCTGCTGCGCTTTGCTTTGCTTTACTTTTCTTTAAAACTACAATCAGTTTCCTTCGCAGACACGAGCTTACAGGGAGAAATGGGAATTTGGGATATCATCAAGTCAAGCACAGAAGCAGTGAAGCGAAATGTACCGGATTTAGCTCCGGTGAAGAATGCCTTCAGAACGTCTTATGATTACGGATCCGCCGCCTGCACCAAGATCGATAATTTCGTCAGAGTAAACAGCCGCCAGAAGCTCAACCAGTGGCTTCCGGACGATGTGGCCACATCCAAGATCAGTATCTTTGCAACAAAATTCGCTGAAAATGTTGCCCGCAATGCCCTCTACGAGAGTTTTAGATTTTATCCTGGTTTGCTTCCATCTCACATACCACAGTTTCGCTTTTTATTTTTTGTTTATACTTTACTGAAAGGGAAATATTGAGTATTTTATATTTGCATTCTAATTGCATGAGCATCTTAAAAAGGTCAACAACAAGAGGAGTTCAGTCGTTTATATGTTAGATCTATATTTTGATGATTAATCCAAATGAAATTTATCTTTTAACATGTTAGATATATATTTTGATGATTAATCAAAATGAATTTTTTTATTCTTTTAACATCTAAGATTATGATTTGTTTGAGCAGACTAATTTTAAAATTTATATGCTCAATTTTTGAGTTTTAATCAAATCCAACCTAATGGGCTCTGGTACCAAGTCCATCGTAAAGTTTCTTATATGTTGGTCTATTTATTAGCCGATGTTCCTTAACACGGCTAACTTGATCGGCCGATCGTAGTTGCCGACTATACGATTCGTAAAGATTTCAAAATATCTAATGTTTTTGAGGCTTATATTCTCTGTTTGTTTGCTTACAAACATAGTAATGGGATTTTATTTAAAAGGTCTAGTCAAATGACAAATTAATTTATAAAGCTCAAGATACTTTTTTTTTTTTTAGTTAAATAGCCTAAACATCCAAAGAAATGGAAAATAGAATTCTTGAATTACTAAAATGTCTTTGTATGTAAAAAGATATTATTGTCCTAATTCTCATTTAACCCTAATTCAGATTTGGCTTCCCTTTCTTACCCGATCAGCTCCGACTTCGCTGTGGAAACTTTCTCCTTCCCTTCCCTCATTACTCTTTTTCATGAAACCCTAAAATCTATAATGTTATTCCCTTGAACACTTATTTTGTTGAAGTGGGTAATTAAAACTTACAACATTCTTGTTGGGTATTTGAAGAAAAATAGAATGTATTAATAAATTTCAATATTTGAGTTATTTTTTGCTCCATTTTTCTAAATCATTTCTTTATTTTGTTGTACCGTGTGTTTATGGTGTTCATTTGTCAATAATGACTTTAAATTCATTTTATCATTAGATTAGAGCTTTGATATGGGTTGCTACCCATCTTGTTCTTATTACCCTATTAATTGAAGTGATATGTATTCTATTTGTTGTTTTTACTGTGAAATATACATTTCATTTTTTGCTATACAGAATGACTTACATATTGTTTTTTTTGCAATTCATAAAGACATACATCTCGTTATTAGTACTGTACGAAATTTGATACTTGACAAAATTTAAAATATTTATGTTGAATTATAGTTATGGACACCGTGGATATGGTATGGATATCAGTTTGCTGTCCAATTAAATATGAGCAGTCAGTTGAAGTTGTGTAGAAATGGAAATATACAAAAAATGGCAAAGGAAAAACAACGCCTATTCTTGTTTCGGAAACAATTTCTTATGTAGAATTGTATGATATAGTCAAAGAGGTATTAGAGGTCGATACAAATTTATACAAAATGGAGATGTCAGCTCTTGTTCCTATAATGCGTGAGGCTCCAGTAGCACCAATCATCATTGATTCCGACAACAATGTGAAGTGGTTTGTATCTGTTTGTAGAGAAACTTTTCTTTGTACAACCATTTCGAATGAAGTTGTTGAAATCACGTAGAATTCGGTGATGATGTTATTGCCAATTGAGGGTGAAAAACAGTGAGGAACATTTTCAAATGGACGACATTGGTAACAATGTCAATGTTCGTTCAACTTGCACGGGCCAAGCAGTTGTGAAACTTAAGGTTATAATATTATTGTGACTTGTGGTTTTATTATTTTGCACTAAATAAAACGACCCTATAATCATTATGTTGCTTTTTCATCATGTTATTGCTTTTGTATTATTGGAACAATGTTAAAGTCATTTTATATTGCTCTGATTGATTTTTTTCACATTACAGACCAATAATTTTTATATCGTATAATTTTTCTAGAATGATACTAATGTCAATTATATTTGATATTAATGTTGTTCCAGTAAAAAAATTGTAATGCTTCAAATAATGACATTGAAATCGTTTTTGAAACATAACAATATTGATGTCATTTCAGTAAGAAAATTGTAATTTTTTTAACATAATGACATTAAAATAATTCCTAAGATAAAAACGATATGTGTGTCCAGGGGTGGGCAAAAACCCGACCAACCCGATCAACCCGACCAACCCAACCCAAACCGATCGGTTTGGGTTGGTTTTTTAAGTTCAATTGGGTTGGGTTGGGTTGAAAAATTGAATTTAAGGTTGGGTTGGGTTGGGTCATGGGTTATGAATTAAAACCCAACCCGACCCAACCCAACCCGATGAATTCAAAAAATTAATATCTAAGATGAAAAAAATAAATTAAATAGACATAATAGTAAAGATAAGATAATGATTTATAATATATAAATGTCAATTTTCTTCACATAAATCGATTCACATGAACACTATTTAAAATGAATGTCATTTGACGTTAAAATAAAAATTAAAGACATGATAATGAAGTGATTGAATTTCAAAAAATTGTAAAAAAGAAAATGCTTCTTAAATTTTAAACTTATTTATACATTATTTTTATAAAGAATTCCTTATATGTGTGTTTAAAAAGCGTAAATTTTCAAGTAATTTCAAATTCCAAAAAATTATCCAAATTTAACAAATAAATCGAATCTAACTTTGATTGGGCCGAAGCCCAACCCGACCAATCCAATCCAACCCAACCCAAACCGATTTTGATTGGGTTGGGTTGGGTTGGGTTGGGTTTAAATCAATAACTGGGTTGGGTTGGGTTGATTTTTTATCAAACCGACCAAGTTGGGTTGGGTTTGGGTTGGAAAAAAAATCGACCCAACCCAACCCACGCCCACCCCTATGTGTGTCATTGGTACGAAAACATTATTGATGTACAAAGTAAAGCTTATACAACATCTGCTACAATCTTAGACTGCTCCTAAAATTGAAATGAATATTTGCTAAAGTAATGAATTGTAAATCAATATATTTAATCGAAAATTTTGTGATTTTTCTTCGTACTAATAACATAATAATCAAATCTATAATTCAAGATGGTAACTAAAACAAAATAGAGAATTGTTTCTTGTTGATTGGATGGCTCTATACTGAACAAAACAAATCTAGCTTAAAAAATGGATTTAGATTCATTGGTGATAAATTGTGTTTTATAAAATTTTGTCGAGCACAATTTCAATAGATATTTGTATTAATATTTGATTATGGGACATTTTTGGGTTTTTCTACATCTTAACTTATCTTAAAATATATGTCTAAGTTTGTCCCTTGATGGAAGGTGAAATAGGACACACATTGTTCAATCTTCACAAGATGTTGAGAAAATGAAGCACAATCAACCAGTCGGGCAATAAACTTTGCTGCAACAAGAAAATTGGAACCAACTTGAATCACGAACAAACAATGTCCTGAAAGAATCATTTATCGACTCCTTTTAAATAGAGCTGCTTTGTGGACCCAAACAAATAACTTTAGAGGATTTTTCAAACCTTAATCAAGTTTGCAAAAGCATATATAAAATTCCTAAAAAAAAATAAGAACTCTATAAAACATGTTTTTTCTTATATTTTATATCAATTTCGACTCTTATTTACAATGAAGGATCATTAAAAGACGAAAGGACATGATTACTAGGATGAAGATTGCACCTTTTGTTGAAAAAAACCTTATTTCTCAAGCCTCAATGTGCAAGTACGCTGCCACCTACACTGCTAATGAGCAATGCTTGTTGCATGGCAGCACAGATGCATTGCGTGCTGCTTAAACAACACTTCGTCCACTTTACCATTACACTTTTTTGTCATCGTTCATTCGCTCTCCCATCCCATCTACCAATATTCGAACAACATATATAACCCACACTCATACAATTCACATGAATGTGAAGATGAGATGTAAAAAAGGACGTCATTCTTTGTAAAATTAGTTAGTGAAGTTATCTATCATTTTGTGGCCAACTTGGGTTGATTTTTTTAGGATCCATTTGGTAAGATTTTCGCTTATGGTAGAATTTTTTTTTTCGAGAAAGTTACTTTAGCTCAATCTCCTCTAAAAGTATTTTCAAACAATTATTCATTAAGTTCAAAGATAATTTCTTAATCTCATAAATAGTTTTTGACTACTCAAAAATCTGCCAAATGATCCTTAATGAGGTTGCTCCAATAGAAATGAAGGTTACAGTATATGCAGACAGCACTCATAAAGCAAAAGAGAAAACACGTAACGAGACTCCTTTAAGTCTTTTAAGTCTTCCCTGCTTCGCTTTACTTTTCTTTAAAACTCCAATCAGTTTCCTCACACAGTCACACACACACGCTTACAGAGAGAGGTAACTCGCTTTACTTTTCTTTAAAATTACTTTGGGCAACTCTCTTCTAAAATTTCTTCTTGCCAACAAGTTTAAAGATACTTTTTTTAATCTTAGAAATAATTTTTTACTTTTAAAACTCTTAACGAGGTTCCTCCAATAGAAACACAGAGAAATGAAGGTTACTGTATAAAGTAAAGCAAAAGAGAATGAGACTCAAGTCTTCCCCGCTACGCTTTGCTTTTCTTTAAAAGGCCAATCAGTTTCCTCACACAGACATGCACTTACAGAGAGAAATGGGAATTTGGGATATCATCAACTCAAGCACAGAAGCAGTGAAGCGAAATGCACCGGATTTCTCTCCGGTGAAGAACGCATGCAGAACCTCTTACAGTTATGGCTCCGCCGCCTGCGCCAAGATCGATAATACCGTCAGAGCAAATGGCCTCCAGAGGCTCGACGATGAGACCAAATCCATGATCGGTACCTTTGCTGTAAAATTCGCTACAAATACTGTCGACCATGCCCTCCACGAGGGTTATAAATCGGTTCCTGGTTTGCTTCCATCTCACATACCACAGTTTCGCTTTTTATTTTTTTGGTTAAATACTTTACTGAAATGGGAAGATTGAGTATTTTATTTTTACATTCTAATTAGACTAGTCCAATTCTTTATATGTTAATCTATAGTTGGATTATTAGCCTATATGAAATTTATCCTTAACACTGCTAACTTAAGAATGTTGCTAACTTGATTGTCCGATCGTGATTGTTGAATATGATGAGTTTAGACACCAAAAGAATGTTTATTTATGAAATGGAATTTTACACAATTTTGGACAAAGACCACTAATCTCTCTTATATTATTTAAAAAATGGAGCACTCACAATAATTTCTCACTTCCACTCACTACCTTATCACTGCACTCTTTCTCTCACTCACTCACACACATGCATATACTCAACATATATATATACACACACACACATGCAAAGTCAGTGGTTTCTTCTTATACAAAATTAGGTGGCTTCCTTCTAGCTTCTTCCAATATGGCGGTGAAAGATTTATCTAGAATGGTGGTGGTCTTCAATTCCAGATTTTTTTAGTTTCCTTGAAGAAGAAGGTCCAAGAAATGAGATGAATAACCCACACAAATCTAGAATTTTCCCAAAGTCGGATATGATCTTCAGAATATACACTACGTAAAGATTTCAAAATATCTAATGTTTTTGGTGGCTTATATTCTCTGTTTGTTTGTTTGTTTACAGAAATAATTATTGCTTGTGAGTGCAGGTGGAGTTGCAGTTTCAAACATCGTTTCTAAGACCATCAAAGAAGTAAAACATGAGACCTTAAATGAGAAACCCAAGCCATTGGAAGATAGGGACAGTGCACCAGGGAAACAATTCACTGGTTTGATGACACTGTTTGTTGGATTGATGGTGCCTAAACCGGGAAAAGGGAAGAACTAGCCTAAGTAAAAGGCAGCTGTTGGGTACTTGAACATCTCTTTTGTTTTTTAAGATTTCCTCAGCATCTTCTTTCATGTGTGGAATACTATGGTCTTAATATGTGTGTTTAGGAGTGTGTATCTGACTCTTGGAGTCCTTGTGCTGGTGGTTGATATGCTGAAATTTCATACAATATTTATGTTCTTATACAGTTATACGTGTGTCTATACCAATCTACAGCTATATGAAAACTCTGCTAGGTGATTTGGTAGATTCGACTCTATATTAACATAGAAAAAGAAGTTAAAATCTTGTCAAAGCTTCCATCTGCTTAAGGGTTGGCAACATTTCAGGCTAGGTGAAACTAGTTGCTTCTATCTACAACATTTAAGGAATCAAGGTCCTCGTAAAATTGTTTGAGCAAGTGAAATTAAGAAGAAAGTCATCTTCGTCCTATTTTTTCAGGGTGGGTGGCTGTTGTACCAAATGCACTCTACAGTTCCACATCAGAATGTGTTAAACCTTTGATTTCATATTTATTGAAAGACATTACCAATATTCAGTGATCATTGGTTGACATATTTGCCTTATTTACAGACGGGAACGAATGAAAATCTTTTTCTAACCAGTCACCTCAGGGACTGAACTCTTGAGAGGGTCATCAGGGAACTGTTTCACATGTTCCAATTGTTTTGTTCTGTGAATTATCTCACTTTGCTGCTTTATGTTATTCTCATCTTCTTGCATTTTCTCCAGTTTTGCTTGCTTCTCATCCACCGTAACATAATTTTGCTTTTTATTCCCCTCAGAACGCTTTATGTTACTCACATCTTCTTGCATTTTCTCTAGTTTAGCTTGCATCTCTTCCACTGCCACATAATTTTGCTTTTTATTTTCATCAGAATGGGGTGAAAGGTGTAGACTCTTTAATTTTTCCTTCACAGTTGCATAGACTTGCTTTCTACCTATAGATAATTAGCTAGATGAGAAGAAGATATTGGAACAAGTACTATTCTGCTGAATTTGTTCTTTTGCTGGTTGCAGTACGGCCAATGCCAGTGAAATTTATACCACTCTTGTTATCTGTAACATATATAGAAATCCAATTTCCCAAGTCCTTGGATGGCAGTTTGGTTGGTCGGGATAGATTGAAAAAAATGGTATTATTATCTTTTCAATCGAACTTTTAACTACCAAATGGACAGAAACGGTCCATTAAAGACCGAGGGTATTATCCTGTTCGCCAGAGCTCTTCTACATAAAATCAGCTTGTCAAGGGCTTCCAAGAACCTTAAGGACATGTTTAACAGCTTTTGCTTATTGTAGAATAGCTTACTAAGCTTTCTTAGGCCTGCTTCCTCTAAAAAGCTCTTCTGGCCAAACAAAACACTTTTTAAACATGTTAAAAATAGCTTATTATTCATTGAAGCAATTCTTCACTTTTCAAAAGTCTTGCCAATGGTTAATCCGCCAATCACTCCAGCTATCTGGCAAACACTCCTTGTAGACGCACTGCGTTGAAGATTAATCCTTCGAAGAAGAGTTCATCCACTAGAGATTTTTTTTAGAAAACCTTCAAGTATACTACATAATGCTTAGTCAATAAATTCTTCACATTAGAGTTAACTTTAAAATATTTCTTTTAATGTTCACTGGGATTTTGATCAACAATTAACAGCATTCATCAACATCCCAGACCAAAATGACTCATCCATGTTCAGTCATTATACCTATTCATCTTTTGACAGAGATAATTCACGATAAATTTGTACTAATAAAGCAAAATTAGGCAAGTTAAGAAATTTTCAAGAGATAACAACATAACCTATATAACGTCTGCTACAATCTTAGATTGCTCCTAGAATTGAAAGGAATATTTGCTAAAGTAATGAATCGTAAATCAAAATATTTAATTGAAAATTTCATGATTTCTCTTCGTACTAATAAGAATTAGTAGCAGTGGAGGACATAATAATCAAATATATGATTCAAGATGGTAACTTAAAACAAAATAGAGAATTGTTTCTTATTGATTGGATGGCTCTATACTAAACAAAACAAATCTAGCTTAAAAAATGGATTTAGATTCATTGGTGATAAATTGTGTTTTATAAAATTTTGTCGAGCACAATTCAATAGATATTTGTATTAATATTTGATTGTGTGATATTTTTGGCTTTTTCTACATTTTAACTCGTCTTAAAATATATGTCTAAGTATGTCCCTTGATAGAAGGTGAACTAGGACGCACAATGTTAAATCTTCACAAGATGTTGAGAAAATGAAGCACAATCCACCTGTCGGGCAAGAAACTTTGCTGCAACAAGAAGAAAATTGGAACCAACTTGAATCACAGACAAACAATGTCCTGAAAGAATCGTTTATCGACTCCTTTAAATAGAGATGCTTCGTGGACCCAAATAAGTAACTTTAGAGGATTTTTCTAACCTTAATCAAGATTGCAAAAGCATAAATAAAATTCCGAAAAAAAGAATAATAAGAACTCTATAAAACATGTTTTTCTTATATTTTTTATATCAATTTCAACGTGCTTTTCTTATATTTTATATCAATTTCTTATATTTATAATGAATGATCATTATAAGATGAAAGGACATGATTATTAGGATGACAAGGCACCATTTGGTGCCAAAAAAAAAAAAAAAAAAAAACTTATTTCTCTCATCTCGATGCACAAGTACACTGCCACCTACACTACTAATGAGCAATGCTCGTTGCATAGCAGCATAGATGCGTTGCGTGCTACTTAAACAACACTCCGTCTACTTTACCATTACACTTTTATTCGCTCTTCCATCCCATTTACCAATATTCAAACAACATACATAACCCACACTCGTACAATTCACATGAATGAGAAGATGAGATGTAAATAAAGACATCATTCTTTGTAAAATTAGTTAGTGAAGTTATCTATCATTTTGTGGGCCAACTTGGGTTGATTTTTCCAGGATCCAAAGTTACTTTAGCTCAGTCTCGTATTTTCAAAAAATTATTCAATAAATTTCAGAGATAATTTTTTAATCTTAGAAATAGATTTTGACTACTCAAAAATCTGTCAAATGATCCTTAATGATGTTCCTCCAATAGAAATGAAGGTTATTGTACATGTCGAAAGCACTCATAAAACAAAAGAAAATGTTTTTTGTACACCAGTCCCCTCACAATAGGGTGGGCTCGTGCACAATAAAAATTGCGATCCTCCTACTGTGAGGGGCTAAGCCGTGAAACTTGGTGTTGTTGAAGCATTTCCCTCAAAGCAAAAGAGTATCGTTAAACTTCGATAAAGTAATATTCGATAAAGTAATAATTTCGATTATATAATAATTTATTTCGATTTCGACTTGGGTCAATAGACTAAAGTAATAACTTCACTAAATGCATTATGTAATAAAAAAAAAAATTGAATCCTTAAGGGCTCAATAAAAATATAAAGTAATAATTACTAGATTTCATTGAGAAAAAAAAAAAATATATATATATATATATATATATATATATATATATATATATATAGACCAAAATTTTTCAATAAATCAACAATACTCGTACAATAATAATTCATTTTGAAAACTAGTTTTTATAGGTAAAGACTAATGGGGCATTCTCTTTACTGTTTTCTGTTTTTGATTTTTCAAAACATTGAAAACGTATTATCTTTCCCATTTTCGAAAACAAGTTTTTGAAAACGACTGAAAATTTTGTGAAGAAAATAAAAAATAACTTTTTTACTTTTTGGTTGTTTTCTTCACAAATCTGCCAAAATTCAAAAAATACGAGTTGAGAAATATTTTTTCAAAAAAAAAAAAAAAGAGTTTTCAACAATCTCAAAATGAACACTAAAAACACAAAACTGAAATACAAAGAGAACGTCCCCTAAACATTTTCATTTGCTATGTACGTGAACTTAGGTTTTAGAAACATTAAATTTCACTAAAACTTTTGAACTTTCCTAAATTCAAATAATACTTTGATTAGTGTCTTTTGATTTTTCTTATCATATACAATGCACATATTTTATATTGAAAAACTCTCTCTAAAATAATAAATATTTATTTATCGATAAATGAATAATTTATTTATTTATCGATAAATAAATATTTTTTTTGATCTCGAAAGTATTATTTTATCGAGGTTTAATTGTATATACCGACGGCACTCATAAAGCAAAAGAGAAAACTTGCAACGAGACTCCGTACGTGAAGTCTTTTTAAAGTCTTCCCTGCTTCGCTTTACTTTTCTTTAAAATTCCAATCAGTTTCCTCACACAGTCACACACACGCTTACAGAGAGAAATGGGAATTTGGGATTTCATCAACTCAAGGACAGAAGCAGTGAAGCGACATGTACCAGATACGGTGAAGAACGCCTGCAGAACCTCTTGCGATTATGGCTTAGCCGCCTGCCACAAGATCGATAATGTCGTCGGACTAAGAAGCCTCCAGATGTTCAGCCGCTATGGAGCCAATTCCAGTATGGGTATCGTTGCTACAAATATCGCTACAAATGCTGTCCTCGCCCTCCGCGAGAGTTATAGATCGGATCCTGGTTTGCTTCCATCTCACATACCACAGTTTCGCTTTTTATTTTTTTATTGGACTTCACTGAAAGGGAAAGACTGAGTATTTTATATTTGCATTCTAATTGCATGAGCATCTTAAAAAGGTCAACAACAAGAGGAGTTCAGTCGTTTATATGTTAGATCTATATTTTGATGATTAATCGAAATGAAAATTTATCTTTTATCATGTCCCTATATGTTAGATCTATATTTTGATGATTAATCGAAATGAAATTTATCTTTTAACATATAAGATGATGATTTGTTTGAGTATACTAATTTTAAATTTATATGCTCAATTTTTGAGTCTTGATCAAATCAAGTTAGCATCTCAACCTAATGGACTCTGGTACCAAGTCCATCTTAAAATTTCTTATATGTTGGTCCATTTATTAGTTGACGTTCCTTAGAAGATCTTTAAGAGATTTTTTATTTTTAAAGAGCATATTTTACAATTTAGAGTGTGTTTGATGTTGATTTTAATGATAATAGAATTTTTGGAATAGTGATTGATGGAAGAATGTGTGGTAGAAAAATGATGAAAAGTTTTAGATTTGTGTGTAATATTATTTTATTTGAAAAATGTGTGATTGAAATAAAGAAAGAGAATAAAATGAGAATGAGAATAAAATCGGAGCCAAACGAGCTCTTAAAGAGCATCTATAAATTTAAAAAACAAAAATTTTAAAATGCTCCAATAGCATCTTTATTTTAAACATTTAATTTTATCATTTTCAACATGTATTTATTATTATTTTTTTCTTTTTTTATTTTTATCATATTCCTTCCAATAATTATATCACTTTATTTAATTAAGTCAATAAACTATGTATTGAAAGTTAGAATCTTTGAATCATTAAATTATAAAGAGTTGGGTTTGACTTTCTAAATTTGAGCTTACAAACATAATAATGCGGGTTTTATTTAAAAGGCCTAGTGAAATGATAAATTAATTTATAAAACTCAAGATTTTTTTTTTTTTTTTTAAAGTTAAATAGAATTTGTGAATTACTAAAATTAAAAAAAAAAGACATTATTGTCCTAATTCTCATTTTAGTTCTCATTTAGCCCTAGTTCAATTTTAGCTTGCCTTTCTTACACGATCTGCTCAGACTTCTCTGCGCAACCCTTCTCCTTCCCTTATCTTCATTTCTCTATCGTGAAACCCTAAAATTTATATTTCCATTCCCTTGAACATTCATTTTGTTGAAGTGGGTAATTAAAGCTTACAATATTCTTGTTCGGCATTTTGAAAAGAAGAAAAAGTATTATTAAATTTCAATATTTTGGTTACTTTTTTCTCCATTTTTCTAAATCATTTCTTCATTTTGTTGTTTGGTGTGTTTATGGTGCTCATGTGTAAAACTTTGAATTTATTTTATAATTGAATTAGAGCTTTGATATGGGGTGCTATCCAACTTGTTCTTATTACCCTATTAATTGAAGTGAAATGTATTCTATTTGTTGTTTTTACCGTGAAATGTACATTTCATTTTTTGCCGTACAGAATGACTTACATATTTTTTTTGCAATTCATAACAACATACATATCGTTATTAGTACTGTACGAAATTTGTTCCTTGATGAAATTTTAAAATGTTTATGTTGAATTGCAGTTACAAACACCAGGTATTTGGTATGGATATCAGTTTGCTATCCAATTAAATATGAGCAATCAGTTGAAGGTGTATGGAAATGGAAATATACAGAAAATTGCAAAGGAAAAACAACGCCTATTCTTGTTTCGGAAACAATTTCTTATGAGGAATTGTATGATAAGGTTAAAGAGGTGTTGGAGGTTGATACAAAGCTATATAAAATGGAGATGTCAGCTCTTGTCCCTATAATGCGTGGTGCTCCAGCAGCACCGATCATCATTGATTGTGACAACAATGTGAAGTGGTTTGTATCTGTCTGTACAGAGACTTTTCTTTGCGTAACTATTTCGAATGAAGTTGAAAATCACAAAAAAAAAAATGGATGTGATGATGTTTATTTCTAATTGAGGATGAAGAACACTTTGGACATGAACAGCAAGGAGGAACGTGTTCAAATGGACGAAGATGGTAATCATGCTAATATTCGTTTCATTTGCATGGGGCCAAGCAGCTGGTTGTGAAATTTAAAGTTATAATAATATTGTCGTGATTTGTAGCTTTATTACTTTGTGCTTGATTGAACAATCCTATAATCATTATGTTGTTTTTACGATGTTATTGCTTTTGTGCTATTAGAACGATAAAGTCATTTTACGTTGCTATGTTGATTTTTTTTTCCACATTATAGACCAACAACTTTTATATCATATTATTTTTCTGGAACAATACAAATGTCGTCATATTTGATATTGATGTAGATTCAATACGAAAATTGTAATGCTTCAAATAATGACATTGAATTCATTCCTAAAAACAAAACGATATTGATGTCTTCCAATAAGAAAATTGTAATTTTTTTACATAATGACATTAAAATCATTCATAAGATATAAAAATGATATGTATGTCATTGGTACGAAAACATTATCGATATACTGATTCACATAACGACATTTAAATAGTTACAACAAACATAGTGCACGATGTGCACGTGTGCTGGCATGAGCTTTTGCTTTTGAGCACTTAAATAGTTCAAGTCGCACATGCCGACCATTCTGTCATTTGTGGGATTGATGTCACGTGTATCAATTTCACGTAACGATATTGAGGTTGTTCTGACAGAAATAACGACATTGAACATGTTCTAATCCGAGAAATTGTTCTGGTACAAATGATTTTGATGTCATTTCTCTTGATATGTAAAAACAATTATCTATGAAAAGAGATGACATCAAATTCGTTTCAATTATGTTTCAAACTGAAACGATTTCAAAGACGACAAAATTGTACTGAAATAATATTGATGTCGTTATGTTATTTCGTATGTTTAATACTCAACTTATACGAGAAACCCAATCCATTGAAAGTTCAGGACATTGCACCAGGAAAACAATTCACTGGTACTAGAAAATTAATGGACCGAGCAGAGATGCAACCAGGCTGTCTTGATAATGTTGATCTAATTGACAATCAAAAGACAGAACACGTGATAAGAATCTTTATGATGAAACAATTTGTTGGTGCTCTTGTTTGGAAGATTTGATGGTGCCTAAACTGTGAAAAGGGAAAACAGCATCCTGAGTAAATGGCAACAGTTGGATGCTTGAACATCTCTCTGGTGTTTTTAAGATTTCCTCAGCATCTTCTTTCATGTGTGGAATACCAGGGTCTTAATCTGTGTGTTCAGATGTATCTGACCCTTGTATCCCTTGTGCTGGTGGTTGATATGCTGAAATTCCCTACAATATTTATCTTCTTAGATGTGTCTATACCAATCTACAGCTATATGAAAACTCTACTAGGTGATTTGGTAGGTTCAACTCTATATTAACGTAGAAAAAGAAGTTCAAATCTTGTCAAAGCTTCCATCTGCTTAAGGGTTGGCAACATGTCAGGCTACGTGAAAGTAGTTGCTTCTATCAATATCATTTAAGGAATCATGGTCCTCATAAAATTGTTTGAGCAAATGAAATTAAGAAGAAAGTCGTCTTCGTCCTATTTTTTCTGGGTGGGGGCTGTTGTACCAAATAGACTACAGATCCGATGTGTTGAACCTTTGATTTCATATGTATAAAAGTCTCTAAAGACATCACCGTACTACCATGTAACAACATTCAGTACAACTCTTCTGATCATTGGTTGACATATTTGCCTTGTTTATAGACGGGAACGAATAAAAAATCTTTTTCTGACCACTTACCTCAGGGACTGAACTCTTGAGAGGGTCATTAGGGAAATGTTTCACACGTTCCAATTGTTTTGTTCTGTGAATTATCTCATTTTGCTGCTTTATGTCATTCTTGTCTTCTTGCATTTTCTCCAGTTTTGCTTGCTTCTCTTCCACCGCAACATAATTTTGCTTCTTATTTCCATCTGAACGCTTTATGTTACTCACGTCCTTATCCATTTTCTCTAGTGTAGCTTGCATCTCTTCCACTGCCACATAATTTTTGCTTTTTATTCCATTCAGAATGGGGTGAAATGGGGGTAGACCCTTTAACTTTTCCTTCACATTTGCATAGACTTGCTTTCCACCTACAGATAATTAGCAAGATGAGAAGAAGATATAAGGGAAAGTAAACAAGTTTGTAGCCTGCTAAATTTGTTCTTTTGCTGGTTGCAGTCCAGTACATGCCAGTGCAATTCATACCAACGTACATATGGAAATCCATTTTCCTAGTCTTTGGGTGGCAGTTTGCATGGTTGGGATAGGTTGAAAAAAAGGGGAATTATCATCTTTTAAACTTTTACATTTTAACTGTTAAATGAACAGAACGGACCATTAAAGACCAAGGGTATTATCCTGTTTGTCAAAGGATTCCAAGAACCTGAAGAGGGCATTTTTGACAGGAGATGTGCTTTTATTTTTGGTTCTGCTTCTTGTAGAATAAATTCGTAAGCTACCTTAGGTTGACAGACTTCCTCTAGAAGTTCTTCTAGCAAGACAATACACTTTCAGAAAATTATTTAAACATATTGAAAAGCAGCTTTTTTATTCATAAATAGCTTTTGACTTTTCAAAAGTCCTGTCAAAGAGACCCTTAATAAGAGGGATAAATCCAATAAGCGAGCCAATTGCCAAACTATTAACCACTCACTCCAGCTATCCAGCAAACACACCTTGTAGATGCACTGCAATTGAAGATAAATCCTAAGAAAGAGAGTTCATCCACTAGAGATTCTTCGTAGAAAACCTTCAAATATATACATAATGCTTACTCAATAAATTCTTCTCTTTACAGTTAACTTTTATTTCAGCATTCAAACCTACCCTAATATTCTCAGGTTACCATTACAATGAACAAATCAAAGCTAATATTTCATATCCAAATGACTCGTAAAGATTCTTTGAATGTTCATTGGGATTTGATCATCAATTACCAGCATTCATCAATATCTCAGTCCAAAATGAATCATCTCATCTAAGCTTATTCATCATTTTGACAAAGATAATTCACAATAAATTTGTACTAATAAAGCAAAATTGGGCAAGTGAAGAAATTTTCAAGAGATAACAACAATATATAACAAGTAAAACCCAAATAACATCTGCTACAATCTTAGACTGCTCCTAAAATTGAAATGAAAATTTCTTGCTATTGTAATGAATCATAAATCGAAATATTTCATAAAAAATTTCATGATTTCTCTTCGTACTAATAAAATTAGTAGCAGTGGAGGACATAATAATCGAATTGAATTAATCGAATCTATAATTCAATTTCACCCGGAAGACCTGTATATACATATAGATACACGGGATCGTGCGTGCAGAGAGTGAAGGAGGAGTCAGACCTTTAAAGGACTCATTGACGACAGAGTCGACAGAAAATTTTCCGACGTTCACTAGTTTCATGGCTGTCCATCGAAGCTCTTCTAGAATCCCCATGGCCTTTCTTCCTCCACAAATAATCCCAAAATATCTTAAATTTTTATACCCCCCTTATTCCACCTGCCGTAAATGAGGTGTCAAAATTCCACAGAGAGAGAGATGTAAAAGGGAAAATAATGAAAAAGAATTTATTTCACTGATGAAATCGCATTAAGGACGATGGTGCTATTCAAAACTCAAAATGAAACACGATTTTAGTGGATAATGGCACTGCATACAGTTTTTGACACCTCATTTACGGCGGGTGGAATAGAACCTTGGTATACGTACAAGGATTTACCTACCGAACACACATATTAATGACGGGAATTTTTTTTTTTTTTTTTTACAATATTTTATATACGGGATTCATTTCCATGCGAGTGAAAATTCAAAAATCTGTACGTGAAGAATTTTTGCTCTCTGTGTGTGTGTAAATTGTCAGAACCTTTTGTAAATAATTCTGCATCAAATTTCATACATATCTACGTATTAAAAATACTATTGCTCGCATTCTCACAAGCGCCCTATGTGCATCACCGCCGTGAACGCTCGTTTAAACTTTAAAGTCCTATTTGATAGAAGTTAAAATTCAGATTTTAATTTTAGTCAAAATTAACTACTAATTTTAATAACATTTATGGGATCCATAATTTTTTAACCACACATTTTATCGAAATCTACTAAAATCTGATGTTAATTTCCACCAAACAGGGGCTAAATATGCATTTCTCGAGAAAAATATCATATTATAAAATCTCTTATTAGCAGCTACTTGCCTTCCAACAACATTCATAAAAACGTCTGGTGCAACATTTATGCCATATATTTATTAAACATGCGAAAATATAACGCGTCTAAGTCTCGGCATGGATCGACAGCATACACCATAATACAGTACAACTATAACGTCGCTCGACGTATATATGAGATTTCCAATCACTCTTTCTTTTTGTCTGAAACTGAAGCAGCTTGGTAAGGTGCAGCAGTGTATGCATATTGCATCAGAAGAGAGAAGAAAACCATCTCCACAATCACTAACATGTTCTGGAGAGCTTCCTGGAGATGCTCGACGTCAAGCCAGAAATGATTTGACTTAACTATTCCCATTGCTACAAGGATGTCGAGCAGAATACCCTGGAAAAGGGACGGAAAATGCATCCGAATAATCATTTCATAATCGTTTAATGTTCATAGAAGAAGAGAAAGCAAAGAATGTGTATGCTATATACCCTTCAATCCTTGGTCACTTGGTATCTTAAAACTGGTATTTCAAAAGATTACATACGATAAGCATACCTGCCAGAAACAGAAGAAGACGATGCCTTTGACGCACAAAAATTTGGCAAGTGGTTTGTGTGGTGCCAACTCTTTCGCAAAAACATGGTAGAAAATCACAAGGGAATACAATGCCAAAGAAACTGAAACATTCAAGATCATGGTGAATGTCCAGCTGAGCCAACTGGGATATATTCCAAGGAGTTGAAGTGATATCATCAAGACAGAGCAAACTGGGCGAATTACAACAAATTGCCATGTCCATTGCTTGAGAAGCGTTAAATTTTTATGGTCCAGGCGGACAGTGTGAGGCTGCATTTGGCACAACGATGCATTTAGACAGATTACTGTGATTCATGAAGGTTAAGAATAGATGGAAAAACTCGTAAATATGCAGATTCAAGAGAAGATTTATCGATTGGTTTATTTTTATTTATTTTCCTTGGAGAGGCAGGGGATGCGAGTGCATAATGAAGCATTTTGATCTTTCTCCACGGATCAGATAAATAATTTCTACAACAGGATAATTCTTTGCATTTTTTCCAGCATAAAATGTAGAGAAATATGCAAAACAGAAGAACGAGGAGCTCCACCTGGAATAGAGTCATTGGGAATGAGTGGTGAATTTCTCTTCCTTTGATTTCATCAGGCACTATGTTTTTGCTGATCGATATGTTCAGATAAGTATACATCAAAGCCAAAAACTTTGCCATCACCTACACTTCAATGAAAGATGAAGTTAATTTTTCCCCGAAGAAATAGAGATAAAGCAGGCAATTGTGGAGTGCTATGCTTCAATTCTCGAACTTGGCCTTGATAACTAAAATCGCAAGTTGGAGTTATAGAAAGTGTTTCTTGAGCATTTACCAGAGCCTCGTAACATTCTTTGACAGAATCCAAGAATGTGAAAAATGTTGCGCTCCCACGAATGTCCAGCAGACCAACGTAGGAGTCAATGGCATATAACGGAGTCATGAGGACAATAATTACTATTGCCTTCTGTTCCTTTGGCTTCTTCCAAGATTGGAAATGTTGTGATACAAGCTTTATTGCAAAGTGTAGAGTGAGCATTAAACAAACAGTGCACCCCATCAGTGTGAGTTTCCCGCGGTCCATTCCGGAGATTTCCTTTGGTAGGTATTCCATTCTGGAAGTATCTTTCGGTAGCCAATCTTAAGATCACTCTTACGACCTGCAAGTAGATGATTAATTTCGGATTGCAAACATCCCATCAGTGCAAGTTTTTGAAGAATATAACTCCTAGTAATGAAAAAATTTATTTCTTATTTGTCATTCTATCAACAGATGGACGGTGGAAATTTAAAAATTGAAATATTCTAAACAAGAGTTTGCAAATATACACAATCAGAATAAGCTCTTGCATATCCATTATCTCACCTCTCTTCATTTTTCATAGAACAGATAACTTTCATCAACTTATTGTGAAAAGGGCAGGGAAAGATCTGAAATCTACTGTAAAGTGTTAGATCCCCACACCTCCAAATATTTCCCATCTGAGGATGAACAACATAAATATCGTAATTTTCCACTAAAAAATAAAAGATGACATCTTCGACAATTTTCTGAAAACCTCCCCTAGAGCCTATTTGAGCCCCATTTTTATTTTTATTTTGTCCAAAATGCATTTTGGAATAATATTTTGATGGAAAATTTGTAATTAAAAAATAAGGAAAAATTTTAGGTTTACATATAATATTAATTTATTGAAGAATGTGTGGTTAAAAAGAAGAGAGAAAAAGATGTATTTTGAAAATAATGGGGACCAAACAAGGGCATAGTAACATAAATTTTCGTCCGCTCTTTCTTTCTTTCACTTTACTATGTTACATCCATCATACCTGCACCAAATTATTCATTCTTCATCACCTCTCCCATCATTATAAAGGGTCTCACTGCATTCTACTTAATCTATCCTTACTGGCCTTATCTTTCTTAAAGCAATTTCACATAAATCTGTCTAATAAGCAGTTTACACTCCATATCAAGATTGTTATTTCATAGAACACGCCGAAGTTAACATGACAGCCTTAAATGTTACTGTCAAATTTTCTTTTGACGTAGTATAAAAATCACTACAGATGCTTCCCAAAACAAATAAATCAAATTTACTTCAACTCGAATGTGATAATAAAAAGAACCAAAAATTCAAACCCATAAATGATCATTACAAAAACAGATTTAGGTACATTTTAATTAGGCAAACACTATGAATTTGGAAAATGCAAAGTGCTTTCGATCCAATTCAAATCGACACTCTAGCTAAAAACTTGACTCCTTAATGCATATTCCAATTTAGTCTAACAGAATAAAAAGCTTTCAACGAGCATTCATTCAATTTTACTTAATAATTAAATCATCTAATAATAATTATTTTACATCTTTTACTTCGCAAACAGTAATGGAAAAAACAGAACCATATACTTCTACGTAAGGAGAGATTAGGAACTATACACCTGAGGCAAATATAATAATATGAAATATGAAGATGGGTGGCAAAGATGAATTCTCAAGGTCTTAAACGGAAAATTACATACAGTCACCTCAACCTTGTGACAATGAGCACCCATATTAAACTAGGCGATAACCAGCTTAAGCTTTAAGTGAAGGGTTCCATGTTATTCTATCCTTCAACTCTCACCGAAAAGTGAGTTAATATGGCAATCATGTGCCATGAAACGACAAATGTGTATTATGCGCATATACCGACATAAAATGTTCAAGGTCTATCCAGCAGACTAGTACTGCAGACTGACTCCACTAGAGGAGAAAGGGGTGCCGCGTCCTTATCTTGCATAAGGACAGGCTTCCGAGAGACGAGGTAATCAGAAATCATGATAATAAAAATGCTTTATGTATCATGCTCCATTCAAGATTTAGTCATTTTGTCAAATCTTCATCTCTCACCAACCACATCTCCGCCTGAATCCTCTCCCTTTACTTTGATTTTGATCCTCTTTAGTGGTAACTATTGTCTTCACCGAAATTCAGATCAATGACCCAAATCCTAATTTTGGAAAAATAAAAAAATAAAGAAAAAAACAATTGACAATGTTCAAATCCTAATCCACTATTGGTATGTCTGGAAGTTGGATTTGTCAATAATTGATAGTATAAATGCTATAAATCTTGTTTATTCTAGTCCACTACTAATTGCCAAACACTTGTTGTAGGGTTACAACAAAAACCCAACTATTCACTTTCAGGTTTGAAAAGGAAGGCTCAGTTCATAATCAACCCAACCAAGAGACAGATCAGCCATCTATCCCATACACTGATACAGCTCATTCTAGTTAGCAGCCTACTTTTACCCTTCCTCCTCATATTTATTAAAGAAAAAGAAAGAAAAAATGAAATGTACTAGGTTCACTCTGATGTAATTTCTCAAATGAATCGCAATGAGAACGGTAAATACTATAACCTAGCTAAAAAAAATACCCGAACTAAATCGTATCATTTAGTTTTTCACTAACATTTGAATTCAGTCTTACAACAATCGTATTCCATCACTGGTGATTTCTTCCGATTGAAATCTTAAAACAAAGAGATACTTACAGAATCCGGGCTGTTGACTTGTAATTTCAGCTGGGATAACAAGAAGGAAAAGTGAAAGTATTTGATGAACAAATCAAGAAAGTTGATTTGAGTAATTTCTCCAGCGACCAAACAGAGTGGTGGCAGTTAATTATTGGACTTGTCGACACATTATTTTATCAATTTTACTTTAATTTTGTACGTGTAAAGCGCAAAAAAAGAGTACAAAAACTGGAATTCAACGTGTACAAAACGTGTATACTGTTGAAAGAAAAATCTCGTAATTATTGGATGCTCGGATCTCGGTAATATTTAGGTCTCGTTTAATTCTCATTTTGAAAAAAATAATATATTTTAAATAGTTGATTAATGGAGAATGTGATTAAAAATTAAGGAAAATTTTTAAATTTACATGTAATATTATTTTATTGAAGAATGCGTGGTTCAAAAGAAAAGAAAGAAAAATAAATTTTAGGAAATATGTGAATCAAATAAAGTTTTTGAGTTTTTCATTTTTTATTTTTTTTTTGTATAATTATTATCCTTGTGATTCATGGAATTGGTGAGGAGGAAGAGAGCAGCACGTTATACATAAATAAATAAATAATTTTTAAAATATTCTTTTACTACATCAATTTTAAAAACAAAAAATATATATACATATATATTTATCTAAAATAAGTTCGATTACAAAAATTACTATATATTTGTTGACACTTTTAGATCAACAAAAACATAATTTTTTTTATAGAAATGTTTGCTGGAATGCCAAACATTCAAAAGTGGGGGATTTTTATTCGAGATTTGAGATTTACGGTTAGTGAGGCAAGCATTACTGCTAACAGATCCATTTTGTATCTGATGGCAGTTTTTGCTAAGGAAGTATATGTTATCTCTATAAATTACATGACAAAGAAGATCTCACATTAGCTGACTAGACGTCGATTGATTATGTTAATTGGATTGAGTCGACTGAATATAGTAAACTCATCTTGAGCTTGAGTTTGGTCCATTATCCCTACATCGCCATTTTACTTCCTATACCTTGAGCTCACTTCACCTTCAAGGCAAGCTCTGTAATCCCTAGCCAAATTTCCTTCCCTTGTATCTCATGCACTCTTTTTTCTCGGAATTTTTCTCCTTCCAATAGTTGACTAGATCGTCGAAATACAGATCGTCGCTGTGCCTTTTTCTCAGCTGACAACCTTTGCACCCTAATAGACACGCAATACTTAGGTGGATTGGAGGTGGTCAGGGCTTTGTTGGCCGAATTTCAAGGTTAACACTATTGATTTTTGACTCTCTTGTATAATATTGATAATCTAGTGTTTTTCATTCTTAAATTAGTCGAATCTACTTCAACTAACCTTACCTCATATTCTTCTTTCACTCGTCAAATCAACACAAAGTAAGGTAGTGCAAATAATATTTTAACAAGAAAACTTGACAGCATGTGGCGAGGAAAAAGAGAAAACAAGAAGGAACATGAGGTCCCTCGACTGGATATTACACATTCAGCATTGCAAGAATCGAAACATGTTTACATGGTCAAAACATATGCGAGTCGTGTAATCAATAATAATTTAGGAACTTTGTTTTTTGAGAAAAGTTTCGAGGCACTTGATGAAAGCAACTGTAGACTTCATCGTTTCCTCTAGCGCTTGGGTTTCTTCATGTTCGGTCTCATAAACCACATGAAAATCGACTAAAGTTTCTGTGTTTCCCATTGGAGTAAGCTGGAAAGTTGTTCTATACAACATAAAACCAAGATTTAGTCGGCCTCCCTCGATTACCTGTAGCCCAATCTGGTGTAGGGACTCGTCGAATTCCACGATCTTTTCCTTCTGATAGCTTATATTCGGCAAATCTAACAATATTTAATAGAGAAAACACATAAGCAAACATCTATATTTTTTAAGAGTATTGTAACAATTTTGAGTGAATATCACATTTGCTAAGTTAAGACATGACTTGTGGGTTCATGATCACTTTGCCACGTTCTCCTTACAAATCAATTGTAAGGATGAGCGTCGTTAAATTGGCATTAGAGCATACAATTTTTTCAATATAAGCTACCGCGAAGGTGATGACGAGGCTTCTAGTAGAGGATTGACATTAAGGATCCACTTAACATGACTTTGGAGAAGTCAAAAGGAGTTTTTAAGATCCAAAAGCTACTTTAAACCGATTTGATTAATTTTATAAAAGAGTTTATTCTAATTAGAAGAGTTTTTAGAGGAAGTTGGCTCAATGTCGTTTCCTCTAAAAATTCTTCCGAGAGAAAAAACTTTTAAAAATTAGTTTTCAAACATTAATTAAGATATCTTTTTAGAAAGTTTTTCTACAAGAAGTAGAAGTATGCCAAATGGGTCCTAAGTTAAGAATTGACCTGAGCAACGCCTCTTTGTAAGAAAATTTTGAATTTTAAGTTATACCCAATTGTAACTACAACTGGAATTCAAGTTAGAACAATGCTAGGCGGTTAGGGGATTTTGTCCAGGGTCAAACCTGGGACACCCCTGATTGGAGGGGCGCCCCTCCAATCAGGAGTGTTCCGAGTTTGACCAGGGACAAAATCTCCTGGCCAAGGGGATTATTCCTTCAAGTTAATGTTCAAAACCTATGTTTTTATATTGCAAAAGAGTAACATTGAATCCAGGTCTGACAAATAAACTAAAGGTCCATTTGATAGGATTTTTGGAAAGTCAAAAATTGTTTTTAAAATTAAGAAACTGTTTTTGAACATATCTGAATAATTTTCTAAAAGCAATTTATCTGGTTACAAGTGCTTTTCGAGGAAGCCGTTATAAGATAGCTTTTATATTATGCTTTTTTATAAAAAGTAAAAGTCCTGCTAAACGAGTCCTAAATAATTTGAATTTGAAGTTGAAGTAAGTGTCACTCACCAGGGCCAAATTTGAAGAGATGAACAGTGCCAAAGCCACCATCTCCTTCCAAGATTTCAGCATCCGTTACTAAGTTGGGAACAATTTTTGGCATCACAAACCATAATTCCTTAGTCAAAGCCCTCCAAACAGCTTCAATTCCTACCCCAACCTTTGATTCACATTTTCCTTCCTTTCTCATCTTCTTAATCCTTGAGATATTTCTTCTTTTTCTTGCCTACTAATTGTACAATGCAATCATTATTTAAAAACAAATAGAGGTTGCAAAAGGACACCAAGGAATCTTTGATTGTAGAGACGAACATAGCTTCAAATATGCCTATAAAATATGTGCAATGAATGTGACATTTTCCGTCAATTTTTAAACTAGTGGAACTTTTAGAAAAAATCCAAGTGAACCTCAAGCAAACTATAAGAGTACTTGAGCTTTACTTTTTGTGACTCGAGTTCAACTTAAGTAGATTATTTATACTTGAGTTCAAACTCGAGTACCACTTGAATTTTCACTCACTACACCAAGTGATGCACATGTACATATATATCAAGATTAACAGTTGTTTCGATCCTACCTGCAATAAGATGTATTCAATCGATGACATTAATTTTTGAAAAATAGCTTTTGTTGGATAAAAGTGTAGCACACAACTTTTACAAGTGCGTTCATTTGACGCCATTAATTTTTTTAAAATGGCGCTAGATGGTATTATTCATCTTATTTTGATGGAACATGTTGAGTTCTCATTAAATTGATAATTTTTCTTTCCCTTTATTTCTTAATTTAAGAGTATCACTAAATCTATGACCAATATTTTTTAAATCTATTTTAGACCGTCGTGAGGAACTCATATATCTAATTTTATTAAGTTACATTTTATTGACAACCTGGGACGGTACCTAAGAAGTGAGATGCATTTTGGGATGGTCACATGAAAATGCAGTGAAAATTTTGACGGTTTGTGTTACTGAGTGTCATGAATCTGGACCACTTGGGAACATGGAGGTGAATATGATACAATAAAAAGTATTGATCGCACAAGTAGGAACAATATTAAAAGGTAAAGAAGATTGACAGAGGAACCAAGCATTTTTATTGACAATCAATGAAAAGAATATTATAACCCAGCAATAATGCTTTACCTAAACTGAATGAAAAATCACATATTTATAAGGGACGTCCCAAACCCTAGAAATAATACAAGATATGAAAATTAGGTTAAAAATTGCATAAAACGAAACAAGGAAAATCCTAGGCAGCGCCGTCGCTCGAGCGACAACCTTACTGCTCCAAAATTGCTCCCCTCGCTCGAGCGTGAAGCCAGCGACGCTTCAGTGCTGTAAAATCCAATTTTTCTTTCTTGGATCCTACTTTGACATCTTGAAGTCCAATAGTCCAAAACGCGCAAGTTTAGACCGAATTTGGGTCACAAACCCAACATTGAGAGCTGAATGTAAATATGTAATGAAAATTTGAAAATCCTGATTGGAAAGTAACTTGCAACTAAATCAATAGGTTGAAGATCAATGTTGCAAATTTGGCACAATCGAGATTAGGTTCAACAAATGAACAACAAATTGATTTGATTGTGTGAAAGGGGACATGTCAAAGTAATGCCTAAATAACATAGGATGAAAGGAAATTCATATCAAAAGTGATTGATAATCAACGATGGAGTAAATATCGGATGGTCCAAACTTGTGACACGCTCGTCAAATGTGACAAATTCCAACCCTCCTAACTTATGCAACCATATGCACATCGATGAAAGTAACACGACTATGATTTGATTAAGAATCGATAAATGATATTCGTTATAATAAATAATCCTCGTCTAACTTTACCACAAATAAAAACTGTCAACATTATGAAGAAGAAAACTAAGCAATCTTTAATTAAGGTAAGATGCGACCTCAATAATAAACAGAAATTATAATATTTATTTCATGATCAATTCATTTAATATAGCTACATATCCTATGACTTTTTTTTTTTTTTTAAAAAAAATTAACAGTTTCAAACAGCTTCTATGATAAATTTCTAGTATTTCATGATTTTGCTGGTTCCCTGCAGCCACTAAAGAAGAAATATATATAGTATACATATTCTCATGGTTCGGCTAGACTGTTAAATTAAAATCTTAGTCAAAGTCAAGAATTCATTTTAATCAACCCACAAAATTTCAATAACACATTCTATCAAATTGTATCAAAATATATTAAAAATCTGATTTTTATTTAAACCAAACAGGGAATAAGAGCTTAAGACTCGACAATAAGTGATAAAATTAACAGGTTTAAATCTAGTTTTTCTATCCTTAAATAACTATATGGGACTTTTGGTACTTCGAATCATAACTGATAACTGTATAAACGCAGTACTCTGTACCGAACATGCACTATATGTAAAGCAACAAAGAAATACGAACTTCAAGTTGCCGGCTAGAATCTTTTAAAGAAGCCGGCCTTCTTCCTTTCCTTCGTGCGTCACATCGCATGTCGCAAAGATATAATCAGCGTATTCTGATTCAGGTGCGAAAACTGCAGAATTGGTTCACCTGTAAGATTTAAGAATAGCCCCACAAAAACTGCATATTATAGCCTTCCAAGATTTCCAATAAAATGGGATATAACAAAATCTTGTCATGGTTTTCATATCCGCCACCCTTGCGCCGTGGTTGCAACGGGAACACATTCCGGCCACCGGCTTGCTCTTCTTGATTACCCTCTTCTGATCCACCAAAAAGCAGAAACAAACCATCAAAAAAAAGCTCTTTTACTCAACTTTTATTCTTATTCAAGAGAATAATATGACAGTCTCTCTCTCTCTCTCTTTCCCTTTCTCTCTCTCTGTGTATATATATATGCACAGATAAGAGGCTAGAGATGTGATGGGTGGGGTAGGGGGTTAGGAGGTGGTGATATTGGCCGCAAATCTAGTAGTTGGCGGGTACTTTGTGAAGAAAAAACATGCTTAGGTTTATTGATCAAGTGAGGGGATGAATGCCATTTGTCAGGTACAGTTGGGATTGTATTTAATGAAGTTAGTATGTTCATTGCACAAACATACGAGGAGTCGAATCTTAACGATGAAGTTTTTTTTTTTATCTCTTTACAATTGAATGCTCTTAAATAAGCTTTCACGTTTGACAGTAGGTGTCGGCATGAGTCGATTCGATTTAGTTTTAAAGAGAACCGAATTGAACCTAAAATTTTCGGGTATTTAACTCATGTTTGACCCCATTCTCTTTCATTTTTTTCCTTCTTATTTTCAACCACACAATCTTCCATTAAATAATATTACACATAAATCGAAAAAATTTCATTCTTTTTCAACCACATTCTTAAAAAAAAAAAAAAACATTATTCCAAATATTAAAATTTGGAAGAAAAAAAATGGGGGTCAAACGGGGGCTTAGTAAACGGAATTGTCGAATTCAAATATAATTATGAAATCGTTCGGGTTCAGTTCGGTTCGATTCTGTACTATAATTACATTTTTTAATATTTATAACAACACTACATAAATACAATTATCGACAGTCTAACACGTTCAATCTTAACTTTTACAAATTAACGTAATCCAATTTAATGACATATAAATAGCAAGTTGTTCATTAAAATTAATTTATCAATGTATACAAATACCAAAAAGTATATACTAATACTAAAATATTGATGATTCATATCAATATTTCATTTGCTTAAAACATTCAAGTCTACATAAAAAAAAATGAAATATAAATTAAAAGTCATAGAGATAAAATATTTTAAAGTATTGATAATACTTATCAACTATTTGATTTACCCCATCAATTTCTTGACTTGTCATACTAACTAGTACATCCCGCGATTTACCTCATACACAATGCTCTAGGGCGCGGAGCGGTGGGGAACCCTCAAGGTTGGGGTTCAACCTTTAGTAACTAGTACTAAAAAACTCTATAAGAAAAAATTGGGTTGGGTTGGATTGGGTTGGGCTAGTTAGGCATGGATTTGGGAGTTGGAGCATTAATTACCTAATTAGTTAATTTGTTTAGAAAAAATTAAAATAATTTGATTTATCACATATATTAAAATTTAAAAATTTTAAAAAATTCGGTTCTTATTCGATTTTTCGCTTCTTGATCTAGAATCGAGATCCGAATCAAACCGTCGGTTCTCGATTCAAATACTTGTTCGAGTATTTAACTTACGAAAAATCGCTCGATTCTATTCGGGTCCGGTTCGAAAGATTTACCCAGCCCTATTTGGCAATAGGAAGTAACGAATTGTTCTAATTTCTGTAATTGATCGATGCCTGTAATTCTCGACTACGATGATAAAACAATTTTGACTATAGAGCATAGAATCGAATTAAAAATAATTTGAATCTAGTCTCTCTCTTTTTATTGACGGAGATATCTTAGTTGTTCCTTAAATTGAATTCAACTATAATGGACATGATTAAGAAAGTAAAATAGTAAATATTTGTTACCGTGTCAATTAACTCGACACGTTACATGAATAAGCTAGCCAGAGACTAATGAAAGCCATAAATAAGCATTTGAAATAATTTCAGATTTCCTCAAATGGAATTGTACAAATTGAATTGGCAAGAATACCATCATGCAAAGAAACAAGTTAAAAGGGACGACAATTTAACCCAAAATATCTTAGCCCATACCCTTTTATATGTCGAAACCTGACTTATTATCAAGTCAATTAGTGTAATTCCCGAATTACCTTTGAATTTATAGGGAAAAAAATAATTATAAACGTAGTAGTTGATTGCTCCGTCTCATCCTGTCCCGTCTCATTGTCATGAGTAAAAGGAGAAGAAAGAAATAAAGCACTTTACCAAGATTAGAGTTAATACTTCAAATAATCACTGAACTTTGTCAAAAGTACCCAAGAAGGTCACTGAATTTCAAAACGTCCATAAATAGTCACTGAACTTTGTCAAAAGTTCCCATGAGGCCACTAAATTTCAAAACTTCTCTATATAGTCACTCAACTTTACAAAAACTTCCCTAAATAGTCACTGAACTTTACAAATTTTGACCTCGTACATCACCGAACTTTGCCAAATGCAGTGACCTCTTAAGAATTTTTTGCATAGTTCAGTGACTATCTAAGGAAGTTTTGAAATTCAGTGATCTCCTGAGAACTTTTGGCAGAGTTTGGGGACTATTTAAGGACGTTTTGAAATTCAGTGACCTTCTTGAGTACTTTTGACAAAATTCAGTGATTATTTGGGGTATTAACTCACCAAGATGGGGTTGCATAGAAATACGAGGAATTATGAATATCGGAGGCTCGCTGTCATATTGCCTAAACTGATAATCTTCATTGATTAATAACTTTTTTTTTTTAAAGATGATTGGCCACCACACAAATCAATTCAACGATGCGAAATGTCGGTTGTACTGCACGGTGCACAGCATCCTCTAATAGAGGATGAGACTCGCGATTAAAATAATCGTAAACCCCACCCCTTTTGTGAGAGAGCTGTGCACCGTACTGTGCCCCCAGCACAGCTCATTAAACGATAGATTTGAAGAAAAATCATTGAAGATTATGAAGTGACATAAGAGCCTATTATTAATTAATTATTTCCCAGAAGAAATTTGGACATTTCACACTCCTTAGTCCTCGCTTGGCCCCATTAAGTTACAATACTTAATTGATTTGAAATTTTGAATGTTGAACTCAGCTCACATTATTTGAAAAATGAATTCAAAGTACATACCTTATTGAAAATGTAAAACTCATTTGAAATTCATTATGATTTATATGAGAATTAAGTTAATAATTCGTTGAAATTGCGAAGACAAAAAAAAAAAAGCACGAAAATTTTAGGGTCACACGTTTAAGTTGCCACTCGCTTAGTAATTTTAGAGTTTAAAACTCACTCATGAGTCATGAACTCGTGGTTTCAAACACATCCTCTTAATTTGTCCGATAATCAATAAAATCTAACATTTTTTGTTATTAGATGAAAAACGCCTAAAAGTTTAGGTTATGCTTATAAAAATCTTGAATGTCAAAGCATAAAATAAAATCGAGGACTAAAGAAAAACATAGGCATATATGCAAATTGCAACCTCATTGTTCAACTTGGGATTTACGAGAAATTATGTCTGAGTCTCTATATTATATCTTGAACATGTTTAGCATGTAATAATGGACACAAGTGAAACGTGTTGTTAAATTAATGACTAGTACAATCAAGAGATGTCGTAGCCAATCTCCTTATAATAGATTTCATCCATTGCACTGGTGCCAACAGGATAATTGGACATCTATCTCCCAAAATATAATGTTTCTTCTCAAATAGGTACTGCACTGTACCAACCTTTTCGATGAACCAAAGTATTGACAATATTCATTTTTTAAAGGAATATACACAAACTTAAAATACTCAAACAAAATTTTATTTCTGAAAATAATTCAAACATAATTTATTTTAGCAAAATAAAAAGAATAGATTTTTTGAAGAGGTGAGAGAATTAAAATCAATTTTAACTTTAATTGATTTGGTGTGGGGAAAAATAAAACTAACGACCTCTATTTATAGATTTTCATATAATTTTTTGAATGATTGCATCTTTTAATATAGACCCCACATTTTTCACATAAAATGGTGTAGTATGCACCCAATCAAATGGTTATGACTTTTAATTCATCGTGCATTTTTTAAAGAGTCACATTTATTCTAAATAATGTGACTCTTTGTATTTATCTTTTACAATTGAAGAGATGCAACTATTGAAGACATATTTCAATTTACATTATAAATAATAACATTTATTCTAACAACATGTAATGGATACTTAGTTATAGCTCATTATACGAATTCATCTAGCTACAACCAAACATGTCAATAAAATAATTATCAATTATCATGTGGTAATATTATACTTCTCCATCCCGTAAGAGATATATTTACTCTATTTTCACACGAATTAAGAAAATATAATTAATATAGTTAAATATTATTAGAATACAAAGAAATTAACTATTATTTTAACAAAATAGTGATATATAATTTAAAACAAACGAAAAAAAAGTAAATCTATATTTATGGCATTTATCGGGTTAATTATATGAATAGTTACTCAACTTTGACATATATTACACCTTAATAACTGAACTTAAAAATGTAAATCAACCTAAAAATTTATCTCAATAGTCATTGGATCATGCATCGTATTACTCATTCATCACTCAAATGAAAAAATCCGTTGAATTCAACAAAAAACATTGACTTTAGTGATGGATGGATAGCACGGTGCATAACTTGGTGACTATCGAAATACATTTTTAAATTGAGTTATGAGGTAATAACACTTAGCAAAATTTAGTGACAATTGAAATACATTTATAAGTTCGATTATTAAGTAGTACACTTGATATAGTTCAATGACTATTGAGATATATTTTTAAATTCATCTAAGGGAAAATAGAGACACCTATAAATCGAATAAAAATAGATTTTTTGCTTATATTCATCCATCACAATGAAAAAAATACGTTTGATTTTTAAATCAACAGGTATTAGTTCACCATATCTCGAACTTGCATAAACAGATTGAAAGAGAACCAGTAAAAACACTGAAAAAATTTGATAGAAAAAAATTAAATAAAAGTATAAATGTTCGATAGTGCCATTGTAACGAAGATCAATTTGATTTTTCAACTTTTTTTCGTTTATTTTCTTTAGTTTTATTTTTCACAGAGTCGATTTGGGGGGGGGGGGGATTTCTACTTAATAATCGAACTTAAAAATGTATCTCAATGGTCACTAAATTTTGTTAAGTGTTACTATTTCATTACTAAACTTAAAAATACATCTCAATGGTCACTGAACGATGCGCCATAGAATTAAACTACTTGTATAGAACTATTCATTACCATCTGGATGACATCCACTCATATGTAATAGAGTCCGAGTGAATAAACAATGCAAAAAAAAAAAAAAAAAAAAAAAGATAGGACTCCCTATTGTGAGTGGATGTCATCCAATGATAATGAATTCTATACAAGTAGCATGATTGATGCATCAGATTACCCATTCATCACTTAAGTTACACTGTTTATTGAACTTAATAGATTTTTTCATTTGAATGATGAATGAGTAACAGTCTATGATTCAGTGATTATTAAAATATATTTTTAACTTCAATTGTAAAATAGTAACACTTGACCAAATTTATTGATGATTAAATTATACTTTTAAGTTCAATTATTGACAAAGTTGAGTAATCGTTCGTATAATTAACCCGGCATTTATACATGTCTGGTGTTGGTAATAATTGGTGTTACAAAATCTGCATTCCCAACCCTCAAATCGTTGTTTTTCTTGTACGCATTCATACCCATTGCCTATGTAATGTAAAATCTTTTCCAATTTGGCGGTGGGTCTCTCAGATTACATTCTATCGTTCCCTTTCTGGGTTAGATCCAAAATCTTCAATCTTGAGCAATGGAGAACGATAGCGATGAATACACTAAAGAGTTGAATGTGGCCGTTAGGGTCGTCCACATGGCATGTTCCCTGTGCCAAAAGGTGCAGAAGCAATTGCTTTTCTCAGAAAATTCCAATCAGATTAAGTCCAAGGATGATGATTCTCTGGTTACTGTTGCCGGTATTCTTCTCTTTTCTTGGATTGGGTGTTTGCATTTGTGCTTTTCTTCTGGGTTTTGATGAATTCTTGTACACATTTGAAGATTGGCGCCTTTTTGTTTATTTTCTTGATTCTTTCTTGCTTTTGCACTGTTATTATGAAGAGATTGAATTTTGTTTGTATCTTCTCTTCTTCTGGAAGTGAATTTCATGCAATATATTTTTCACCTGGAAAAGGAACACTATTAATATAAGGATTCTCTATTTATAGTGTTCCTTCTATTCCAACAATTAGATTGCTGCAAGTACCATTTTTACATATCTATCGGATTCATTGCGGAGAAGATCCTTCGAGGTCTTCATAGCAGTTGCTAGACTTGTAATTGAGTTGTTTAGCTTGGCTTGAGGAAGTATTACCAAACAGTAACATCAGAAGTAATTATGAGAGAGATGGGGAGGGCCACAAATAGTATTACTTATATCAGGAAGAACAAGGATCAGTAAATTGAGAATATCTATATACTGCTTATTCTGATTCTTACTACAATAGTCAAAGTCGAGTTGGATCTTGGAAAATGTTTAGAATCTAGTTTAATTTACACGAGAAAAGATGCGTGTAGCATGTAATTATTCAACCATGTAAGGGTGGGAGATACTTATGAAGTACTAAATAGGTGTTGTGGTAATATCTTGTTCTTAGCTCAGTTTCTTAAGATGATTGGTAAATGCAAGCACGTGTATTTAAGACACATCTTGTACTTGCACGGGGTGGTAAATTGTGGAACCTGACATTGTTTTTTTCATGGAAATGCTATTTATACGTCTTTTCTTTCTTTCATTTCATCTTCAATACTTCTAACAGGATTTATATGTTGATTCTTGAATCTCCATTTAGATACCCTCTTATTAGTTTAAATTTATCATGATATGAAGGGCTTGTTTTCAGACTAATTCCTATATTCTAATTCACTCAAAACTAATGTAATTGTTCATACAATAAGGCCAAAACTGAACTTAGACTTATTCACAATAACTTAGAGGTCGGCTACATGATTTTTTTACTCCACTGCATTCAATCAATCATCACTCCACTGGGGTTCTTTTACTATTTAAATTTTTTCAGCTCATATTTACAAATCTATGTCAGTTGGATATCTATCGAGAAAGTTAATTGATTTCTTAGTATGCAGATACACACAAGAATTGATATTTATTAACATTAGAAAAGAGAGTATGATCTATTCTTATCTGATAAAGCTTCTAAAGACAGAGATGCAACGTGTGCATTTCATAAATCTTTTAAATTTTGTGGTGCCACTGTGTATAAAACATTGTTCCAAAGTAAAACCTGTGATCCAGTTTCTGATGTGTACAATCCTCTGTCCAACTTGTCAAAATTTTTATGGCCAAACTGACCGTTTCTCTATGCCATATTGGACGTCAATTCTGTTAAAAATATTGAACGATTATAAGATTTTTTCCGTGATATTTTCCAAATTGTGTGGGACAATTTCCTTAATAATTGATTATGTGATTATCACAATCGTTAATCCATTTAATGAAATTGGCTTTGATGAGGAAAAATGAAACCCACCTACACATGAGGGGACATGATGAAGACAAAGTTTAAATGATATATATATATATGTCCTCTGTAGTACGGAAGCTTCAACTAGAGTAGCCATTTCGTGTCTGACACGTGTCGAACAAGTGTTGATAATGACATTACTCGGGCACTTTACCATAAACATTTTTTCTTTTTTTATTTAAAAAAATATATTTTTAACTTAAAGTTATTAGTAAATAACAAATAGGTACTTATATTTAAAAAATTTCAACAAAAAATAAATAACAAATATAAAACTAAATTTATACTATATAAATGAAGAATTTTAAAGAATTTAATCAACGTGTCAATAACATATCGTGTCACTACTTTTTTTAAAATCACGTGTTGGCGTATTCGACAGTATCGTGTTGAACACACTTGTCCATGTCGGTGCATTAATGTGTCCTCTCTAGCAGTTTAATCTTTTATATCAGTGGTTCAACAAGTTCATTTGGCTTTTTGATTAAATAGACCTTCTAAGTAGCAGAATTAATGTGAATTTCTTGACTCCCTCATTATTTTTCAAAACTAAAAATATGGTAGAATGTACAAAATAAAGTAGTCTGCTTTAATTGAAAGGAAGACATTCATACTGGGAGGTGTAAAGATGGAGCTATTTTACTGCATAAATGCAGGATATGCATGCCTGATTTGGTTATTTTTTAACGCTTCTGCATGAACAGACTGGAGTGTGCAAGCAACAGTAAGTTGGATGCTCTCAGAAGCTTTTGGTGGACAAAATATATCTGTTGTCGCTGAAGAAGATGTTCAAACTCTTTCCAAGCCTGAATCATCAGCTCAACTGGGAATGGTGGTAAGTGCAGTGAACGAATGCTTAGCAGAGGCGCCTAAATTTGGTCTTAAGGGTCCAAATGAAGCACTTGGTGCTTCACAAGTCCTTGAAGCAATTAACCGATGCAACTCAACTGGGGGCCCTGTGGGACGGCATTGGGTCCTTGATCCTGTTGATGGAACACTAGGTTTTGTGCGCGGAGATCAGTTTGCCATTGCACTTGCTATGATTGATGATGGAGAAGTTGCAATTGGAGTACTTGGGTGCCCTAATTACCCAGTGAAGGATGATAGCCTGATCAAATATAGTCAACAATGTCCTTTCATGTCAGAAATGTCATCACGGGAAGAAGGTTGTGTGATGTACACAAAGAAAGGTAGTGGTAAAGCTTGGATGCAGCCCTTAATTCATGGCGATAAGAGGTTTGAGTGGCAAAATTCTGCTAGAACTATACATGTTTCTTCCATTGACGATCCTGCATTAGCAACATTCTGTGAGCCAGTGGAAAAAAACAATTCAAACCATTCCTTTGCGGCTGGTATTGCTAATACTGTAGGGCTAAGGTCTGTGATGCACTATTTCATGCTATTAGAAATTATAGTTCAATTCCTTGCATTCGGGCTCAGATTTCGTCCATGGGCTACAAGGCCACCAAATGGTTGACAATGGAAGAGTATAATCTTAGTCCAATTGTCTATGATTTCAATATATTCATTCTAGTTTCTTGCGAAATTCGAGTTAGATTGCTATTCTCTTTTTTTTTCTTGCTTATTCTTTCGTTTGTTTTTTGTTTCTCGGTTGCGGAGAATATGAGATGGCATCCACTCTCTTTTATCCTTGGTTGCTACTTCTGCCTGTTGAGTGACTTCATTATTGCATAAACTTCCTTGCGTGTCTTCAAGAGTGATACCGAACCATTTTTTACTCTTAAATGCAGAAAGCTGCCGTTGCGAGTTTATAGCATGGTCAAATATGCTGCCATTGCTCGAGGGGAAGCTGAGATTTACATGAAATTTGCTAGATCTGGATACAAGGAGAAGATATGGGATCACGCAGCAGGTGTTCTTCTTGTGCAAGAAGCTGGAGGGGTGGTTACTGATGCAGGAGGGACGCCATTGGATTTTTCAAGAGGAATATACATAGAAGGTCTTGATAGGGGAATAGTTGCTTGTTCTGGGTTCAAGTTGCATGAGAAAATCATTGGAGCCGTTCACGCTAGCTGGGAATCATCAAATTTATAAGCCTTCCTATCCAGCAGATGGACTAATGCGCTTAATGGGACACTATTTTCGTACTTGCTTCTAGGTTAGGCCTGTTCAACGTTTTTCCTTTCAAATTCCCTCCATTAGCTACACCTTTGTCTGAACTCACTTGTTTACTTAGCCAAATTTAGGGTGCCATCCAACAATTCTTTGGTCGGAAATATTTTTTTTTCTTCTTGTTCCATATGCCTAGTTGAATTAATCAAATTCAGTAGTCTAATAGATTCCCTGAAAAAGGAATATTTAAGTAATCTGATTCTTGGTGCCAAAGCATACAAGTTCAGGTGGAGGTCACCCAATATTGACAGTCAATTACATAAAAACTCCATTAAAAGTTGTTCAAGAAAAGGAAAAACATGCATGGCATGGCAAGTCATCCTTCATAGCATTGATTTTATTGCTGCTAATAATTCTTTCAATTATTTCAGGCAAGGAAGTACTTGATGGAGTTGGCTCACTAATCATAAGACCTAAAATCAGTGTCATTAACAAGGCTTCTTCCGCTAACAAGTAATTCCTCTATTTTCTAGTACTCAGAGGCAGTCTTCAGATTATGCCTATTTAAACCTTCTACACGCACCCCTCCGTCTAAATACTTATTCCAAACTTGTGATCTAGGTAGTGATTTTACGTAATGTAATCTTCTCAAGGGATGCAATCTTTGTAAAATTCTACACTGTTTTGTCTGATATCCTTGCAATTGAGATGACAATGTTCTGATCCCCTCTTTGAATTTTTATTTAAAATGAAGAAAAAAATTAATAATAATAATTCTTGGCATCGTTTTCTCAGCACGATATATGTGCTTGTGGTTAGTAGTTACTATCTAGTGTTGCTCAACAATGGTGCTGTCCTTAAGTATACATTGCAAGTGTCACTTTGCTCACTCTGAATTTGGAATCGAGTTGGAATCTGGCTGCCTTTTGTTCTACATTGTTAAGTTGTTCAGCTCATCAGGTAACCTCGTTAACCAACTTCATTTCCAATATAATGACCAAAAAAGAAAAAAATATAGAGAAAAATATATCACAACTGGTCTGCTGCACATGTTGATTGTCTTTATGCATGTTAACATAATCTAGTATATAACCCAGATTTTGACTTTTTTTTATATTTATTTGTAAATTAATCACAAGTCCCCACTAGAAACCTTCACTAAATGATGAGTTCTCAGTTAATTGAGAGTCAATGAATTGGCCTCTACCTATGGATTTGGCTATCTCAGTAGTTTGTAGGATCTAAGCACATGTTTTGAAGACTGGTTTAGCCTTTGTTGGTTTTGCTAAAAATCGTATTTTTAGTAGATTTTGATAAAAGTTCATGAAATTTGTGATTAAAATTAATTGATGGTTTTGACTTAAAGTTTTAGAATAATGATATTTAGCACTAGTGGTGCTAGAACACCAATTTATATGGCATTATGTGATAATTGATATATTCAATTAAAAGCGAAATTATGCGATGAATAAAGTTCCTTGTACAGAAGAAGTTGGCATCCACTCACATGCGTGTGGATTCCGTGTGAATAAAAAGGTCCAAAAATAAAAGTGGGTTCCTCATTGTGAGTATTCTGTCAACCTCTTCTGTACGAGTAGCAAGGTTGTTCAATTTTTTTTAGCTAAATCAAACTGAGACTTAATATTCAAACATTTGTGATCTATACAATTTAATGCAGACATCGGACTTTGAGTGATATTTGTAGAAATCCTGTAATTATAGATTAATAATTATGGAATTGTTGTATATTTAGTAATTAGATAGGAAATAGTTTATTTCTTTAATTAGGAGATTTCATACCTTATTCTTCTATCTTATTGTATTATAAATTGATGTGTAAGGGTGAAAAGGAATTATTGAGAATAATAGAAAATTATCTCTCATTCCCTGCGTTTATGGTATCAGAGCTAGGTTAAAAAAAACTGGCAGTCCATGGCGGAAAAAACCGTCAACAGCAAGGAGTCCAGCACCTCCGATTCAGTAACCGGCAAAACTGAATCAGTCCCCGTCGTAAGTTCATTTGGAATGGACAAGAAGGACGCTAGATTTGGACTTGGAGAAGAGAGTTCGGCCCTGTGGACAAATTCGAATGGGCCAAATACCGGGTTAAATTCAGGTGGGCTAAACTCGGTTAGTGGGCTGAGTAAAATTGGGCCTGAAGGCTTATCCGTTAACATTAAAAGGCCAGTTGTTAGTGGATTTAAAAACATTGGGTCTGATGGGTCAACCCAATTATTTAGATGAGCTAAAAATGGGCCGGGCCCAAGACAACAAAATGGTCGTCCATGGTGTGACCACTGTAGAAAGCTCGGACATAAAAAAGATACATGTTGGGATCTGCACGGAAAACCAGCTGATTGGAAACCAAAACAAAATGTCAGAAACTACAGTTATCAAGCGACGACTGACTCCGCTGAAGGAAAAATTCATACATCGAGCGGTGCATTTAATTCTGAACAATTGGAATAACTCTACAAAATGTTCGCCAACTTCCAAACAACCAACTCATCAGGTTCTTTGGCCCACAGAGGTAATTTATCTAGAGCCCTAAATATTACTGCACTCGCTAAAGTGCCATGGATTATCGACTCAGGTGCATCCGATCATATGACGGACTCTTATAATCTGTTTGTTACATGCTCACCATGTGCCGATAATCTTAAAGTAAAAATTGCAGACGGTTCACTCTCCCCAGTAGCTGGAAAAGGGACTATTCAGATCTCTAAAACTATAAAACTCGATAATGTTCTTCATGTCCCAAACTTGTCCTGCAATTTACTGTCCATTAGCCAATTGACTAAAAATTCCAACTGTTCTGCTAAATTTTTTTCTTCTTACTGTATATTTCAGGACCTATCATCGGAGAAGACGATTGACAGTGCTAAAGAAAGTGAGGGACTCTACTACTTTGACGAGGCTGATGTGAGTAAACAACGTCAATTTGCTAGTTGTGATTCTGCATTTATCCCTAAGAATAGTGAGATACTTTTATGGCATTATAGAATGGGACACCCCAACTTTCAATATTTACGTCATGTACTTCCCTCAATTTTTTTGAATAAAATAAATTTTGATTTTAGATGAGAAATGTGTGAACTTGCAAAACATCACCGTTCTTCGTTCCCGAAATCCACATATAAACCGTCCAAACCATTTACCATGATTCACAGTGACGTATGGGGACCTTCAAGAATCCCCAACCGCACCTACACAAAATGGTTCGTCACGTTTATCGACGACCATACCCGAACATGTTGGGTCTACTTGTTGAAAGAAAAATCTGATGTCTGTTCTGTATTTATTAACTTCCACTCAATGGTACAAACCCAATTCCAAACATGAATTCAAATTCTGCGCACTGACAACGGCACAGAATATTTCAACAATACTCTTAACACCTACCTTCAAGAAAATGGGATAATCCATCAAAGTTCATGTGTCGATACTCCCCAACAAAATGGAATCGCTGAACGAAAAAATAAACATCTTCTTGAAGTTGCTTGAGCCCTAATATTCACTACAAATATGCCTAAACTGTTATGGGGAGACGTCATTCTAACATCAGCTTACCTTATAAACAGAATGCCTAGTCGTACCCTCAACTTTAAATCTCCTCTCCAGAAATTTCAAGAATTCTTTCCTAACTCTCGACTCAGCTCAAATTTACCTCTAAAGGTGTTTGGGTGTACTAGCTTTGTTCATATACATTCCCATCAACGTAATAAACTTGAACCTCGTGCACTCAAATGTGTTTTCATCGGATACTCACCTACACAAAAGGGATATAAATGCTATGACCCAAACACAAAACGGGTATTGGTTAGCCTCGATGTCACCTTCCTTGAGAATAGTCCTTATTTCCAACAATCCTCTCTTTAGGGGGAGAGATCAAATGAAGATCGATTCTTGAAAATATCACTTTCTGATTCATCTATGACACCAATACCACCACCCAGTTCTAATATGCCAGCTAAAGAGGACAACTTGAATTTAGGGGGAGATCAGAAATCACAATATGACAAAGAGATAAAAGTTTACTCAAGAAGGCCAAAATCAAAGGAGGATGAAAACCTTACGCTCAAAGCACCAAGAGAGTTGGAACCGATGATAGCTCCAGATCCCCATGAGTCCCCTCCTGAATTACCTGACATAAATCTACCTATTGCTCTCAGGAAACCAACTCGATCATGTACTCTTCACCCTATCTCAAAGTACATAGTTTACAAAACTTTATCTCCAAAATTTCAAACATTTGTTTCTAATCTTGATAGTACAGAAATCCCAAGAAATATCCAAGAAGCATTGGAAACTCCAAAATGGAGAGAAGCGGTGATGAAAGAAATGAGAGCGTTGGAGGCAAATGAAACTTGAGATATAATGGAGCTACCAAGAGGTAAGAGACATGTTGGGTGCAAATGGGTATTCTGTGAAATACAAAACAGATGGGACAGTAGAACGGTACAAAACCCGCCTAGTTGCAAAGGGATACACTCAGACTTATGGAATAGACTACATAGAAACATTCGCACCTGTAGCAAAATTGAACACTATTCGGGTCCTCTTATCACTAGCAGTAAATTTGGATTGGCCACTCCAACAACTCGACATTAAGAATGCATTTCTGAATGGGGAGTTAGAGGAAGAAGTCTTCATGACACTCCTACCAGGTTTTTTTTAAAGGAAATGAAGACAACAAGGTGTGCAAATTAAAAAAGTCTCTATACGGTCTCAAACAATCACCAAGAGCATGGTTTGATAGATTTGCAAATGTGTTGAAGAGTCAGGGATATCAACAGGGACAGTCAGATCACACTATATTTTTCAGAATATTTGAAGATGGGACAAAGACCATCTTGATCGTATACGTTGATGACATAATTCTCACGGGTGATAACACAGTTGAGGTAGAGAGACTGAAACTGAGTCTAGCCACAGAATTTGAAGTAAAAGATCTGGGACAGCTACGGTATTTTCTGGGAATGGAAGTGGCCAGATCGAGGACAAGTATAAATGTTTCACAAAGAAAATATATCTTAGATCTCCTAACCGAAACTGGCATGCTTGGATCTAAACCAAGTGACACTCCTATGGAAGCTGGAAGGAAGACAGACAACGTGGGAAAATCAGTTGAGAAGGACAGGTATCAACGACTAGTTGAAAAACTGATCTATCTAGCACACACTAGACCAGACATTGCATTTGCAGTTAGTGTGGTGAGTCAACATATGCATTCCCTGAAGGAAGCTCATCTAGAAGCAGTGTATAAAATTTTGAAGTACCTCAAAGGTGCTCCTGGAAAAGGATTGTTTTTAAAAAAAACTGAAAAGAGGGAAGTAGAAATATTCACGGATGCTGATTGGGCAGGATCAACAGAAGATAGAAGATCAACTATAGGCTATTGTTCCTTTGTCTGGAAAAACTTGGTAACATGGAGAAGTAAGAAACAGAATGTAGTAGCTAGAAGTAGTGCTGAAGCAGAATTTCGAGCAGCAGCTCAGGGAATATGTGAAGGACTGTGGTTAAGGAAACTTTTGGTAGAACTACAAGTTACAATGAAACTCCCGATCAAACTCTACTACGATAACAAGGCTGCAATCAATATTTCACTCAATCCAGTTCAACATGATCGAACCAAACATGTAGAGGTAGATAGACACTTTATCAAGGAGAAAGTCGAAGACGAAACTATTTGCATGACTTACATTCCTACCAAAGAACAAACGACAGATGTATTCACTAAAGGGCTACATAGACAACATTTCGACGATTTCATCTGCAAGTTGGATATGGTCAATATTTACGATCTAACTTGAGGGGGAGTGTAGAAATCCTGTAATTATAGATTAATAATTATGAAATTGTTGTATATTTAGTAATGAGATAAGAAATAGTTTATTTCTTTAATTAGGAGATTTCATACCTTATTCTTCTATCTTATTGTATTATAAATTGATGTGTAAATGTGAAAATGAATTATTGAGAATAATAGAAAATTATCTCTCATTCCCTGTGTTTAATATTCAGAATGTCTTCCCTGGAATTATCATAATAGCTGGATTTGCAGAATCCCAAGTAATTCTCATCAAGTTTCCATTGCCCTTGAACTGCCTTGATGTAAGAGAAAAGTGTGGTTTTATAGCCCAGATTTGCAATGGAACTTCCAAGTTCAAGTTCCCCCCTGGTTTGATATACATTGATGAAAATATTGAACAAGAGGTATTGGGATTTGTTGCGCATGTCGAACCAAGGGATGGTTTGGCAATGCCCGCCTCAAAGTTGGGTCTTGTCGACTTGGCTCATACTTGACTAAGTTACATCTCTAATAACTTGTAAGAGCGTCTTTCTAAGTTCTTGAATAGTTGCTATGTTACTTATAAGTAGTTTTTGAAACTTAGCCAAACATGCGGGGATCTAGGATTATTTTCTACGTTTATTAGACAGCTTCATTAATGCAAAGCCCGTTTATGGTTGTCAATAGTCCTGCAATTAATTATCTAAATTGAATCTTCAACTTAGACTTTGACAAAAAAAATCCTCACGTCATTAAGAGCCCATTTGACAAAATTTTAAGAAGGCTAAAGCTGATTTTGTAATTAAAAAGTTACTTATGAATATAATTTAGATAATTTTTTAGAAGTAATTTATATAACTATACTTTTTCAAGAAGTTCTTCCATGAGAATCGGGGGGGGGGGGGGGGGGGGGGGGGGGTAAAAATGGTAGTCCTATCAAACTAGTCATAAGCCTCCGTTGGTAGAAGTTGAGTTGACAATTGTAGTGTGGGAGTTTGATTTCTGTCTCTTAAAAGGTATGAAATGATTCTTTGTGGGTATCAATATGACAGTTCTTATGTCCTGACCTGTTGAGATACATCCTGCGATTTACCTCCTCCACAATGTTGTAGGGTCGAAGTGATGGGGAATCCTCAAAGTTGGGGTTCAACTTTTTTTTATAAATGGTGTAATAAATTTCAGTCAAATTAAAGTTAAATTTAAAAAAAATAAAAAAATAAAAAAAAAAAAAAAATATATATATATATATATATATATATATATATTATTATGGTAAGGAAAATTTGTTAAATTGATTGATTATGCAAATGGTTGGTGGGTTCGACACTTGGCTAGTTTACGCCATTCCCGCATTTTACATCTCTGGCACACAGCCACACACAAATGAAAAATGAGACCCACCCTTCTTTTTCCTTTTTCTTTCTTATTATTAATTTTTTGGAAGAAAACCAAAAAATAAAAATAAAAAATTATGATAATTGCTATTTTGAAATCAATAAAATTTTCGATTGTGTTATATGTACATCATAAATTATAAATTTATTTACTATTAAATGATACAAAATCGTTCTCCCTACTTATGAATGTGACACAATTATTTGACAAATAATTGTGACCTTTAATTTAAGTCAATCTAACACTCAATATATATTTCACTAAAATCATGAGAAAGTTTGTTGTAATCATTTGAGATCCATAAAATATTGAGTGTTGAATTAATTTAAATTAAAGATCATAATTATCTGTCAAATAAATGTATCAAATTCATGAATAAGAAAAACAGTCTCGTAAATGATATGGCACGAGATATACGACCAGCATTTTCTTAAATTTTATTTATCCGCGTGCTTACAGCTTAGTGCAATTTGTCAGGAAAAATAAATAAATAAATATATATATATAGGGTATATAAAATGAAAGATTGTAGCATGCAGCGGCAGGCCTAACACTTAGAGTAAATTTTAAACCAATTCAATTAGAAAACAGGGTTGACTTTTCAATCTAATCTTGATTTGTTTATCATTCTTCAAAAACTCATTTTTTTTATAAATAAAAAAAAAAAATCATTTTCAATTAAACATTTTCACGATAAAATATTTTGCACGTAAATTTAAATATTTTTCTATAAAAAAAAAAAAAAAACTATTTTTGCCTGCATGTTTGGTTTAAATCAAAATCATATTTTTAGTAAATTGATGATATTTATTATTAATAAATTGTGTAGTTCATGAAACGAAACGTATAATTCAAATTAATTATTAATTGCTCCCATGGTACATCTTCAAGTGGTGAAAGAGGAAGGTGGAAAAAATCTAATCTCGCTTGCAACTGTCGGGTAAGGATTTGAATTCTGAAATATGGATGAGGCTCTTGGTACGTGGGAGTTAAACGACAGCCTTCCACCCTACATTCTTGAAGACATAATCTGTGATTTACCCATCCATTAAGACTCAGAATAGGGCAGATGGGGGCGTCATAATGGATCGTAATAAAAAAATAAAAATAAAAATTTAATTAATTAATTATTAATTGTATTTAAATCCAATTTTGACATTTTGTAGTGAATCTGTACGCCTTAAATACACACAGGTTACGTTACACTGCAGAAAGAATCACAAAACGCCGACAAATACCTTCTTTCTGTTATCTTCTGTTCTGAATTTAACTCAGTCAGCAGAAAAAGTTCAAATTTAAATCCTCACAAGTTCAGGTTCAGGGACGGGGAAGCCCGCCCTTCTTTGTTGGGATCACAAAATGCATCCCAGAATTTGATATTAACCGTTCTTTCTTTCTGGTAAGATTAAAGATCTAATTTTTTTTTTCACAATCAAATTTCAAGAACATGGGAAAAACAGGCAGAGACTGGATGCAGATCTATGCGATCTATGGAGTAGATGATTGGCAGACGCCATTGTTTCTCCTTATTAATGCTGTAGGCTTTTCGATTCTATCAGTCATCTTCCTTCTTTACTTTGAGCCCATTTGCTCTCTCTTCCACCACTTTCTCCCTGGCCCAGGATCAGCTCGCTTTGCGGCGGGGTTTAGTGGATCAGTCACAGCTCTATCCGCCGTCTGTCTCTTCTTCGCTGCCGCCAATTTCTTTTACTCCGCCGTCTCACTCCACTGGGATATGTCTCAGCGTATAGTTTCCTCCGTCCCTGAGTGGTCCTCAGTCAAGCACGCACTCGACCTCGGCTGCGGCCGCGGCATCCTCCTCAACGCCGTCGCTTTACAGCTCAAGAAATCTGGTTCTTCCGGCCGGGTTGTCGGGCTCAACCCGACACAGAACAGAAGAAATCAATTTCCCAACCCGACCACCACACTCCGAACCGCCACCCTCGAGGGTGTTCAGGAGTACGTCACGTGCCGGCCAGGTGACCCAAGAACTCTTCCCTTCAGTGACAACTACTTCGACGTGGTGGTGTCAGCCGCGTTCGTGCATAAAGTAGGAAAAGAGTTCGGAACCAAATCCGCCGCCGCCGCAGCGGAGCGGATGCGCGTGTTAGCTGAGGTGACGCGTGTGTTGAAGCCCGGCGGAGTAGCAGTGATTTGGGACATAGTGTGCGTGCCGGAGTATGTGCAGAGACTACACGAATGGAAGATGGAGGAGATTAGGGTGTCGGAGCGCGTGACGGCGTTTATGGTCAGCAGCCACATCGTATCATTTAGGAAGCCACGTCAGTATTTTGTGGGGTCCAATGAAGTCAGATTGGATTGGAGATTCAACAGTCTCTGTTGAAAAAGAAATAAAAGAAATAAAATCATATGAAAAAGTCATATGATTATAATTTTTATTTTGCTTTTATTTTTATTTTTTTGGGTCTTTTTGAGCTGTAGAAGAAAAACTAAAATGGTCTGGGGATACGAAGTAGAACCAGATATCCTTTCTATGAGAATGAAATATATACCAGTGTAAATATCAATATCAATACTAAAAATTATTAATGTCTTGAAAGTCGACTTGAGCATGGACAGAAGAATGAAAAGGTCAAAGGTTAAGAAGATCGAACTAATACTAAAAAATTAAATAACAGTTCTTAGATTTTCGATTAATATCCTACAATTGGATCGAATTTCGAATTGATTTTCAATTTGGACAAGGAAGGTTGTTTTCAAGTCACCATCTTAAAACTTTCTATGGATATTTGAATTTAACAACATTAAGTTGAATAGATTTTTAGTTAGCTAATTTACCAAATCTCTCTCGAGCTCAACTCAACATTTTTAGAAATAATAAATAGTTGATAATTTTTAGTTGTTCGAGTTTGGATAAATTAAATTTTGTTTAGAAATTTAAGAAATCAAAATTTACTTAAAAATTGTTCAAAAATAAAAATGTACATTCACCTCTACTTGACTCTCTTGCACTTTATAAACTACCAATTAAATTGGTTGAAGCATAGAAGTCAATCCTAGAGGAAGTTTAGGGTAAGAAAAATAAAAAGATTGTCATTCACATTTGCTTTTGAATAAGGACATCAAAACATTGCTTTAAATTTAATGAACAAATCGGAATATGGGCCCTACTTCAAGGTATGATGTCGTTCTTCTAGGAGGAAGCAGTTGGGGCGACAATAATTTCGTAGAAGAATCGCGGAGTAAAGATGTTAACTAAATTCAAATATTTTCACAGCCAAATATTCGCGATTTAAGACTCGATAATGTTGTTGAGTATAATGTACTAAACAATTAGCAAGCTCGAGTACTTATATACTATCTTTCTCTTTTCTAAAATACTCTTTATCGTCTGAATTATAGGGACACGACACGAGATACAAGACGAAAGAGAACCCAATAAAATTAAGGAAAAACACGATCACAACTACTAAAGAATTTAGTATAAAAAGAGTTGTTTATTCCTAGTTTATAACACTTTTTAAGTAGTAGAGATTCGACAAGGTAATGGACGATCAAATAACTTATCCCTCTTCAACAAGCGACATTTGCTTGTCGTATCCACATTGTAAAAAGTTGAGTATTGCTTAAATAGAAAGTTATGGATAGGAAAAAAGATTGCATATCCAGATTTTGTATAACTTGCATTTAGCATTGAGTTGGGTGGATGTGAAGTATCAATATAGGTGGAGGATTGACAAGGTTGGATCGAGACTGAACACCTAACCTGGTGTTTTGTACCTGCTTTGCAGCATTTTACAGGTGGAATAATCAGGTGTTGATAAGGAAAACCAGTACTCTTTCGGCAAGACTTTTAAAGTCAAAAGTTACTTTTAAGACTAAGCAACTACTTTTTAATATGTCTTTAAAATTACTCTGACTGTCAGGCTAAAAGAACTTTCAGAGAAATCTGACTTAAGGTAGCTTTTTTAAGGAACTTTTCTGCAAAAAGCAAAAACAAAAATCCTGCCAAATGAACCCTTAATGGAATTTAACAAATAGCACCAAAATTAGAGAACCAATTGAAAAACGTCAAGTCATTCATAGTGAAAATAGCCAAAGAAGAGACGATAAAAAATTAAAAATATTTCCTTTCTCATCTCATTCTCGTATACAAGGTATTTCACACTTTCAAGGTTCTATTCTACAATTCACAAGCGCAACTGTACATGAACCAAGAAATGACAACCCTTTTATCTCAACACTAAAGGAGCTGAGTTTTGAAATTCCCGCAAATTCGAAAAATAAAATACAAATTTCACAAAATTTCAGGGAGAGAAAAATCAGCAGCATAATTCAAACAATTGACGGACTACTAAATTAACTGAATACTACTAACCCAAAATCCCAAATTAACGTCCAGCTGGTATGCAAAAAGATGAGCTGAGGGCTGGAGGCAAGACACAGATCAAATGAGGCCCGGGCGGATTGTAACTTATATTTGCCTCATCAACCTCCGGTAATCCCAGTTGCAGAGGGCGAACATATCCAGCAACTAGTGGCAAGCATAAAATCGTTATCTCTACCCGGGAACCTATTAGAAACATCATGGTATTTTAGCCATGCTACAGAAACAACAAATCAAACCAATAACTACCCATTGAAAAATAGATGCTTGCAGCATGTTTCGAATGCTGCTACCAAATAGGATTGGACTCAAGAATAATAAATTCGTCTAGTCTGATTTTTGGTAGGAATGTAAATTTAATCGGCCAGTCTGATGAACCTCAAAAATTGGATGGACTGACATTTAAAAATAACTTCCAATTCACTATTGTCTAATCCATCATACCACATGTATAGAAAGCGAAGTTCAACATTTGTTTCACCTTACAAGTTACTTTTTCTTACATATAACTTACTTTAATAAATTAAACCAGTGATGATTCAAATACAATTTCTAATATAACAATATCACAACTATATCCTAACCCTAGTACTTCATCACTTCATTAAATAAATCCAAATATAATCTGTACTGAAATATAGTACTTCAATAAGAAAGCTTAACATAACAAATTGTATAATTAATTTTAAATCATTAAATAGATAAAATTTGGCTGATAATAGTATTTCATTAGATTTTTTCCACTTGGATTTCTTTGCTCAATTTCTCCTTCATGAAAGGTTATTCCTTTCTATCACCGAGTTTAAATAACTCCAATCTAAAAAACATAAAAAATTATCATCTAATAATAAAATTTTGAGTTATTAAACCGCTGAAATATATAAAATATTGAATATAAATATTTAATTTTTCTTTAGTTTATTTAAATATAAGTTACAATAAAACTAGGATTGAAAATTGTATTTGATTGGCTTATTAAATGTTTGAAATAATATTATTCATATAATGAACATTTAAAAAAATGTTGAATTAATATATTCAATGTGAAATCTAATAATGTTCCAGTTTGAAAATACAAGTTCAATAATATTTGATCGAGAATTGATATTTGGCTACTTTATTACAACAAAATTTCAAAATTTTCTTTTCAATCATTTGCTTTTCTAACTAGTAAAGAATTATTTTAAGTTAGTTATAAATAACATATGTAAACTACGCATAAAAGGAAAGAAATACAAGAGTGTCACATACCTGGTTTTGTGGAGAGTGACACGTGCCCTCTTTTCCTTCCAGCAATCATCCAGTTTTCAGAATTTGCAATGACTTCATAAAGTACCTTTTCCTGTTACACGAGAAAGGAAAACAATAAACAACTGGTAAGTACGTTTTAAGAAGTAATATTGCAAATATGCTGCATCCTGAAGAAGCTTGATGCACCTTTGACCAATTTTTTTGTATATTAGCAACAATGTATCTGGCCAGATTGTCAGTGGAAGAAGACAGGGACATGAGTAGAATGCCTAAAAGCGGTGAACATATGGCATTGGAAGTAACTATGTGAGGTTAGCCGTTACATGGTCGTGGGGGATTGTTTATTACAAATGAAAAAACCCATCTACGTACTGTAGAAGCCGTGGAGTCAGTTAAATAAAACCTTACATAATTACTTACTGAACTTACATTTTAAAGAGACATTTTAGCTAAAACATTTTAAAATAAACAGCATCTTTGGTGGCTTACATGGTTTTGAGAAGCCATATTCTCCTCCAAGTATTTTAACCTTTCGACCTTCCATCTCATGGTCATAAGCTGCCCAACTCGGAGACCACTGGAAGGGAGAGGTAGAAAACCAACGGCAAGGCAAGGGTTGAGCACAGGTTTCTGTAAAACAAGAGCACTCCTGAAGGTCAAACGTTGTGAATCATCATCAGGTACAATGGATTCCCCAGCTACAGGGCTATGAGCTCCAAGAGTTCTACAGCCCGAAATCCCATATCGAATATTTAATATACTATCTGGACACAATTCCTTTGTTTCATCTGCAGAAATAAGATATTAAGACTCAGATGAAAAGAAAAAATATTGATCACAAGGGTTCTCCATAAGATGAAGTGGAGAACTAGCACTGAATCTGAATTCTTCCTTGTAAATAAGATAATTAAAATGATAAATGGGAATAGTCCATGCATAACCACGACATGTCTTTTCAGATTCTGTTATTAAGTGTGTTAACAAGTATCACTATAGGACACATCAAAAGCAATACGAATTGGTTTAATTTATTCCTCTGAATCTTAGGAACCTTTATAATGGAGAGTGGAGTAATTTATTATTAGATAAGCTTTTACCATTGTTCTATAGAATGCATTCCAGCATACACGCAACTTGTACAGTGGTCGTTCACATAGGAGCTCATTTCCTGTTCAACCTCCCTCTGAAATCAGCTTTTCCGTGCTTCAAATTAACATCTATCAAGAAATTTTCCGCTACATGCATGCCTCATAGTTCTACTGTATGACCTCTTTTTTTACATGGCAATTAGAGTTTGGCACAATAAGTAGGCTTGAGACAGATAGTCACAGCAATTAGGACTAGAGAATCTATATGGCTGAGTGGACTAAAGTGTCGGATTGCTAAACAAATAAAAATCAAAAGAATTTCGTCAAAGTCTCTTCATACACGTCAATACCACAACTTATATGCAGCTACTTGGGTCTATTTAAAGGAAGATCCAAATGAGGTAATATAAAAAGAAGTCAGAGAGAGAGAGAAAGCACAAAATGGAGCATACCTTTGACTAATGTATTCCCAAGGCATATACTAAAAAGAATCCCAGCTTTGGATTTTGGGGAAACGATGAGCGGAAAGTAGTTAGAGGTTGGTCTTCCATCATCATTTCCAGTATGCAAAAAACCATCTTCAAGATCCAGCCAAGCATCATAGATGGTTAATGAAGCTTTCACCTGTGACTGCAGTATGACCTAAACAGAACATGGAGTAATTTGAGAGAAGATACGTACAAATTCCAGAATTCATTAAAATTTCTGAATTAGACGTACAAAATCCACAATGATATACTTTGCGACAGTTTTGAGCATTCATATCATCTAACGCATGTTTGGCAAAGCTTAATAATTGCTTATAAACTCAACGTCAAACTCTATTTTTATTCACACATTCCGTAGGACCCACAGTTTTAACCTATTTTTACCCACTTATTATCCTATAATCTAATAAAAGCTTTGCCAAACATGCTCCTAATTACCTCCTAGTCCCACAAATTCTAACATAGTAGGAGCAAATGCGTGAGTTAATTGCACAGATTCTGCAGTAAGTACAAGGTTATTCGTATTTATTACATTTTACTACAAGAGTCGTAAAACTGTCCCGAAGCAACATGCTCAATGACAAGTTTGAATTAGCTGGGCAGCATTTGAGCTTCACATGTAGCTCTTATACAATCATTAATGAGACAAACGATAACAGAAAGCCAGGACTGAATTCAAAAGAGCATCATAGCATTGAAAAATGATCCTCAAATAAGATGGATAATAAGAGTGTGTTTGATGTTGATTTTAATGAGAATAGAATTTTTGGAATAGTGATTGATGGAAGAATGTGTGGTGGAAAAATTATGAAAAGTTTTAGATTTGTGTGTAATATTATTTTATTTGAAAAATGTGTGGTTGAAATAAAGAAAGAGAAAAAAATGAGAATGAGAATGAGAATGAGATGGAATGGGGGCCAAACCGGGCCTAAATACCTGCAAAAGCATGGTACCATCATTGCATTTGTCTGCAACACGTGTGCTCACATGAAAAGGATCCGTAAAATGCACGGCTATTGTCCTGCGATATTGCCTCAATTGCTCCAGACATGGTTCAACAAAAAAAATAACAGATAATGAAGGGAAATAAAATCTAAGAAAAAGGAAACTTAGTACTTTTCAAATATCTGGTTATGAGAAACTCCAAACTCAAGTTTCAGAGCTATTGTCCGCAAGCCATACACAACACTCTGTCTCTGAGAAACAACTGGCCCTGCAAATATGTAATAGCCAATATGGTTAAACATTCAAATCATAGAGGATATCCTGTTCTGCATGCACAAACCAATTTGAATTGAAATTGCCAACAGTTTATCTAATATTCACCTGCAGGTGTCCCTTTAGGTAGCTCATCACTAATAGCTCGCACTGGAATCCATAAAACTGAAGTTATATTGCTTGCCCAGTCAACCAACTCAATCCTACCATCAATAAGAGTCAATTGCTTAACTTCATCTCTGACTGGAGAACCATCATTATCCGAACTCTGTGGATTATCTAAGTTGGCTGCATTAGCCGACACAGTTGCAAGCTTCTCAATTTCAATTCCATGATTCTCAATCCTCAAACCAGGACCCGTATCTATGTGCAGAACAGCACCCCTAAGGGAGTAGTTAATTGGTCTAACAATTATTCCAATCCACTGAGGTTCATTAATTAGCAAAGCAGATGAAATAGCAGCAGTGAGATCGACCAGAGACCTTGGTTTTGACACCTAGATAAGATGTTAAATTAAAAATAATAATTGTTTTTCCTCAGGTGTATACAACTCAGCTAAAAATCTGTAAATATAAGAGAACTGAATAAGTATAGCCAATAGAGGATAATTCCACCTCTCAGTCATAACTAGACATTACCAATTCAGTAAAAAAGAGGATGCTTAAATTTTCTGCTAAATCATGTGCACAGTACCTTTAAGATAGGCCTTGTTGGTTTCTCATAACTCATAAAATCATCAGTATCTGCAGGTTCACCTTTTGAAAAACTATGAGATCTAAATCTTAATTGACCAATCTGTCCAGTGAGAACCCCCAACACATACAAACCAGGTTTTTGTGGAGGTAAGGGAAGGGTAATTGTATTCCTGCCAGGCTTTAGTATGGTACCGTCCAAGCTCTTTATTTGCTGAATAAATTTGAGAACGAGTTAGCATGAAATGTGAAAGATGGACTCTGATAAATACAGCACTAAACAAATTTGATGTTATGTGGAAAAAGTACCTTAGAACCTTCATCAGTATTATTAGTGGCTGTCAGAGTAAGGTTAAGTGACTCGAGAGTTATATCATCTGGAAACCCACTCCACAGAGTAACAGATAGGGTGCCAGGATCCCCATCACAAAGCTCCAGTGGAGGCCCTGGATTGCCTGAAAAAGTAATTAAGGAAGATACATCTAAGGGAACAGGATGCTCCATTTCACTGTGTGCAAGACGGATAACTTCAGACTGAAATGCCTGTCGTTCCTTGGTCAAGAATAATCCTTTATCTAGTGAGAGCAATCTCACACAAGAAGATAGGTAGCCAGCTTGATCATTCAGTATCTTTTGACACTCTGCTAAATTTGGAAGGACTTCAGCCAGTAAGTTCTCCCATCCTTCACCCGCATAAAGAGCACAAACCTTCTCGTACAATTTTGCAGCAAGATCATACTTTTCATGCTTATGGTAGACAGCTGCAATTTCACCATCAAGGACAACTCCATGTCTCTTCCACCAGGAACGGTGATAATTATTTGCAGCACCCTTTGACAGGTCCATATATTTTTGCTGGCACATAGACGAATGCAACTCATGTGAAAAGTGAGAATGAAAAAGATGAAACAAGATTCAAGAAGTGATCACAGAAAGGTCATGACTGTATTGGAATTTTATAAATGTTACAGTAAGGGGAATGAGTTTTAACAACAGTCAGAACAGAGCGCGCGTGTTACATTATCACAGCTATTTTTCAACCAGCTCTTATTTTTGACCTAGAATGTTTGCTGCATAATTGTAGCAATATAATTAAAATATCTTCATAAATATGAACAATTACGTGTGATATAAAAACCACATGCTAAATATTAATTCTTAAACTTTGGCAGAATTAGACCTTTAAGCTAAATACCTCAAATTCTTTCACAGAAGATAATGATTTCCACAGGTTGACATCAGAAATTGTATTCCGCAAAGCATGCTCAGAACCAACATAAATCTCTGCAAGTCTCATAGGCCGATCAATTGAGCCATCGAAATTTCCCGGCGAAGAGTAAGTTCGTGACATGGACATTGCATTTACTTTAGGCACTGGAGACATTTTCACTGAGCTGTCAATGAATTACACTTTTATTAGAGCTGAAATTCTCAACAACCCAAAAACAATAAACAAAGAATCTAGTTCAGAAAATAGAAAGAACAAAGAAAAGGGAGAGACATGTTCACTTTACCAACATAACCCACCCCGTAGCACAAGTTGACAATTCTTGACCCCCCAAGATATGGGCTGCTCAAAATTGTGAACAATGGCCCTTAGCTTTGACTAATGTTGCAACTTACCTCCTAATATGAAATATCAAAACAAATTTTGGTCCACTTTGAAAGTTATTTTTGCTTAAAGCCACTCCTCGGCTAGATTTTCTTTAGGGTATAACTTGGATAAGATATTCTTTTACACACAAAAAATAAATAAATAAATACTGGGAGTGTTATTTGCCAACTCTGCCATCACTAGGGAAAGATTGCAACTAAGTCAAAACACAAAGGAATTATGCAGCATCAAATATATCTTTTAAATATGGGTATGCTTAAGCATTTTTCTGTCAACCACATAAATAAATAAGGGAATTGAGCAAAACCAGACATCGATACAGTTGATTCAGTCCTTAAATTTATTACCCATCAATAGCATTTGGACGACCATCAAACAACTCAAACATATTTCCAGCTGAAAGAGAAGCCCTCCGACGATTTGCCTCGCGCAACAGTACCGATGGTTCAAGAGGTAATGGCTTCCTCTGAATACCAAAGTGTTTAGGCCGTGGAGATTCTTGAAGAATCATCTGTGTACACAAATTATATAGTCCGTTAATTCACGAGTAGAGAACAATACTAACTTAGCATAAAGAACTCCATAAACTTGTAGCCTTGGTCTGAAAAACTTTAAAGCAGCGCCTGCTATATGATAGTCAATTTGGGAATGCAGGAGGTGTTCACAGTAATTGCAATCAAAATACGATATAGAATACAGTTTCAAGGGGCGAAAAGGGTCATTGTGTGGCCAACCTACTCTAGGAATGCAATGCACTCACATAAGTAGTTTGAATTTCCAAAATATAACGCATTTATGTCCATTTATTTGAATACAAAAACATTTTCCATGAAATATTTATCATATGTAAACGTGTCTCTAAACAAGAGAAAAACATGTTTCAACTGATCGAGTAAATGCAAATGTATGCAGAATTACTTGCATTCAAATTATGTTTGAGCTCCATTAAAAATAAATTTTAGGGGAAAATGTATTTTGGAATAATGATTTTTTGGAGAATGTGTGGTTAAAAAATAAGGAACTGTTATGGGTTTACATGTAATATTATTTTATTGAAAATAAGAAAGAAAGAAAAAAAAAAAAAAAAAAATTTGAAATGAAGCTTAAACAGGGGCTCAATTATCTCTGCAAATAAATTTATATGTATACAAATAGAACAGGAAATGTGCATAGCTGCCACAAAAAAAGTGTTTATCATATTTTGTTTGCATCACAAAATGCATAAACATTCATTATCGGGCACATTAATTTCAAACGTACATTGAGGGAAAAACAAAATATGCCAATTAAAGTTTTCCATTTATTTTCTAACGAGACCATCCAAATTCCCAACAAAATAAAGAGACGCAGAAAGCACTTCCATTACCAAGACAAAACTCACATAAAAGGCAAGCTTGATAGGAAGGCTGTGCAAAGTCTAAATAATATAGCGATCCAGTGTCCCTAAAAGATGATAAATGCATGCAGCAGCACATACAGCAATATAACTTTAGAAGATAACTAGAGTAAAGATGATTCAATTTTAAAATGGTAAAAGTTTAGTTAAGTTTTAAAGTATTATTTAAATAATTTATCAAAATAGTAAAATCTTGATACCGAGAAGGCACCTGAATTTAGATCAAGTGGTCCTCAAACAGCGTATCAAATATAATTTCTTCTAACATGTTTCTCTACTGTCTACCTTTAGCAGTGACTTGCTCCAGGAAAAGCAGCAATATAATCAATGGAGGAATCATTTATTACAAACATTAAACAACAAATAGTTGTCTGTTAATTTTTTAAGTGAACAGGATTCGCCACTCCAGTCTCTACACTTCCATATATGGAAACTCACCTTTTCTTTTGCAAGCACCTCTGCTGAAGCATTGGCTGGAAGTGAAGGCCAAACTGCTGGCTTAGGCCACGGCAGCATGCTGAGTGAAGCACTGCTCAGAAGATTTAAGATTTGCATAAGCTTACAAAATTCAGGAAAATTAGCGTGATGTATAAGGTTTATTTGGTAAATTAATAAAAACGACTTTCAGAATACTCAAATTACAATCACATTCAAAAATATAAATAATAATAGTAATAGAAGCAGTAGCAGTAGCAGCAGTGGTAGAAGTCCAGATGCTTTTTTGGGACCGATAGGAGAGCTAAATAGAATAGATTGGGGTAAAATTTGTGCAAATACCTGTTGACAGGACTTCTCTCTATGCTTGACCCGTAGCCAATTAAATATGCTAGTCGCAGGAACTACCAAAGCCATGAGATGAGTAAATACAATTGCAAAGTAGAAATGAACGTAATAATAGTCCCCTCATAAATAATCTCATTGTTATGCTAGTAACAGATTTTTTTCACCTATAAGGGCTAAGCTAGTCAGTGAAGATGCTGCATTAAATATCAAGTTAACTAGACTCAATTAAACGTGAAAAAGCTTACCTTAGTCCGGCATAAAGTAAAAAGTTCCCCTTGGATACGGTAAAATTCCTTTTCCATGTCAGATGGTGCTAATCCATCTTTATAACAAGAAGCAGTTGCGTCGATTAAAGCCAAGCAAGCAGTTATTACCCAGACTTCTCGCATACAGAATGGTAATGTGCTCTGGTGAACCCCAGAATTTAAATTCAGAAAGAAAGTTTCCATTCTCTGAATTGATGAGTAAAAATACAGGACAATACTGACCAAAACGGAATATCATCTACCTCGTGCAGGGCCAATTCCTTTGAAAAGCTAATTATAAATGAATAGCCCCTTGCTGCAACCTCAAATGGACGACTCAGCTTAAAGAGTAGCTGTGATTTTATAAGGTGATGACAGAACATTATTAATATACAAATCTAAGAAATAAAATTCTCCAAAAAGAGTTGGAAAGAAATTATACTCAAATGTAAAAGGATATGAATTAAGACAAATCAGCTAATCACCATACACCCCAATATTTTTTACAGTTTAATATCATCAAGTAGATATTGAACAAAACTGGAGAAAAAAGGTATATTTACTGGATGGATAAAAGGGTTCATACGGTACACAGCCAACCTAAGAAAATTACTATATCTTAGTCATGCACACCTTTGCTTGGCAGGCAAACAGATACTGCCTGAATTCAAATTCCCTAAATGAATCATCTTGAACAATCTGAGTTAATGCGTTTTTCCCTGGATCAAGTAGTGTAGCTTGATCATCTCCCCGTTCCATTCCTCCAAAGTCCCTTAGCCTTCCAGCAATGTTAACTACAATGTAGAGACAGGCAAAGAAAGTAAAGAGTAATGATACAGACAACTCCAATCAAACATCAATGACAGCAAATATGCAGACTAAGCAGCATTATGTCTTATTTAACTTGAAAAAAAAAATTTAAAAGAAATGAGAGAGGATGTCGTTGGTAAGACCCGATTTAAGATGGAAAGAAAAGAAAAATAATAATTCTTAACATTAAATATAGCAAAATGGTAACAAACTATTTTTTTTGGGTCCCGTACTTTTTTATCAGTATTCATAATACTAATTGCATGAATGATATTCCATGTATCTTCCGTGTCTGTTTTTATAGAAATTTTCCAATATTCTTTCATAAATTTACTTCGAATTTTTTTCTGTACATGTTCACCCTTCCTTTAGTGTACTATATGGACAACAGTTTCATTTCCCTAAATAGTAGAAGATTTGCTTGTCCAATTTTCCCGTCATACCACTAAATGACACATCATACAGAATTAGTCAATGCATGGCAGTGGCAGAGTGGAATTGGGGCCAGAGGGGTCCTGGACTTGGGCTTCTTCTTTTTTTAAATTAAAATAATCATTGTTTTCGAAATTGCATTATAAAAAGTAGTTGGTCCACTCACTTTCTTGACACATTTTTGGACCATTGACAAATACTGCCTGAATGCCTAAATTAATTCGCATAGCTGAGTATTATCCACATGATTTTTTAGCAGTAGAGCTAATGGCACTTGATGATCAACTAGAAAATTATATTATTGATATGCAATCTAGCAAATAGTTTGGAGAAATGCAGGTCTTAGTGCTCTAGCACACAAGTTGGTTGTTACGAAAAAAGATAAAAATGTACATATTACTTTACAAGCTTGTGATTTCGGCATTAATTCTTTTAGTTGCAACTGCTAGAGTACAATGAGTATTTTTTCCTAATGAACATCGAAAAGAATTGACTGTGCAACCAAATTGAAGATCGACGGATGAATAATAGCTTGGTTGTCTATATTGAAAAGGAAGTATTTGATAACATTGAAAATGATGTCATTATACGGCATTTTCAATTAAAGAAAACTCAGAGAGAACAATTAAATTTTTTTTACCGTTTTAATGTTATTGTTTGTTTCGTTGTTTCGAAGATTTTCTCTAGTTAATTTGTGCCCCACTGAACTTATTTCCTGGCTCTGCCACTGGTGCATGGTCTCCCTGTATTATAGAGTGTTTTTGCACTTTGAACAATTTATCCAGTCAAAAATTTCATGAAACATAAATCATAGAAGAAGGGTGTAGGTTGACAAAATGACTAAGTTCTCAATAAGAGCTCCAGAAAGAATTTGTCGGAATTATGGTTTAAAAATGCGGTAGTGAGGCGCACCTCACCGTGAAGCGCATGTAGTATGCCTCGATACGGTATTTTTTAGAGTAAAAATATGAGGCTCACGCCTCTAAATCTGAGGCGAGCATGAGGCGTGCGCCTAATTTGAAATTTGAAAGGGCCCTTCTTAAAAAAGAAAATGATCAATTTAAAAAAGCATTTTGGCCCAAACAAAATAATAAAATACCTAGAAAATTAAACGACAGTCAGAAATTAGAGGACCAAAAATGAAAATTCAAAAGTCAGTTTTCAAAAAACTAATATGTTCCAACTTTGATTTTTTTGTATTATTTTATAATTCTTTTACTTAGATTTTTTGTTTTTTGTGAGGCTTACGCCTCAATCCACCTCGAGGCTTACCCCTCACCTCATAAAGAAAATCGTCTCAGTACTTAGTTTCGCCTTTTTAAACTTTGATCAAAAACAATGTTGAAGTGCAGAACTAATAATAGAACTGATTGAATTGTTAAACTAGCAGCATAAAAAAAGAGAATGCCACTTCATTTACACTTTATATGTGCACTATTAACAAATAATTTTTGTTATAGTGTCTATTTTCACCCTTGTCAAATAAACCAACAGTGCCATCCAAATTTGCAAGACCTTCCATTATCTTCTCAAAGGAAGTCACACAGATCGAGAAGAAAAATATTCCATACGCATGCCAAGAAGGAGATTTTCCAGATCAAAAGAAACAGTGCTAAACTACTACAAGTGGTGTAGGTACCAGTGATGCAAGTCAAATTGAAAGCATCACCTAAATCAATATCTATGTTGTCACAGGTATAAGTAAAAAGCGAGAAATCAAATGCGTTGCATACCAGTTTCTGAATAGCAGAGTTCAAGCTCATCGTATTCACGTAATGCATCTTCATGGAGATGAGCAATCTCGAACATAAAAGCCAAACTTTCCTGTCAATAGAGGGGATATACTTATGAGAAGAATTTGTGAACGAGAACGCCCCTAACGACATCTTACAAGTGATTGTTGTTGATTTCTAGAAGAAAGGAAGATATAAACAGCATTGTTAACAATCATTTGTAAGAAAAGCACACACTCAGGAAGTAAGGCTTTATTATTTTGCCATTGCGCAATTAAACTGTATTATTTAGACGGGAGTATTGTAGATTATTATGTTCAAACATCCAGCAGAAATTTCAAAAACTGTGGAGATGAAAGATTTGGACTCAGAAACTCAGAGACATTGGCTGCCCTGCTCTTTCCTTTCCCCAGTTTCATCCTAGTCACCTATGTTTCAGTGTTTTCCCCTCTAATCCTTTTCATGCTTTTCAACCAAACTTAATCTATCCAAATTTATTTATTACAAGTAAATTAATCCGTATTTAGATCGAGCATTTATGTTTATCTTATTAAATGGAGTCTGCGGACACTGGAAACAATCCTTTAAATAATCATTGTGCACAACGAGCTTTCTAGTATTACAAGGACAATCAAGACAATACCTTCAAGATGAAGAAGTTACAGAAGTTCCAGATTGGCATAAATCGCTGTTCACTGAGCTTGCGAATTTCTTCCTCGTAAAACTGAATGCGCCTATCCAGTGTATTTCTGATGCACTCCATAATTTTAGCCTCCAAGTCTTCCCAGAAACTTGAATCATGTCCGTGCATATCTAGTTTGCAGCACCTAAGCGAAAAAAAGATTGTTTATATCCTCAAAGGACTTCATCTACACAAAACTTACTTAAGACAAATCTTTGACCTACATAATAAACAATAAGATTAAGAGTTGAACACTTGAATCTGATATTGCAAGGCCAGAGCTAAACGAAGAAACTAGAACGGAGCAGGCTATTCCAATGAGAGAATGACGATGTACTATGGTTACTACATCCCAAAAACCTACGGACAAATAACTAACTTCAACAATTTAAGAGGCTAATGAACTTTGCATAACTCCAATTTTCTAAATGGAAAGTATACCTTTCCCTCTTCTTAGAACTGAAATCAACTTCAAGTTTGGCATAAACTTTTTTCGCCATCTTCGTGGCCTGATCATTATGAGCTGGTGCTTTAGACACAAAAACAATAAACCATTCTCGTTCCTCATTTTGAACTATTAATTTGAGGCGGGGTTTAAGAATGGTCTTAAACTCATCAAGATCCTAGGTGAGACAAAAGAAAATCATCAGTATTGGAAAAGGAAAAATGCATGAGAAGGGAAAACGAAAAATATATACCCACTTTGTGCTTGGGATTTCAGTCAGCTTAAGGAAATAATTGCATTCAGAGACTCAATGTGAACTTATAAGAGTGCTGAAAAATAGTGACAGGAATTGTAAATATACCTCACAAGTAACAAGAACTATAGTTGCATATGGCTCTCGGAACCAAAATAACAATTGTTCTGGAGGAAATCGACTACGTAGTCTTGCATCCGTTGTCAATATGAAATCAGCAGGTAATTCATCAACACGCACGGGATTACGAGTCTTGTTGTTCAAAAAAACCCCTCTGAATGGCAACCGTTCTTCAAATTTCTTCTTAAGGTCTGGCCACAGATCATTTACATCCTCAACTGTGACAAGTTATACCGATAAATGTTATTAACGTATGAGCAGTATACTAATTACATTGAACTGTTTCCCCTAATATGCAAAGGAGCAATGCCTATTGCCTCTGAATAAAAAGAATGCACTAGCTCTGACATATCGTACAAATGCAATGGTTCTCTGTTAAAAATCTAAGAAATTGAACCCTGCCACATTGGCTGGTAGATGCTTTTCTTCCGGCTGTCAGGAAGTATATTATATTTGCTAAATTATTCAGAATTCTGAACAATTAACTAGCTAGCGGTTGAACTAGTAATCAACTAATCTTCATGATTTTTCCCTATTCTTGCAATAACTTTCATCCCTCGAAGGCAGGAAAAGAACTGAAAGGATTAAAAATCCATAAGCTATCACACTTTCTTCGTTAATCAATCAGATGCTAGCGATCATAATTATAGATCAATGCAATTTGTAAACTAGTTAAGTACATAAAAAAATCACAAGTTTTCAATGGAAAAAAATAAAAATAAAAAACAGAACACGCCGAACAGCCAAAATTACAAAGAGTAAATTAAATTTAAGTTGAATCAATAATTAAGGTCACTTCTGTAATGGATTTTAGAAATTACCGGCAATAACGAGACGATCGCTTGAGGATTTAATACTCTGAAACTGAGCTAAAAGATTCGCCATTTTTGCGATCTGATGAAACCATAGAATCTAATGAAAGCAGAGATCCATGAGAATGGAATGCGATAGGAGCAGAAGAAGAGGAGTGTGTAGTCAGCAACTTTCCCTTTTCAACTGTGCAGTGGAATCGGCCTCGGTAGATTTGTTTGTTCCGTCGATGGTGGTGTAAGTGACGAGGTGATTGCATTTATTTTTTCGTGAGACAAGAGAACTGAAAATAAATAAATAAAAGTAATAAAACAACAAACTATTACAACTTAAAATTATCCTTGAGAAATAATCTAACGTTTACGTTTTATGAAGGAGCTACTTAATTTTTGTGTAAAAATTAATTTTTAAAAGAGTTTTCAATTTCGAAAATATTTTTAATGAAAGTCATATTGGATTAGGTTTTTCTAAAAAAAAATTTAATTGGAATAAACACTTTAATAAAATTAATCAAATGGGTCCAAAAGTAATTTTTGAATCTCAAATTTTTTTTTAAATTTTTCAAAAGTCACGCCAAACGAACACTAGGTATAATCGCCAAACAAACACATAGTTAAATGTTTTGAGAGTATTGGAATAAGAAAAGAGGGAAAACCAGACACTAAAATTGCATCTAATGGATCGGTTTGAATATTTGAATAATCGAACTCGTTACACTTTGAGTATTTATAAATGAAACCATTTAAGTCCATGTAATCGAACCAAATTATCGATTACAGTTCGAGTTTGATGATATCCATTACATTAAAAATAAATAAATAAATCACGAGCGATAATACAAATTATCTTCAGTATGTCTAACAAAAATAAAATATATCACCACATACGTATTTCAATATTTTTTAATCCACTGCGAGAATAGCATCAAATAACATTCAATTCATGGCTCTTCGTGCGCCTTGAGAAGGATTTATGGGGTGGGTAGCATATAAAGTGCGATTAGATATGACCATCAATAAAAATGCTATAATCAGTTATTCAAATGGATAAATATAATTGATTAGAGTATTTATTTATTGGGCCTTGCAAACTTATATGTCGAGTCATTGAGTTAAAGTGAATTAATTGTAAAAATAAAATAAAAAAATTATAAATGACAAATAAATTCGATTTTAGAGTCGAATATCCACGATTTTAATTCAAGAATCAAGAATTGATCTAGACTTAAGTTTTTCATTTTTTTTTGGGTTTTTTTATTGAACCAGATCGCAAGATTCGATTCTGTTTCGATAGTTTCAATTCCTATTAAAATTTTCTCTCCTATTAGATACCGCATCAAAAGCAATAAAAAAGAGAAGGAATAGATAGGCATTTAGATGAGGCGTGCCAAAACCTCATAATCGATTATCATTTATCAACCACCCTTCCCTTCCATGGCATTCCCTCTATCAGCATCCATCATCTCTATGAACAAAATGTCTATCAAAATCTCCCTCCCTCCCTCTCTCTACTCGAAAACCATATATTTTGGTTAGGGATGACAATTCAAACCGTTAAAATCAAAAATCACAGTTAATCGAACCGAATGGGGCAAAAAAAATCGAACTGATGGTGCAATGGGATGGTTATGATTTTGATTTTAATGAACCGATTCGTGGTGGGACGAGTATGGTATTTGACGACGGTGAACCGTCGCGAACCGATTTTCCATTCAAAAAAATAATTGGGCTTTTCATTATTTTTTTCCAAAATTAATTGGGCTTCTTTCTATAATTTTTTTAATAATTATAGCCCATGATCTGATCGGCCCACTAACGATCCATTTCATCCTTTTATGGCCTTAAGTGTTAACCCTACTCACATGACTTAACTCAGTGCTCACGCCTCACTGTAAGTACCCAATCACAGAAGGAAGTCCGAAATTGAAAATTTGGAATCAACACCGTCTCTGCCTTTCCCGCGCCACCGCTCTAGATTTAGCACGATTCAGACCTAAATTCGAAAGGTATAGTCCATAGTGTGCGTTAAATTGACTGTCTAATTCCTAAACTCTTACCATCTCGCTCGCCCATATGTATGGGGAGCAGAACCTCTGTTTTATTCATGGTGGAAAGCAAATTCAATAAAAAAAAATTCTAGACGAACCAGTATTGCCAATGGTTGATGGTTTTTATTTATTAACATAGTGGAAAGCAAATTCAATGAAATATCTGACTTTACAGAAGGTTACTAAAGATTTATTAGCCATTCCAATATCTATTGTGGCATCTGAGTCCGTGTTTAGTACAAGTGGCAGATTTGTGAGTCCACATAGAAATAGGCTTCACCCAAAAACTTTATAAACTTTAATGTGTGTGCTCAGGATTGGCTTTGGACTGATATTCATGATAGGATTTATGGTTTTATATTTGTTATTCATGTACTTTCTTTTATTGCTAATTTTTTCTCTATTGTATGTAGAAAATTCTGTTTCTTCATCATACTCCGGAATTTGTGCAATGTTTAGTGATGAGGACATTGACGAAGAGGTATATATTTTTTAAAATCTTCAGTGAAGACTATTTTTGATTAGGTAGTATGATTGTATTATTACTCTAATTACATTTCTTATTTACTATATAGGAATCAACGTTTGAGTATTGCCTCTTGACCTATGCTAGTAAGAGTTGCAGGAAAGAATGAAAATTGACCTATGGCCTATGCTAGTAAGAATTTTGACATATGTTGATAATATTGTTTGTTAAATTCGAATTTTACATTTAGAAGTTGGGATATTGTTTGCTTTTTATTTTGGAATATTGTTTACTAAATTGATATTAAGTAAATTGTGTTTTTGTTTTTATTGACTTTTCTTTATAATTTTGTTTCCAATTTGACGGTTAGATTTTGAACTTAAAAAATAATTTATTTTCGTAGTTATTAATCGAACCGAACCGAGATACGAATCGAGCCGAACTAAATCGAACCGACTTTCGTGGTTATGGTATGACAAAAAATTTGGTGGTGCGGTTATGATTTTGATCGAACCGTCCCCGAACCGACTCATTGTCATCTCTAATTTTGGTTACCATCTCACATTTTTATTGTCATTTTGAAAAATTATTTATCAAAATAGAAAATTAGAAAATTCATTTGATTGAAACTTCTAAGAAATTATTTTATGATATCTTATTCCGTGAAATTAGATTATTCAGTTAAAAAAAAAATTTGTTAACACACACACACAGAGACATTTTAGATCTTACAATAATTTTTTGCTATAAAAAATAAAATAATAATAATAATAAATTGTGTTGGCAAAATATAGGAAATAAAAATCAATAATGTGGACGGAGAATATTTATATGTGTTTATTTGAATATATATATATGTTTAAAATTTTTTTATGTAAATAACCATTAAGAGTTTGATTGTTTTTTACAATTTATTTTCTTTGAAATCTTATTTTTTTGAATTTTTGAATTTATATTTTTTGAATTTATATTTTTTGAATTTTTTTTTTTAGAATTTCAGACATTTTTTTTCAAAGTTTTTATTTTTCAGAATTTATCAAATTTTTATTTTGAATTTTTTAATATTAGGATTTTATTTTTATAGAATTTTTAATTTTAGAATTTCATTTAAATGCTTATTTCTCTTGTTTCCATTTTGAGTTTTATTATATAAGTTTATCATTGTTTTTGACCAAAAATAGAAAATATATATTTTTACTTTTTCATTCTAAAGGGGAAGCGCGTGTACGTATATCAGTGTTCTAAAAAAAGTAAAACGTGGCTAGCGTAAAGGCCAAATTTCGAGTTTTACGAGCGTAAGCGAAGTTTAGGCGTAAAAAAACGTTTTTTGATTTTAAATTTTTAATCATTGTAAAAAAATTCAATAATTCATATAATATATACCAAACATTTAAAATTATAAAATATTGTATGTACTTAATATTCCTACAAAAAAGATAAGTTTCAAAATCATAATTACATAACATAGATTGCTTGTAGTTTAAATCTTATCTAACTCTATCGAATTTCAATTCAATATTTTCTTCTTCATCTAATAAAAAAAAATGTACATTTAATGAAGATGAAAAAAATAAAAAATAAGCGATCAACGAGAATGTTGATCGCTTAATGAGCGCCTAGGTTGCCTAAGGTGTGCATTAAGCGGTCAACATATCTCGTTGACCGCTTAATTCCCACTTAGACTCAAGGCGAAGCGTCTTAGTCAAGTTTCTGGTCTAAGCGCGCTTTTTAGAACACTGACGTATATACATATTGAACGAAATATGAATATCCATCACAAAGTACATACGTATACGTATAATTGAAAAAAGATGAACTAAAAATTAAAAATAATTATAATAAGTTTGACAAACCAAAAGGAGAAAATATAATTTCTACTTATTCATTAATTCTAAAAAGTATATACATATACGTATATATTGAACGAAATATGAATATCCATGACAAATGCATACATAGAACAAGTTCAAGAGTATTCTAGGTTCGTAAAAACCTTCTTTCACGAGAAGATTTAATATTCAGTCGTGCGTATATATCCTTGAGCATCAAACATTTTCCATATTAAACTCTTATAAACAAAATTAAAATTGCAGAAAATTTGTTATAACTTTAAAAAAAAAAAAAAAAAAAAAAAAAAAAAGGTCAGTCGTCCAAGAAACTATTATGTGAGCAAAAACTACTTCCACCTATGTAAAATTCGCATTAATTTTCTTGCAAGACAAATAATAAATAAATAAAAACCTCGAAAAAGAGTGGAGATAGATTCAATAGTTTTTGGTTTAGGGTTTTCAAGACTTAAAATGCACGATATTTGCAACTTATAGATTAATTTTTGACAAGAAGTGAAGATGATAATAATAATAAAAATAAAAGATAATTATTGGCTTATAATTTTAAATATATTTCTATTTCTATTTCTCTAGTGAAAGTATACAAGACATTTCTTCAAATTTGCATTTTAAATAACAAAATATAAACATAATTCAAAATGCAATCTAGTTGCATATTCACCTAGCAACAATTTCTGAAATTAAATATTATGTAAACGATCTATGTATATATCAATCGACATGGCCCACTTGACGAATTGAACCGATCATTTACGAGTACCAATTTATGCCAGAAACTTGATAGGGTTGTCGAAAAACCCCATCGAGCATTCCTTGTTGCAAAGAAGGTGCCTGAGGAAGCTGAGTTAAAATGGTTGCAATAGAATTTGTGTCATCACAATTATTTTCTCCAAGAAATCTCTTTGTGGGAGGGGGTGAATTATCATTGTCTTCCTCAATATTGTTGTTCCAGTATAAATTCCTCTTCGAACCAACCATTAATGAAAGTTCGGATTTGGAAGTGCACGGTGAAATTAGCGAACCATTATTCATGACGACGTTGTTGTTCATCATCCCTTGGTACAAGTTTTGATCATTTTCTAGCAATGCTCCATAGTTAGAGGCTCCCTTCATTCCCATAGGCATTGATGGAGGTATCGACATCATTTCATCACGTTCTTGATCCATAGGCCTTTGCTCATTGTTCTTCTTGTAAATTCGACATAGTACCCAATCATCGAGCTGCAGGAATCAAGAACAATAATCTTCAAAAAAATATCCAAACACCAATTATAAGAACGGAAGCAAACGATTCAGATCTCATGCTTAACGATTCGAACCTCAGTGTCCAAGTCATTATATCATAGATACTATTCGTTTTGAAAGAGTCTCCGCCCATCCTATCCCAAACTGCTTTGGTTGCATTTCCTAAATAGAGGTCTTGAGTTCGATACTTTGGGATGCGACAAAGCCGTAAATGATAAGATGAACAAAAGCTCTTTTAGAACGAATAGTACGTTGATATAACAGTTTGGGCACAGATGCTCAGATTATTATACCATATGTTCTTTTCAAAAACACTTTCATTAAATTTTTGTTTACCTCCCAGAATCATGTATATAGTGAAGGTGATACCTGCAAATTTAATCGAATAGTGGTTTTCGAAAAAAATAATAATAATAATCGAATAGTGGTTTTCTGAGAGAGAGAGATTGAAGCAAGGAAATTGATCAGCATGAAGTGTGGATTTTGTGTAGATACTTACCCTTAAAGAGCCCTTTTTATTGGCTAAATCACACCCTGAAGGCTTTGAGTTTGGTTTGTTCTCTGTAAGCCTATATTCATGCATGATCCAATTGGTTTTAGTCCCTTTAGGAGGCTTCCCTCCATAGAAAACCAGTGCCTTCTTCACCCCTACTTTCTGAGTTCCTCCAGCCGTCATAACTGGCTTATCAGTACCGGTGGCCTTCCAATATCCCGACGTCGCAGCCCGATTAGGCCGAGCTCCGTTCGGATACTTTCGGTCCCTTGGACTGAAAAATACCATTCTTGCTTCCCAAATGTAGCCTTAGCTGAAAAATCAAGAACCACACTTTTCAATATGTATTGATCAAGTTCATACATACATACATATATATACATATATATACACAGTATTAGATAGAAAATATATTACCCGGAAGCTCCCACGGATCAAATTTATAGAGATCAACTTCTGCTATTATGGCCACCGGGAGAGGGGCGGATGCGGCCTTTTTCTTGAGGTAGTGCACCACCAGTTCCTCATCCGTGGGGTGGAAGCGGAACCCAGGTGGCAGCTGAGGCTGCTGAGATCCGGTGGATGAATCAGTGCCCTCCATTAATTTAAATGAACTCTATCAAATTCAACAAATAATCTTGCTTATAATCTTCTGCAAAAGAATTATTTTGGAAGAAAATATCACAAGCTAAAAATGTTTTGCTGAGAGGTTGGCCGCCACTTCTTTATATGGTATACCGACCACCGTATTGTGGTAGAGTGACATAAATCAGGTACGACGCATGTATATAGATTATGATTCCATTTACCATCTTATTCTATAAAACGTGATTTATGTTGGAAATATATGAATATTAGTAGAAGTAGGGATTTGATCTTGATTTGTGAAGAGAATAATGAAATCATATGTAATTCAATCTTTTCCACATAGAACATGGCTCCTTTATATATAAGTCTCAGTATTATACACGAATTGGTGTCAAAAATATGTTGAAAATGCACCAAATTCAAGTGACCAACGGTAGAAAATCGTTTTTCAACGGTCACAATTTTAATACTATGCGACCGCATAGTACAAAACTATGTGATCGCATAGTTATACACGATCAATGTTTGTAGGTCTCTGTCCATTTTATGCGGTCGCATAGACCAAATTTCAACATTTATTTTTCTTTTTCGTTTATTAGTTTTGAACAATCAATTTTTCAACAATTTAGCTCCCATTTAGTGTAAATTAATATCTGACCGATTCGTATGTCACGTGACTCATGCCCTATGTTTGGCTTGATTTCCCTCTTGTTGGGTCTTACTCCGTTGCCGAACTCGAACAGAATTGACAATTGTGAGCAAACTAGTTGTATGTCATAATTTAGAGTCGTCGTTCAATACACAACACGATTTCCTGTCTACGCAAGTGTTTCCATATTTTTAGTAGATTTTGATAAAAGTTGAAGAAATCTATAATTGAAAAGTTGTGAAACATATGAAATTTATGATTAAAATAAATTATTGACCATGACATGAGATTTTTATCAAATCAAGCATGAGCTTAATATGATGTTAATTGTACAATTATTTAATTAATTAAAATTTTCACAAACTTTGCCCTTATTTGGTACTCATTATTTTCAAAATTCATTTTTTTTTTTTGTCTTATTTATAATCTCACATTCTTGAATAAAACAATATTACACACAAGCTCAAAAAAAATTCTTATTTTTTAATCATGCATTCTCCATAAAAATATAATTTCAAAGTAAATAAAGGGGGGGGGGGGGGGGGGGGGGGGGTTCAAAGATGCTCTTTATTTTAAAATTTCATTTTTGTTTAACTAATCTGAAATCAGTTTTATTTTTTAAATAATAATTAAAAGCTTTGTGTTTGACTGGTCAATTTGGTCAAAGATTTTCAACCGTTGATAATTATGATTTTGATGCGGGGTTTGTAATTAGAAGGGTACATAATGGTTTATGATGACGCAATTAGGGATTGGGAACTGAAAATTAAGCAAGTGATTAACCAACGCGCGTGATTCTTAAAGTGACGAGGATTCGACAAGTGGTGGAAGATTATGTGGTAGGGACGACATCATAACACAATAGGCGACAAAAAACGGGTGGATAAGATGAGATAAGTGTGGTTTAAGACTTAGGATAAATGTTAATCTTTGAACAAATAAAAACAAACATGCTATGGGTACAAAAAATTAAATATAGGATTGATACGAAAACTTAAATTTGATGGACAGGATTTAAAATACAGATAACCCGCATAAATAATAGATTAACAGGATACTGTCTTTTCAAAATTTCGTATCAAATCTGTAAGTTTTTCCTGATAAAAACATGGATAAATCTTGGTGTACAAATGGATTCCATTCCATGTGAGTTTATGGACATCCTTATGGACATAATTTTATGTACAACAAGCACAATTCTAAAAACATTTAAGAAAAATCACTATTTTTTTTTTTCTCTTCTTAATTTGGGACAAAACTTTCAAACTTCTACAGTTGAATGTTTTCTAAACTTGGTTAATGGTGCAAGTGGGATGGGATATTTTACCCATAAATTCGCTCCAACCCGATCTGACTCGGGTCGATTTTGTGGTTCGACGGGTTGATTTTCAAGTTGTGTTGGACCAAATCCAAAAATCTTGATTAGGTATCTGCTTAAAAAAAAAAAAAATATTTTAAAAGGCATTTTACCCTTGAAATCAATCGAACTGACTTGGGCCAATTTGGTTTGACTATATTTTGATAAAGTTGATAAAATGTGTAGATAAAAATTTGACAAAAGATATGTATCCTAATAAAATGTGTGGTTCAAAATAAGTTTAAAAAATAATAATTTAAAGATTGGGGATAAAACGAGGACTAAATCTTCACGGGATTACTGTAGAAGGGGTTTTCGACCAAAACTTTGATTAAATATTTGCTTGGTGGAGATTAAAATTAGATTTTAATAAAAATTAAAAAAATGTATGATTAAAAAAATTATAAATCTTGTAAAATATATAATTAAAATTAATTATTAACTTTTAATTTAAATTAAAATCTCTTCACTACACGACACGCTAAGAAATATCACGGACAGTCGACAGAGATAAACGAATGGGGTGTATCGGGTACGTGGGCCCCATTTTTTGTCATTAGTTCATTTTCTTATCATCTTCCGCAGCAAACAACGGAACCCATTGTCATATCTCAATCACAGATAATTATGTTGATGTTTAGACCTTACCTTAATGTCTGATTGATAAATTCAGTCTTTTATAGATCTTTTAAAAATCATTCGAGCGCTGACTCAAAAAAAGATAAAAGGGCAAAGGTCTATCAAAGATCATACGACAATCGAGCACAGAAAATAAATTAATATAAACTTTTCAAAATCGATTATCTATTTTCTAGATAGACGACTAATTTTGAATATGTATTGCTCAATGAATATGATCGAATTTCTAGTCAGTTCTCAAAATTTTCAACTAAATCAATCGATTCGATCTATTTCAACTTGTCACCCACATCACTCATGTTAATTAGGCGACCTATGAATTTTAAAAGCTGTGATACTAATTTTTCAATCATAATATGGAGGGCTTAAACTACGATGAATGAAAATGTAGACATTTAGTCCTCGTTTGGCCCCCATTTTTTTTTTAAATTTTAATGTTTGGAATACTTTTTTTTTTTTTTTTAAAGAATGTGATACTAATTTTTCAATCATAATATGGAGGGCTTCTGAATGCTTTCTTCGGTGGAGTTGGCCAATCAATTCAATTTGACAAGAAAATAACATTGGATGATCCCATTTCTTCATTTAACATTCATCCAACTTAACCAAAGAATGTTGTATACAAACAAATCATTTGGATCCCATTGATTGATTAGTCCCCCCACTTGTTTAACAAGAAAATTACAAAGTTCAGAATGGAATACAAAGTCTTTTTGAGTCTCATTTTTTTTGTGAAAAATGAGTTATGCAATAGTGATATTTTAGAGAATGTGTAATGTAATTAAAAAGATACAAAAAAGTTTTGGGTCTTCATACAAAATATTTAATTGGCAGAATGTATGGTCGGGATTAAATTTGGAGAAAAAAAAGAGTTTTTAAATAATGAGACTCAAACAGAAACATAATAAGAGACAACATAATTACAAAGACACATAATTCCTTGAAACATTTCTGTAGTTAGAAATATTCAAAGAGAGTAACATGTTCAAATTCTATGAATTTCTGATGGTTTCAACTAAAAAATGATATCAATTTATAATACATGAGTTATATATACTTGACATATATCAATAGAGGCTTGCAATTTGTGGACTACAGAATACAAGTACTTCATCAACAATAGCCCTACTCTCATCCCCAAATAAGGATTCCTTCCCATCTTCCCTTTTAGCATAAGAAAGTCCCAATCTAGACTTAGCTTCACTCAAAACACCTATCCCTGTGTAACAAATAATAATAATAATAATAAATAAATAAACAAACAATTGTGGACATGGTTTGGAGACGCTATTGCTCATGTGAGAGAATTTGGTGTTGGTGTTGGTGTTGGTGTTGGTGGCGGCGGCAACGATGACGGATACATATTCAAATCCCATTGTAGTTGGTAGTGTTTATGGTGTGGTCAGGGATGTAAATGGATCGGATATGTCCAAATTCGATTCGATACGTTAAAAATAATTATTCAATTCGATCCAATAATCCAATAGATATTTGATTGTTAAATCAATATTCAATTTGCTATGTTATCAAATATTCGATTAGATAATTCGATCCGAAATTGAAAAAATTAAAAAGAATAAATTTTTTATATTAGTTAACTTCTAAGCCATATAATTAAAAAGATCCATATAACTTTTTATCCAATTTTTAGCCGGCCTATTTATAGATTGTAAATTTATGATATTATAGTGAGTATTTGATGTGAGACATGAGAAGTTTGGAATAATAAAAGCAACGTCAAATGTTGGCTCATTTGGTTGTTTAATTTATAAATTAAATTAATTATTATTTTTATTATATTTTAATAAAAAAAAAATTAAACCTCTTCAAATATTTCAATTAACAATATTATATTATTATCCAATATTATTTATTATTTGAAAATTATGTGTAAAGTATAATACAATTTTCAAAATGGAAAAAATTTGTGTAATAAATTATGCGATATATATATTATTGTAATAAATCGAATCAGATTGACCTATATCCATATTTGCTTAATTTAGTTAACAGATTATCGGATTTGAATCTTTATTGGGTTATTGGACTGAGATCTTAAATCAATCTCTGATTAATTTCATCGGATTCGGATCGGATTTCAATCCATTGACAGCCCTAGGTGTGGTAGTGTTCGTAGGTGATTTTTTGCGATTGTTGTGTTTTGTAGTGGTTGTACAGTGATTTTGGATGGTGGCAATGCTGTCAGGTTGTGTTGGCGATGTTTATGGTGGTGATGGTGCAAAGGGTTATGGTGGCGATGGCGATGGCGATGGCGATGGCGATGGTCCTTGTTGTCGTAGTGGTAGGAGTTGGTTTGTTTGATATTGTAGCGCTGGTTCTGGCGATGGCGTAGCTGGAGACAGTGATGTCACAAATTAGTTGGTTAATTGTGAACAATAAGTTATATGTAACCGATGAAATAGATAAATTGTGACCAATAAATAATGTGTGACTTAAAATTTTGTTAATTTGTGATCAATAATTTAATAATTTGTCACCGTGTAATAAGTTAACTTATAAAATTTATGATTTGCGATCGATAAATAAATTCTGACCTATTATTTTTTGATTTGTGACCGTGAAATAATTTGTGATCTATAAAAAAATTTATTTGTGATTGAGAAATAATTCGTGACCAATTAATTCGATATTTGTGATCAAATTGAATAGAATTGTGACCTCAACATATTTAATTTTAAAAATATATTTTTTATTAATTATTTCATAAATAAAATTTAATTAATATTTGATTTTTGAAGTTTTGAACCTTGTTTTTTTTTTTTTTTAAATGAGTGGTCTTAAACATGAAAATTTTCTTTTTTATTTTTACTTCTACTTCTTGAAAAAATTATCTTAGAACAACTTCATTTAAAAGCGTTTCATTGAAACAAAACACTTGTATAAAATTATCCAAATATGTTTTTAAAAAATCTTATTTTCAAAAAATATTTTTGACTTTTCAAAAGCTCTGTCAAATGGATCGTAAGCAAATAATTAATTTCAGCCGTAAGTTAAGCTAGCTGGACGCACTCACAACCATCAATTAAAGCTGAGAATAATTATTAATATGACCTAATGACTATTATTTAACATTCTATTTGATCTTTTCAAGTGAGTGTTTAATGCTCTCTAATTTTGCTAATCCGAATTGATTAATCGAACCGTAATACGAGAAAAAATCTCCTTGCATATCCAATTTTGGAAAGAAAGGAGCATCACTATGTTATTCACTCATTCATACTTTTCCTATAGTTGAATATGACATATTCATCTCGTATAGGTACAAAATAATTATTTTATACGACATGAATGCGATACGACCTACATATTGATCTAACGATGATGAAATTGATGTGCTTTAATTTACAAGTTTTGGCGACGTTATTGTCTTTACTCATCAATTTACACTCTTATTTATAGTGAATAATCACTAAAACATGAAAGACGTAGTGCACGCACCTTTTGGTGTCAAAACCATTATTTCCCACCAAGAAACACAGGGCAGTGCAAGTACCCTACTACTACAACGTGGTTGTGCTGCCTAGGCGGTGCTCCGCACCCCTCTCCCATGTTTCAACCATACTACAAGTACAATATTGGTTGACAATCACTCACATGGGAGGGAGATCCACGATGAATAAAAAAATCGTGGACCCCCCTTCATGTGAGATGATTGTCAACTAATGTTGTCAATAAATATTGTACAAGTAGCAAAATTCTCCATGTTTTCCCTTCATATCCGACATCTTTGTTCTTGGTCCTCCAATATTTGAAGTATCACTATAAAGAAAGATTAGGCCATATTTTACAATGATTGTGACTTACACTTTATTTTTATTTTGTTACGTTGCTTCTAATTTCTTAAAATTATAACTTCAAAGTCAGCAATAATCACATTACATTCCTTTTTTTTTTTTTTTTGTTTATAATTCATGTTACAAATTGTATTACATCTTCGCATTTTTTAATTTGCTAATTTTTAAAATTTACATGAATGTAATATCTTGCTTATTGAAATAGACTCAGTAACAATGAATGCATATTGTAACGAAACGCAATATTTTGCACCATTTGTTTAGTAGGGATTAAAATAAGATTTTTAGTAAATTTTGATAAAAATTGATGAAATATGTAATTAAAATTAATTGTTAACACTGAGTACCAAACAAGGGCATAGGGCATAAGAGGAATCCCAACGAAGAAACTCGCGCGTCTTTACAAATCAAACTCCATATGAATATACAATTAATCCATGTTATAAATCAACATTATAGTGATAAATATGTGAAGAAGAAAAAATATTAAGCCCATGTTTGGTAAAAATCACCAGAGACTCGTTAGGTCTACCAGTTCGAACCAATCCTAGCCGTCACCACCAACGACTAATTTGAGCTTAAGAATTAGTGGATCTTTGTAGGTTTCAACTAAAATCAAGAACTAGAAGGGCCTCTGTGTGACCGTCAAGCTTACCGTCCAGAACCGCCTAGCCAAGGTGACCGTGGTGCCCTCTGCTGCCGCCTTTGTCATCAAGGCCCTCAAGGAACCCGAGCGCGATCGTAAGAAGACCAAAAACATTAAGCACAATGGAAATATCTCATTAGATGACGTCATTGAGATAGCCAAGGTAATGGCTCCACGATCCATGGTCAAGGAATTATCCGGCACTGACAAGGAGATTCTCGGTACGTCTGTCTCTGTTGGGTGTACGGTGGACGGGAAAGACCCCAAGGATCTGCAGCAAGAGATTACCGATGGCGATGTTGAGATTCTACAAGATTGAAAAAGAGTTTGAACCTTAATCTGAATATCCTAGGATTTGTTTTTATTTTTGTCTTGTTACAGAAAATGCATGATTTTGATATGAATCATTATTTCGACTTCTAGTGGGAGGAAAATGAGACTTGGTTTTATTTTGGATATAAAAAAAAAAAAAAAAACTAAAATCAAGAAAAATGAATTAATATACTCAAGCTTTGATCATATTTCTTCAACACTATGGGTCTTTGTAGGTTTCAACTGAAATCAAGAAAAATTAATTAACACACTCAAGCTTTTTTGTTGTTGGACTATTCTAATTTATGAAATCAAGAAAAAATAATTAACACACTCAAGCGTTTATATCAACCCGTATATTTTATATAACAATACATTAACAATATAGCCAAATTCGTCACCACCAAAAAATAAAAAAATAAAGAAAAACTTAATCATTTGTTTGAAATCTTGTTGTTTGGAAGTGCTTAAAAGTTTAAATTATAATCTGGCATTGTACAAGGCACCATTTTCATTATTGATCCTGCAAGAATGCAGATTGAACATCCATCAAATTACTCAAGGAATCCAATTTTTTTTAAAAAAAAAAAAGGAAAAAAGAAAAAAAGAAATTCCCATAATGAAGAGAAGCACATTTCCAGGCACTGTCTACAATATTTTTGTTATTTTCTACCTTTGACTTTCTGCAACTTCAATAGTCAAAGACTTTAATGAGGAAGAAGGAGAGGTAGACATCAAAATATCTGATTTTCCAGACGGGTTTCTCTTTGGAACTTCTACTTCTTCATAAGTTTGTGTTTCTTCTTTGTGTTTTTTAGCTTAAAAAAAAATCTTAGTAGAAAATAAGGCCTCGTTTGATTCTCATTTTGGGGGGGAAAGAATGTATTTTGAATAGTTGATTGATGGAGAATGTGTGATTAAAAATTAAGGAAAATTTTTGAATTTGCGTGTAATATTATTTTATTAAAGAATGTGTAATTAAAAAGAAAAAGTGAGAAAAATAAATTTTAAAAGAAATGATAATCAAACAGGGCTAAGTAGCCTCACAGTTTCCAACAAGATTTAAGAGATATTTTTTGTGTTTTAGATTGAAGGAGGATATCTTGAAGATGGTAAGGGCTTTAGTAACTGGGACCTTTTTTTGTCATATTGAAGGTGACATAATTTCTACAATTCCATATGATTTTTTTTAAGAGCGCATTTGATTGTCAATATTTTTCATAAAAAATATGTTTTTTTCACTTAAATTTCTACTTTTGTGTTGATGAGATTTCATATATCCATTTCATACCAGCCTCAATTGAGCACAACTTCCAAGCCTTCTTTCGTCATGCCTATGCAAATAATATATTTTACTTTTTAAAAATATGGTAGTTACAATTTTTTTTTTAATTTTTTTAAACGGACTCTGCTAGAGTCTTGGTTCCAATTAAGCCTATATCTTGTTTGATGGGAATTAAAATAAGTTTTTTAGTAGATTTTAATAAAATTTAATAAAATATATAATTAAAAAGTTGTGAGCCTTATAAAATATATGATTAAAAATAATTATTAAATTTGACTTAAATTAAAATTAAAATTAAAATTTTAATCTTTATCAAATGTGAAATAACTTATCTGGGCTAAATATTCAATTTAAAGTTTAGGCCCAATTAGGTTAATTGGCAAACCCAAAACCAGGTAATTTACCTCTAACATTCTTGCTTTCTTGCTTCTTGTGTTCTGCACTGTACCTTGTCCAAAAACCCTAAACCTCATAAACCGATAAACCCCTAAATCTTTTTCTTACTCATTTCTTTGTTGGTACAGTTGAAATTTAAGCTCTGAATTTATTCAATATGGCGGGCAAAAATATGAGAAAGAGGAAACCTTCTGCTCAGCAAAACAAGGCCAGCAATAAGAAGCGGTTATCCTCCATTAGTGATGACCCGTTTTTCCACAACAACGATTCAAAGCGTAGGCATAAATTCGGTGATGAAGACATCAATAGCAGCGATGATGAAGGAGAGGGATTTGATTCCGAAGGGGAAAAAGAAGTGGTAGCAGGGGAGGAGGACGATGAAGAAAAGATTAAAGAGGAGACGCCTGCAGAGAAAAAGAAGCGATTGGCTGAGGAATTCTTGGACAGGATGAGAGCGAGGGAGAAGAGAGAAGAAGAAGAAGAAGATGGGGAATTGGAAGATGAAGGAGCTAGGAGAGAGAGAGAGGGAGAGAGGGATTCACTTATTGCCAAGATTTTGCAGAAGGATCAGCTTGAGGAGAGCGGCCGCATGCGCAAAGCCATCGCTTCCAGGTGCGTGTGCCTCTGGTTTGGTCGTGTTGATGTGAATGCACAACCTTTCAAGCTTTTGGTACTACAATCTGATGCTACAATGCTTAGTACATTACTTATGAAATGTAGAAAGTATTAGTTTTAGTAATTTACGCCTTTGCTCTGATGGGAGGGTTACATTTCTTTGGGTTCTTGTATCTTATTCTTTTCTTTTGGTGTGAGGTTGGGAGCAGGGGGACTTCAGAAAAGAGTTCAATATTTTCTTTTGTTGATATATGCTCGTAATGGGTTGTTTTGGCTTCTCTTTCACGTAGCGTAGCTTGAACCTACTCGTGCTTATTTTTCCATTTTTTGATAGTTGCACAGTGCGAGTTGGGGGGGGGGGGGGGGTGGACAAACATGCTTGAGTTGGTAATATATAAATTGTTGTAGTGATATTTCCTAGCTGCAATAGTAGTTGAATGTTTTTGAATAATTTACTATTGGATATTTGGCTTGTGAGAAGTTGTGTGGCTGGGTTAATGTGGTTTTCTGCGATGGTTGATGCATTTATGGGGTAAAATGATGGTTTTTTCTAGGATAGCACAGGGTAAGGTATAGAAGAGAACCATGGTTATTGCTACAGAGGGAGCGACTCTGCTAGAGTTTTGTAAATTCACATATTCTTCAATAATACTTGATTGTTCCCGTTGAGTTATGGTTCATCTCATTGAATTGATAAATGTGGTTTGCATTTGTATTAGTTGTCTCTGAAACTGTTGATTTTGATGCTGTTGAGCTTTTGCGATGCTTCCTTGTGTGCTCACTCTCTCCTTTTTACATGCTTCAAAAATATGTGCATGCTGATTTTTGTGAATTTTTATGTAACCAAACAGATTTTATTTAGCATGCATCTCATTAATTACACATCTACCTATTGATATTGAAATGTATTGTAATCTTTAGAGTTCAAAAACCAGAAACGACAGAAGGATTTCAGTTTTTAATAAAACACCGGCAGCCTGTTACTGCTGTAGCTCTATCGGAGGATGATACCAGAGGATTTTCAGCTTCTAAGGATGGTACCATTGTTCATTGGGATGTCAATAGTGGGAAGACTGAGAAGTATGTGTGGCCAAGTGATATAGTGTTGAAATCTCATGGTGCTAAGGACCCACAAGGTCGAGCTACTAAGCACAGTAAGCAAGTTCTTGCATTGGCCGTTAGTTCTGATGGTCGATATTTGGCAAGTGGTGGCCTAGATCGTCATGTTCATTTGTGGGATATCCGTACTCGGCAGCATGTTCAGGTGCCTCTACCGAACCATTAGTAACAATAGATACATAGCTCTTTTGTACTGAAAAAGAATGTGGAAGTTTCCAATGATTGCTGTTCAAACTGGTATCTGTAAATGATTTTTATCTCTATATTGTTAAAAGATTCTAGATACTTGCTTGACAATACAATAATTCTGGTGCATTGGAAAATCCCAGCCCTTTTTGTGGAAAATTAGTTCTTCTATTTGCTGCATTAGCTACTAGGTGGCATGCTTTCATTAAATAAAAATGACAACAAAGTGTTCGTGGATTCTTGAATACTACTGGCTTGACCAATCTTGTATTCCTATCCGATGCATGTAATGCGAGTATCTTAATTTATAGCTCCAAGTGACAAAATTTTTAGGGAAAGCATGTACTTTATGTTCTTGGAATGCCATTTTAACTCACCTATTGCATTACTTGCAGGCATTTCCAGGGCATAAAGGGCCTGTGTCTTGCTTAACATTTAGGCAAGGAACTTCAGAACTTTTTTCTGGTTCATTTGATCGATCTGTCAAGATCTGGAATGCAGAAGATAGAACTTACATAAACACATTATTTGGTCACCAGAGTGAAGTGTTAACAATTGACAGCTTGAGGAAAGAACGTGTGTTGACTGTTGGACGTGACCGGTCCATGCATTTGTGGAAGGTAATTCAAAACCTTTTCCTGAAGGGATTTGCTACCACAATTGTCAAGACTTCATTTTTTGATGGCCATTCTTGTTGTTTGATTTTCACTTCTGCCTCATTGTTCCATTTTATTCATCTTTGTTTATTTAGACTTGTTAAAAAGGAAAATAATGTAGTCCAAATTGTGTCACACTCTGTACAGTTGTGGGGGTGAATCTACTGAAAAGCTATGCAATGAGGTTTTGAAGTTTGAAAAGATTCTTATGAAGGGAAGAAGAGTGTCATGATTTTTCTTAAAGATAATAAAGGTGATATTCAAGGTTGGACAATATTCTTGGAAAATTATTTTGGTTTTTTGCTACCGAGACCTACTGCAGTAGGTATTACTGACGGGAAAGAAGTAAGCCTTCTATACATTCTTTATTGATTTTAAAAGAAAAAAAAATCATATTATAGGATCTTTATGGAGATGATTTGACATGCTCTAGAGTGAGAGATTTCTATTAGATATCCTACTAGTACTAAGGATATTTATGAGGGCATAGTTAAGAATACGAGATCTGATGAGGTAATATTGGGGGATTTCCTATTAGAATAGGCTCGTATAAAGATTCCTGTGAATTTTTTTTTTTTGATTAATTTATAAACGAGCTTGTTAGATGCTATTTGATAATGATCCGATTTTACTTTATGATATTAGGAATGGGTAATTCACAATTTAGAACTCTTGAGGATTGTAAGAGTTTTAAGTCAAGTACTATTAAAGTGGAATGGATGAAATGTTCTTTAAATCATGGTGTGGTCATATTGTTCCAGAAACAATTATTCTAGATATCTAGGCTTGATTATTAACAAGCAAGAAGGAACTGGAAATGATGTAAGTTACAGGATTAGAGTGATGGGATGAAACAGTATGGATTGTATGTGATCTAAACAATCCTACCATTCAAAGGGGAAATTCTGCAGAATGGCTATCAGACCAACGATGCTTAATGGTAAATGGCAATCAGACCAACTATGCTTTATAGTACTGGTTTTTTGGGATATTAACCAAACACAATAAATGATTATTTACGCAAACAAGTGGATGTAATCCTAATTGAGCATGTTGCAGCATATCTTGCTTAGACCTAAGGAAGCTCTTTTGTAAGAGTGATGCAGAAACATAAATAAGTAGGAAATTTGACTTAAGTTAACATTGCAAAAGATATGATATGTCTCGACCTCTTTGAAAAAGGTAGTTTCTAAAGGAGCGATTCATGTGGGCTTAACCCAAGTTCATAGCCAGGAAGGCTTAGCTTGTTGAGAGAGACCTTCTGAATTTATGTTGGGCTCTAATATGTTGATAATTTGTGTTGCGCACTCACGTGTCTTATCTTCCAAAATGACATTTTTATTTCTTCTTTTCCTTTTATATCCTTTTTGTAAAAACGAAAGAGTTGTGAAGTGAGAAACAAGTAAATGGAATATCAAGTTATGGCCTATGATGTCCCTAAGATAGGTAAACTGTTAATTTGTTTATACCATAATCTTTGTATTCCTAATAGGTACCAGAAGAATCTCAACTAGTATTTCGAGCTCCTGCATCATCCCTGGAATGCTGCTGCTTTATTAGCAATGATGAATTCTTATCAGGTTCTGATGATGGAAGCATTGAACATTGGAACATATTACGTAAGAAGCCTGTCCATATTGTAAGAAATGCACATGCCTCATTGAGTCAGATCAAGTTTGAACAAAGACATAATGGCTTATCAAATGGCCACATAGGTAATTTGATCTTCAACCTTTTTGTCTGTTCCCTGCTGGAGTTTCCTTTCTTTATCTGTGGACATGGGCCACTTTTCAAATTTTCTTATGCATATTTTTGATGCAGTAATTACTTTATTTGTTCTCAGAAAATGATGCCCAAGATTCTGAAAAACCTTATTCCACTGCTCTTTCCTGGGTCAGTTCAGTGGCTGTATGTAGAAGCAGCGATCTTGCTGCTTCTGGAGCCGGAAATGGTTCTATACGTCTCTGGACGATTGAGAGTGAATCCAAAGGCATTCGTCCTCTGTTTGAGCTCCCCATGGTAAGCATATATTGTTTCTCCTGGATGACTTCGATGTGGTCATTATAACATAAGTCATTATACTTTGTTGTCATTTGTAATTTTCTTCACCATCAAGTCTTTAGTTAGGCTTTCTAAATCCAGTATGTTGAAAGTTTCCTATCGCAGCAGAGAAACTTCTTCATGAATCTAGATGGTTTTTACTTTTTAGGTGGCCTAGATGACTTCAAATACAATAATTTTTTCATACATGAAATGAGATTTGACTCATGACTGCACCTTAATGAAGTGAAAAATGTGCTGAAGGAAGTGAAACTTTCACAGGTTGTCTTGTAAAAGCCTAAAATACGTAAGAAATGGTCCAGGGATTAGTATGCTCTTTTTCTTTATATTGTAGTCGAAGTTTTCCTAATTAGATTTAGCAGGTAGTGTTGTGCAATGTAGTTCCTACATTTGCCAATACTGGTTTCTATTTCTTACGTGAATTGGAATGTTTGTAGGTTGGATTTGTGAATTCTCTATCTTTTGCGAAATCTGGAAGGTTCCTTGTTGCTGGTGTTGGGCAGGTGAAGTTTTCCTCCCCTTACAAATTTCAAAATTTTACATGTTACTTGAACTGAATCTTTACTAGTGGAATGTTGAAAATATGTTTATATGTAGTCGGCCTGTCTTCTTAATTAGTTGATTGACATTTTGACAGTATATTTGCTTGTTACTTCTGATAACGTCGGTATAAGATAGACAGTAGCTGTTGCTATCATTAAAGAAGCATCATTTAACATTGTTAAGATGATTTAAACCTCTGCAAAAATTATTTTTCATATTGGGCCTTTGAAATGGTTTCTAGACTTTCAGGATGCAGTATCTTCTATGACTGAATTTCACTGGGGGTTAACCTCTAGAGTTGGGCGAGAAAGAAGATACCTCTTTTGCTTCCCTTGATACCAAGTAGGAGTCTGATGCAATGTCAATTGGCATTTTGTACCATTGGTGATTCAAGTCATAGGAATGAAAGACAGAACATGCAGCAGTGCGAACTAGGTTTAAACGATGTGGTTATTTGGTGTGTGTTTTCAGTTGAGGAGTGAAAATTAGTGGGAGTGTCTAGAAATCAGTTTATTAGATCAAACACAATAACTTGAGTTAGTAATAGCTTGGGTTGGAAGTGGAAATTTATTGCTTACATAGAATACATATGAATTTCTTCGTCTTTGAAATGGCTTGATATATGAAAGATGGATCTCAGTTTGAAATGGCTTGTTACATAGAAAAAAAAATTATATGAATTGATGATTTCTTGCTTTTTTACAATTTAGATACTATTTTCATCCAGGTGAGTGTTTTTCACTTGCTTTATTTTGATCTAATATTGAAGGTTTTTTGGACAGGAGCCCCGATTAGGAAGATGGGAACGAAATCCAGCTGCCAAATGGAGTTGCGTTGCATCCTTTGGAGCTTTCTTGAGACAGTACGAGACTTTGGAAAGAAGTATGAATTGCTAACGTTTCTTGACTGGGGGTCAATTTTGTTTTCTGTATTTTTTTTTGTAAAAGCTATTTTACCGCCCTTTCACCCCAAATGAATTTTGTCTCGATCAATTTGTGTTTAGCTCTCAATTGGTAAGAACTTGGTAAATGCAGGCTGGAGGTTGGCTTGCCTTGTGGCTCATTTGAAAGCTCCTTTTTATATGTTTTTTTAAAAAATAAATAAATCAATAACGATTTAAGGAACATGCATACATTTGTCAAAGCAACTTGGATAATATTTGTCTTAGAAAGGCTAGTTAAAAGAACTTGTTCTGTTTTATTTTTATTTTTTATTTATTTAAAAGGCCTTTTTATTTAGTGTGACTTTAGGTAGCAATTATGATCATTACGAGTTTAAGTAGCAATTAAGTGACATTAATTAATTTGCAATCTTAAATGTAAGCCTATCTGAAGGACTTGTGAGTTGATAAATGACCGGTGGTTAGGGTTTCTTTAAGCACATTCGAAAAAGCTGAGAGATTTGAAGATAATAATAATAAAGATAAAAGAGAAGAAATGAGCTTTACTTTTAGGTAAGCTCCATTGCTATTTCCCGTGGCAATCCACATGATCGTGAATATTTGAACTGATTGTTCGCTGTTTAAGAATTCTTGTTTGGGCAGTTCATATCATTCATACATAGTGTTTTGATCTAAGATTTCAATTCTTTCTTGTTTCAGCAGTAACATATTGAACTGTTAAACATGTAGTGGGGTATCGGAGAGATGATTTCAGATATTTTCAATAAATTCTTCGCTTTCTTCTGAGTGGCCCAAATGACTTGGGTCCGGTATAATGGGCTTCTCTTGTGGAGTCGGGTTTTTATTCATCTTCAATCACGGGCCAAGGCCTATGAAGTTCAACGAGCCACTAATTTATCATCCTTCTGGAAGTTTATTTGGCCATCACAGCCATCCTTTGTACATTCCAAGGTTTCTTGCCAATCATTAGTAAATGATCTTTCACTAATACAAACCATTACATGGAAAATTTGAAGATTTTTGCACGGTCGAATAATATGATCAATCATTTCACATGCTCACATTCACATATTATAGTTTCTTTCTTAAATTATAAATCCTGTCCCGTGCTTTCATTAAAAAAAATTAATATAACTGAGTAGGACGATTTAACTAGTTATAAAATTAATTTAAAACGTGAACTTTTCAATATAAATATTAGGAGTCAAATAAAAATCCGAGGCTTTTGTTTTGTGGAAAAAGCATATTTTGTTTAATCATGCTACATATTTAGACTCAAATTCAGATGAGATACGTGTCGATCCAAGATTGGACTGTTTGAAAAATCAAAATAAAAATACCTAATCATTTTCTGAAACATCAATTCATCTCTTCACTACCTATCTTTAAGTTTGGCTAAATGACTTTATTCTATTTGGCTTGCAAGGCAGCAGTGGGCCCAGGGGGTTGGCTGCAAGTTGCAATCCCAAATCAATAGTTGTACCAAAATCAAATAATTACATAAACGTATTATTAAACAGCAAATGGGTCAAAGAGAAGAGATGGCCCCTTAATTAAGTTGGGGTGGAAATCATGTCACGTCACGTCACCTATAGACAAAATAGTCATTGTTTTTCCAGCTAAGGTAAGGTAAGTAGATTGCTCTATCCCTTTCCCCAATCAACTTCACCACTATTACACCTGAATGTGCGTGCATAGAATTTTTTAAGAGGGGACCACAATGAGTCGAATTGAGCCACTTAGACTTTTGGACATAAGAACTTATATCCTGTTTGATACACATTATTTTTTTCATTCTCATTTTTTACTCATTTTCGATCACATATTTTTTAATAAAATAATATTTTCCATTCCGTCAATAACTTTTCCTTCTTTTTTAACCACATATTCATCATCACATCAACCAAAAAATTACATTCTTTACAAAATAATATGTATCAAACAGGCTCTTAATTTGGTCTTATGAACTAGTTGAGCTCGGCTTATGTCCACAAACTAGACTCAAATCTGTCCTTTGACTTGTGGTATTGTCGGTCGAATCAAGTCATTCACGAGTTGATTCCTTTTTTTTTTTTCTTTAAATAAAATAAGCCCAAAATCGAATCGATCCATGAGCTGGCTCGTTAATGAAATTTGAGTTGAGCTCTGTCCATGGGTGTCTCAATGAAAGATCGAACCGTCCATGAACTGAGTTGGGAAGAGCCAAGCCCGTGAGTCGACGAGCTACTTGACACGTTTGCCACCCCTAGAATTCCTCTTCTAAAAACTTATAATTAAAAAATATACATAATATCATAAAGTCTCGTTATCATCTATTTATTAATATTATAAATATAATAAAATTAAATGAAATATGTGTTGAAAATATATATTTGTGGTGGTTCTTAACCTGAGTTCGTGGGTGGGTTGTGGGGGCATATTATTATCCCAAAAAAGAAATTAATGGTGATTATCCAAGTTCAATTATTGCCTTATTTCATCAATTTTTTTGCTATTAATGAAATGAAATTCAGATTGAGATTTTAATGAGATGTGAAAGCGGTGCACAACCCAAATGTTCACAAGGTTCAAGCTTTGTGCTTTGATTACTACTTTCTATCAAACTCCACTCGTGAATGTCACAATTACAATAATTAACACTTAAACCAAAGATTTGATGATTTGTTTTGATTGGACAATTTTACATTGTTAAATCAAAATTCGATTTGATTCTTGAGGTTGAACTTTAATATCAAAATAGCCCCTTAGGTTCCTAAAACTGATAATTGACACATCACGATTCACAAGTAGGTCATCAAAATGTATAAATCATACTATATTCTTGGATCGAACTCATATGAGACAAGTCGCGAGTTAACCCCGACAACCCTCCTCTTACAGATGGATCATGACCACTATAAGGGCTTGTAATCTTCACTGATCGAATCTCGTGAGTCTTCAATTTTTTGAAAGAAAAGAAAAAAATCTATTAGTCAAAAACACGAGTTTATGAATTAGCAGGTTCGATGCAAACCATAAAGACATGTGAACTAAGAAATTCAAAATCTAAGGATAACAGAATATTTTATACCTCTATTTGCTAGTATAGACGATTGACCTGTCGGTTTTTTATTCCAATGAAGGATAAATTATTATTGTGATACGATTTTTTGATTTTTTTTTTTCAACGAATGGTTTTCATCATTTGGGGGCTTAAAGTACCGCATTTTATAGGTTAAGGATTTAAGTGCTCCTTTTTGGGAGTTTGAAACCCACAAACACACTTGAAAAAAAGGTTGGGAGCTTGTAGTATAATTCTCCCCCTAATAAAATGGGAGTAACCTTTATAAAAAAAAAAGAAAAGAAGAAAACTGTGCCATAATTATTTGGGCCGGGTCAGGTAAATCGGGTAAGGAAGGTGGGTCCATTACCAGTGAAACTGTATTATTCCTTTCCCATTTCCTCACTCCATTACACTGATAGAGAGTAACAGTAAAGCAAAGCAAATCTACACACACTAACAAACAGTGAACCTACCATTTCTGAGACCTTCAAGAACAAGAATAAGAACATGAAAAGACACTGAATTGACCCTTGAGCTACTCACTATTCTTGGCCCACTCTTCCTGTTTTATCTCTTTATGATTATGATATTGATACATGTTTTTTCACTCTACCACATGGAGAGATATAAAAAGAGATATTCACACGCATAGATGAAAAAGAGGAAGTGTCGGCATTGAAAATACAGGACCCACTTTTGCATCGACTGAAAAATTAAATCCCAATAGCACCTGCATGTGCCTACTACCTCCCTTGATCTCAGAAAATTCTTCAGATTATAGAATATTGAATAAGTGGTTCAATAAAGAATTTTCTCTGTGTGTGTGATTCTGTGAGATTATGGAGTCAAGGACTCGTCTTGATTATGCTCTGTTTCAACTGACTCCGACCAGAACCAGGTACATTCTGGGAATCTCCATTCCCATTGCATACATATAATTTAATTTGAATTTGACATTGTTATTCATTGAAAACTTTGGCGAAAAATAGGTGTGATCTTGTGATCTTTGCTGGTAAAAAGAATGAGAAATTAGCGACAGGACTACTGGATCCATTTATTTCCCATCTTAAATCAGCTAAAGATCAAATTTCAAAAGGGGGCTATTCCATTACACTAAAACCTGCCACCACAGATGTTTCTTGGTTCACTAAAGCCACTTTAGAAAGGTAACGTTAATTTCTTTTAGTTATATGCCTATCTGGGTTGGCTGTATTTTTTTTTTTTTTTTGTTATGTTAATTAATTCTATATATGTCTGTGGGAGTTTTTTTTTTTTTCTTTTCCTGATATTTTTTATATTGTATTCAGGTTTGTGAGATTTGTCAATACACCTGAAGTTCTTGAGAGATTTGTGACAATTGAGAGAGAGATCGAACAGATTGATAGTTCAATTCAATCAAACGAACAGTCAGATGTGGCAACAGAGGCAGAAGGTATTCCAAATTAATAAAAAACAATTATGTTTTACATTATTATCTATGTTGTTTCGAATTCGTACTGGTTTTGGACGCAAGAAATGTTACTAATTACAACGGAACCTTTGGAAAAATAATGAATCATGTTGTAGCTAAGATTAATCCATTTACACGCGCTTCCTTAACAGCTTTGTGGAATTGACAGGCATTAACAAAAATTCCCAACATTTAACTGCTTCGTCTAAGGTACGCCATCATCTGTGAAATATAGACTGGGAATTTCTCTTTATATTTGAGAGCACATCTCAGTTATAGATGATTAATCATGTAAATCTGAACACCAGTTAAATGTTGGATCCAATGGAATTGCTCATGCTGAACCAGAAGAAAAACCTAAGTAAATTCTCGCACTTGTCAAATGTGTTTATGAAGTTACAATGGTGTTGTGATACATAACAACAATTAATTTGCACCCTCGCAACGGACAGGATTCGTCTTCAGCGTGTTCTGGAAACTCGGAAGGCAATGCTCAAGAAGGAGCAAGCAATGGCTTATGCTCGTGCACTAGTGGCAGGATTTGAGATGGACTACATAGATGATCTTATATCTTTCAGTGATGCATTTGGAGCTGCGCGTTTAAGGTACAATATCATTTTACTTAGATTTAAATATATAAAGTTTTTTCTGCAAACACTAATTGTGCTGATACATAGGGATTGAGGCAAAACGTGTTATTAATTCTGAAATGGATTTTGTCCCAAAATAATTCTGATTCTTTTCAGGGAAGCATGTATAAACTTCATGGTACTCTGGAATAAAAAGAATGACGACAGGTTGTGGATGGCTGAAGTGGCAGCGATGCAGGCATGTTCCCAATCTGAGTTTCCATTCTTGGGAACATCTGGAATTGTACTTGCTGGTGAGGATAATGACCTAAATCATAATGGCCTAACCAAGGCTTCGGCAAGTGAGTCAACCACTAGCCACGGAAGTTTAGACACTAACCAAGGTATTGTCGAATCAATCTGCCTCAGTATATTTTTCAATTCTTCTCTTTTGTTTTTAAAACTTAAAGAGTACAGCATTGTTGTTACATTTTCAGCATTAACTTAATTAGTGGGTTTAAGGGATGGATCATTCCTTCTTTTTAAAGAGTGATTTCGATATTTTTCTTCCCGATTTGCTTCTAACGTGAACAGATTTTGCATCATGTATTAAAATCCATTGCAACCGTATCATAAAATATTTTCTTGCATTTCCCATAATTTCACGTCTTGAAGCAAATATGAATTCTTCAAAATGCCCCCCCTGTCTTAGTGGGGGGATTTGGTATAAACCCCTTTGTGTATACTAAAAAGACAAAATACATGAGTATATAAAGTAGCCACACAAAGAGCCTAATCTTTGAAAAGCAAGCAATATTTAAAACCAATCTGATTGATAATTGATACTTAATTTTTACAATGGGCAGATAATGGTTTGCCAGCAATGTCCAATGTGCAATCAACAGATGGGATAGCTCAAGTACCTCCATGGGCAAACTATCCTCCCCAGTATATGCAAAATTTTCCACATCCAGCATTTCAACAAATCCCTCCATATCATGGATATGTTTTCCCAGGCATTCAGGGTGCACCAGCATATTATCCCGGTAGTGTGCCATGGCCTTCGGGTGCCCAAGATTTCAGTCCGGGCCTTGATAGAGAACCAGAAGATAATCAGAGACACAAATCCTTTACTAAGAAAAAAGAAAAAATTAAGAATGGGATGCGAGCGCACAGTACCAAAGACAATGACAACACGGAGATTAGTAATTCCAGCTCTGGAAGTGATTCAAATGACGAGCAGGATCAGGAGCTAAGTCATTCTTCAGGCGAGAAAATGCGCAAAAAGAAGATTGGAAAATGTTCCTCGAGAAAAGTTGTCATCCGCAACATAAATTACATCACTTCTGGCAGAAATGGAGAAAGGAGCAGTGCTTCGGAATGTGATTCCTCTGATGAAGATAAATTTATTGATCCTGATTCCCTTAAACAGCAAGTGGAGGAAGCTGTTGGGTCATTGGAGAAACACCATAAGCCAAAGTCCGGCAAAGAACGAGATGGAAGGAAGAAAGCTAGCAATAGATCAAAGGATCCTACTAATTCAGATGTTGAACATGCCGTCACAACTAATTCTGAAGAAAAAAGGAAAGATGGAAACTGGGATTTCTTCCAAAACCTTCTCCTGAGGGATGCAGATGAGAGATCCAATGATACGGGTTTGCATACTCCACAAGTTCACGAAGGTTATTTTACAGAAATGGCCTCTGCAGAACAAAGTGCATCCTTAAATATCAAATCAAATGGTGTGAAAAACCGAAGTGCAACTGATGCTTTCCTTCTGACTGAAAGGAACATGGGAAATTATGTCGAAGCAAACAAGGTTCATTTTGAAGATGGAGAAAATGTCCATGGAATAATTAAGAGGGGCAGCACAAATGAAGATTTCTTAATTCCACAGAAAGATAAAGGACAGGAGAACTACTCCCAAACCACTCTATCTAATTTTGGAACTGAATCCTCCATGATTAAGAGCCAAAAAGAGGAAAATTGGTTCATAAGCGGCCAACTAGGAATATCAACAACTCAAGAAGAAAGGATAGATCACTCTATTCTATATGGAAATCAAATCTCAGCCTCTGATCTCAATCATTTGGAGATGCAGAAGAAAAATAAGAGAGATCATATTGTGGATGACTCTTTCATGGTTCGAGAACGACTGATGAATGATCCATCAGAAACTCAACCAAAGACTGACATTTTTATGGTTTCGGACATTGTTGGAGCTGACCAATCCAAGCATAGCACACCAGATAATTCACAAAGCAAGATTGAAGCTGGTAATTTCTATGAACCAGATGACCTGTATATGGTGCTTGGGCGTAATTCGGCTGCTGAGCAAGTTGTAGCTTCTTGGAACCCTGAAATGGATTGTGAAAATGTGAATTCATTAGTTGAAGCTGTTAAAGGACAGGGCAGCTCTGAACGAAGTGGCTCTGTTGATGCTACAGAGCTCCCGAATGGTAAGGGAAGCACTAAGACAGCGAACAGAGCTTCTAGAGTAAAAGTGGATGGCAAAGCAACAAAGTCAAAAGCTCCAAATGGATCTTTGGGAAGGAGCAAATCCGATATAACACCAGGAATCAACAAATCTTATTCTGGAAGTCAAACAACGAGTCAGAAGAGCAAAGCTGAGAAGGTATTATTTCCATTTTGCTACCACTTGATCTCAGAATATTTTGTTTTCTTTCACCCAAGTGGTTTTAATGGCATTGATCCAATCTGTACAAAAAATATTTTTTAGTTTGTTTAAAATTTAAGGTATTTTGTAGAATGTTTATAAAACTTTTAGTTGATCTCCTTCCTACTACTTCCTACTACATCTAACTTCATCCTTGTCTTCTTTTCATTTATTCAGGAAGAACAGAACAAGAAGAAAATGGAAGAATTACTAAAACAGCGTCAGAAGAGAATTGCTGAAAGAAGTGGCACTAAGGGTTTTACTTCAAATACTTCAAATATAACTTCTAAGGTGAGCAAGACACACAAAGTTACCACAAAAGTTGAGAAGCCTAGACTTCCAGCTCAGTCTGAAGAGAAAAATAAGCCAACTAAGCCTGTTATGAGGACTTCCACAATTGATCGCCTTGCGGCTGCTCGGACAACTAGCAAGCAGCCATCAACTGAATCAAAGGTGGGCCAAAGTGGAAAAACAACCTCACCTCACAGGGCTTACTCTTAAGGAAACTTCCTCGTTGAAGAAGATAGCTGGAACTCTGAACAAAAGACCGAGTCTGGACAAGGTCAATAATTCAGATAAGAACACTGGTACGAGGAATTTTAAGGGAAATACTTCTGTATCTGATTATCCGGGAAGGGATCGGATAGATACCAAATCATCCACGTCAGAGAAGTTTAATGGTGCTGAAGGCGCTCTATCAAAGGTTGAGGTTGATGAATCTAAAACTATCAAGGTGTTGCATACTGTATCTTCAACTGAGAAGAATGAGGAACATAGAGTTTCACAGAAAGATCCTTCAGATGACAAGACCTGCATTCAAATTTTATCTAATGAAGACTTGCTCTCTTCTGAAGACCAATCTGCAAAAATGGAGCACTTGACAGGCCTTTCTATGGTATCTGAAGCATCTGAAGTTAGAAATGGTTTGAGTACCACTGGTTTGAACAATGAAGAGGATGGTGACAAGGCACAGAAAATACCCATTTCAACTGAAATTTCTGCTGTGGAAAGCTCAACTCCACCTCCGAATAATGAAATGACTCCAGAACCAATTCATTCCAGAAAGAAGTGGAATGACAATGAAAACATTCCTAAAGTCACCAAAGGCTTTCGAAAACTTCTTCTGTTTGGTCGTAAAAGCTGAAACTTGTACCAATGCATCCAATATTACTGTTGTGAAGAACTTATCCTTCTACACCAATCAAATACTCAAATTTTAATCACAATCGGCATCAGCAATAAGTTTGCATGTGAGGAAGCCAAATAGCTCCAGTGCATAATAAGGCCTTGGTTTGCTGCCAGATGGAGAATTATATTCTAATTTATTACAGTACAATCAGAGGAAGCATTAAAGAAACAGTTGGTCCCCTGTTTTATGCAGTCGATAGTTTTGAACCATGATCCGATGCCTTGTGTGCATCTTCTCTGTTTCTCTCTTCATTTTTTGTTGGTTTGCATTGTATTTGTTTGTTGTTTAATGGTTTACTTTGTTTGTATCATAGAATGGAAAATGTTTTTTCGTTTCAATATAACTCTTGCCTCCTAATTCCTTGTCGGTAGCGTACATCTTTAGTAGTAGACTTTCACTAGTTTCATATTATAGTATCTCTTTTAGGTTTCATCTTCTGAAATCTGGTAGGAATATCCTTGAAAACAGTAATAAAAAAAAATAGCATTTGCATTTATAAGATATGCTAAAAGACAAAAAAAGGGATTGGTAGAAAAATAAGATATGCTTTACATAATAAACTGCATTTTGGAAAAATTACAGCAAGAATCAAGTTATAAACATCATATGTGACAGCTAGAGAAAAAAACACCAGAAATGCTGTCTTGAAACAAGTCAACAATGTAAAGCTTCCTAGTTTCTACTACCTCATCCACTTGAAAAGTCCTCGATTATCTGAATTTTTCTGACAGCACTTTTTCTTGAGATTTGTGAATTTCGTTACCAATTCGTCATAGTCAGGAAGCTTTGGATGGACGTAGCTCGAGTCAAATCTGGAATTTCCTTGCCCATCCTCGTGAAAATGTTGAGCTTGTCTACGAGAACAATGTGAAGCAAGCGATATGTCTTCTGTAATATTCTTCTTGGTGGAACGCTTGGAGCTTAAATTTGCAACCCAAGTGTTAGAAGAATAAAGCTTGTGCCCACCATTATAATCTTTCCTGGGTAAGGTGTTTATATCTTCTTTAACTTGAGTACCATTTGGTATATGAACTGACAAGGAACCTTCAGGGTTTTTCTGACCGTTGATTTTATTAGTTTCCATGGAGGTAACAGGACCTTCTGGGCTGTCTGCACTGTTGGAAAAGCCACTCCAAAATGTTCCCAATTTTTTTAGATTTGGCAAAAGAAATTTTGATATGGATGCCTGTATTTGACTGTTGAAACTACTATTATCATCGGCATCCAAACCCCTAAATTCATCGGTCATTGTACACTTGCTGTACTTAGTTGACTGGTTGCGTTGGAGCTACAAGAAAGCGGAATCATTAATAGGTGTAGAAAGTATAATATAAAGATATGCAATGTTCAAGAATCATATATATCAAGCAATTGCGAGGTTAAATTAATCGGACTCACCTTCTGGAGTTCTGGGAAGAGGTGATTTTGGGCCTCCAACTGAGGTGTGAATTCTATAGCTATTTCATTTGTTAATTGCTGTTTTACTTCTTCTGTTACTGATGATATTGTAAGATTGTGCTTTATTTCTGAGTTTACAAAATTCCCAGGTAGCAGTTCTACATTAGCTCTTTCAAACTTGAGACCAAAATGCTGTTTGAATAAGATTCTTATCGAATGTAGCTCAGGCAATTCTCCACATCTGGAGGAAGCAAATACCAAAGTTGAAAGTGCTTCATGAACCTCAATAGACAGCTTCCTGCTCCGGCTAATATCGCGAAGGTTAGTGCAAATGCATTCACAAAAACACTCCAGTTGATTGTATGCATATAACCTGCAGTAGTCTCTGTAGAGTTGTTCAACCTAGATATAGAACATTATATACAGTATTAGCAAAAGCATGATTTTCCAGCAATAGTTTGGTCTTTGAAGAAACAGAAGCTAGGATAAGAAATTTGAATGCGTAATCTTACTGATGTAAAACTTGTGAAAAGAAGAGTAAAATTTACCCGTGTTGAAACAACATTATGCCAGCCATTCTGCATAAGTTGAGCGATATCAGCACGCGATTGCCTTATGATGGCATTTCTTCTGCTTTTCTGGAGCATTAGACGACTCCTAAGCTGCTTGATCAATCTTTTGCTGCAGAATTATAGTACTTTAACTGTGATGTTCAAAATTATAAGGGAGGGGCATGAATAAAGGTAAAAGAAAATATATTCTAATACTCAGCAAATGAGAAAAAGTGAACTTTCATTTGAGTTTAAGACTTAAAAAGTGTTCAAATACTACGAAAATGATATTCTTCTTTTGAACAACTTCCAAATTCCCCTTCTTGAGCATTTCTTCCCTTAGTATTCTTCAACCAAAGTCTACTAAGAAACAAGAAAATGAAAACTTGCAATAGAATTCAACAAGAAAGGGAGGGGAATGAAGTAAAATTAGACTTAATTGTTACCATTTGGTAGCCTTTGCCCATCTTTTCCCTTTGATCAATCCAAGAATGTTGTCAAAAAACGTTCAAACCCATTTTTTCTTGTGAAATATTTCAAGAAGAAAACCAGAGAGTGAAAAAAAGGGTTTCTTACAAGTTTTGCAATCCTTAAGAGTGAATTGCCAGCTTAAGTAAGGAGAAATTGTATCATTATATTCCTTTTTTCGCTTCCATATTGTCATTTTGATGCACATTTTAGTCAAAGAAGGTATGGTAATAAATAAAACATTGGTGTCAATAGACACAGATTCTATACATGGAAAAAAAGCAATCGTATATATGCATGAAATCATGGCCTTAAATCTTTCCAAATTTGAACCCATATTTCCTATGATGTTACTGCTGATTATGAAAGGGTGATTTTTCTCCCAATTATATTATCCTAATCGCATGAGCTTAGTTTTAGAGTCTAATCAATACTTAAAAAGCCCGCTAAAGTTGATATCAAAGCATGTACAGTTTGAGAATAACGCTCGTGGTGGATTAATCTGAGGAGAGAAAGTTGTAGGCTACTCGTTTTATGTAGTCTCTTAAGTTAAAATATGAGTCACCATGGATGTCATGTATGGAAAAATGGTAGATTTTTAACAACTATAATTGCATTCTATGTCGTTAAGTTAAGATTTATCTGGTTCTTTTTTATAATCGTTCAAGATTCTTCGCTTTGCAAGCAAATTTTAAAAAGTTATTTCTATGTTATAATGCTCGTTACACGTTGAATATTAAATCAAACATAATAGTGAAAGCAGGATTGGCAATTGATATTAGTGTGGATATTTCGTGTATGGAAACAAAAATGTGGATATTTAAGAAAATAATAAGATATTATTAGTTGGTGAAAGCGAGAAAATAGAATTTAAATATTTGACTATTTTATATGTTGAGGAAAACTATTTATAAAAATAAAAATTAAGTTTATATTTTTATAGGAATATATTTAAAATAAGTTCTAAGAACCCACATGATAATCTCAAATGTTGGTGAGTGGTGAAATTGAATATTGTTTTGTATTGCAATCTCAAAATATGTTTGATACACCAAGTCTCAATAGGAGTCGTAAATGGAACGAGCCACTCGTATGCTCGGCTTTATTCGGCACATGAATAGTTTGAACTCATAGACGAGCCATTGATTGAGTCGAGCTCGATTTTTTTTTTCACAGACAATTAATGTGATCGTTTGACGATCCAAAAGGTAAAAAAAAAATATGTGACCTTGGGGCACAAACCATCACATTTTTTTTTTCCTTTTGTGAAAAAGGATCATTCTATATTATCCTCCTCCTCGTATTTCATTTTCTTCCACACAAATCTACCTTCTCAATCTACAATTCTTACATTTTTTTTTTTTGGTTAGTTTTGAAAAAATAGTAGTAGCCAACTTCTATGGGCCAATCCATGGGTTTTGGCCTCGAATATAGCTCGGACTATATATAATCTTGGGTAACTTTACTTGATATTATAGCTATATTCGTAGATCAAGACATAAATTTTTCAATCTTACTATTCGTATGAAAGAGATTGACAGAATCAGAACTCACAACGGAGAGCCTCGCTTTTTTTTTGAATATTTTTATTTACGTGAGAACTCCAGCACATGTGAGTGAATGTGTAAATGAGCTTTATTCTAACTTTTTTAAGGACGCGGACTTGGCCCGGCCGTTTGCCCCCCTAATTATCCCTGGTCGATTCTTGTTTCTGTTTTTAATATTAGGGTGGTGAGTAGATGGGGCCTGGAACTGTCGGTGAACACTGTTAAGCTGTCATAATCCACGGCGAAACTCACTCTCATTTCTTTGGGTAGTAGTTACTCTCCTTCATGATTACTCAAGTACCCATCTATATAATGTGGAGAGAGAAGTCGGAAGAGAAGAGAAGTGAAGAGAGAGATCTAGATCTGGGAAGTGGGTATCAAACTCAAGTCTCACTTCAATGGCTTCCAAACTATTAATTGTCATTGTCTTCATTTTTGATCTTATTGCTTTTGGTTTGGCTGTTGCTGCTGAGCAGAGACGAAGCACTGTGAGTATTCTCTTAATTGATTATTATTTCTTTTCACTACGTGGGTGGGATTGTATGTAGATAAATCTGTGTAGATTCAAGAAATGATTAGTTACTGAGAAACTAATTGCACAGAAGGTATTAGATTTATTGCTCAAATGGCTAGGATTCTTGAAAAGCTAGTTGTTTCCATTACTAAACTGAATTTATTCGACGCGAGTTTGGGATTTTATATTTTCCTCTCTAATTTGTTTAAGATTATGGAATATATTGAGATATTTCTTCCAATTGCACAAAAAATAAACAGTGAACCTCTACTGTTGAGTGAACGAAGATTGATCTCTGATGATCTGATGCTAATCGTAATTCTCTTATCTGGATTGATTTTTGGATGACTCTGCAACATCTAGTCTCTGTTGCATTAATTTTTTACTCAAGATCATTTGCTTGCTGCGACCTTCAACTCCATTAAATGGCCAAGGATGTGTTCCATGTGGTAGGCATGGTAAAGAAAGATATATGGATTCTAATGTCTTGGCTTATATGGGTTTTGATTTTTGAGTATCCATCATTCTTGACAATAGAAATGCATCCAATCAAGAAAAGGAAAAAGTATGTCAAACAAATGGCATTTCCTCAATCAAGAAAATGTACGTGAAAACCTTGACAATACAGCCAGAGTCCATAAGAAAGGCACCATAAAGTTTATTTCCATTGCTTGATGCGGATTCTATAGAATTCACAATGCAACAGGAAATCCTCTTTGTTTTAAAGCAGTTTAACTGCTTGATCTATACTTGGAACTTTGGCTCTAATTCTGATATTAGTAGAGTACTAATTTTGACTCTTCCTAATATTAGAATTATATGATTGTTGATAGGGCAAAACAAGGACAGATAGCGAAAATAATTACCAGTATTGTGTTTATGACTCTGATATTGCAACTGGATATGGTGTTGGGGCATTTTTGTTCCTCATGGCCAGTCAAGTGCTTATAATGGTTGCAAGTAAATGCTTCTGCTGTGGAAAGGCTCTAAACCCTGGAGGTTCAAGGGCTTGTGCAGTTATTCTTTTCATAATCTGCTGGTATATATATCCTTCCATTTGGTAAAAATGCAAAACGTTTAAGATATCATTCTTCACGCGGGTGATGTTACATTTATTGTCGACCCACAAAGTCTTCTCTGTAACACTCGATAAAATTCTGAATTCTAAAGTCGGTAATTGTCATTTTCAGGGTGACGTTCTTCATTGCCGAGGCTTGCTTGCTGGCAGGTTCAGTGAGGAATGCTTACCACACCAAGTACAGGTCAAGGTTTTTCGAGAACCCTCCCTCTTGCGAGACTGTTAGAAAGGGCGTTTTTGCAGCAGGAGCAGCTTTCGTGTTTTTCACTTGCATAATCTCCGAGTTCTATTATGTTAGTTTTTCTAAGGCGAATGGAAGCTCCTGACCATATGGGGGTGAAGCCGGATTTGGGATTGGAACGTACGAGTGAATGTCATTGAATTAGTTTGCAGTTTGTCTGAAACATATTCGTCATATTGTGTTATAGGATTCTAGTTCAGTTGAAGAAAGCATGGATTCTTAGACCTGTTTCGCAATTTAGATTTTTGCATGCCCTTTTAAAAGACTTCCTTAATGTGGATATGGTTATATCTATTAATCATCATTTATATTTTATTAATATAAACCTTCTCACAACTATTGAAGTAATTGTTCAAGTAATTTGAACAATATTTTCTACTATAGTTGGTGTCCATGCAAACCATTTGATACTCTCGTGCTACAAATGAAAATAGAACAAAATCGAGGTGAGAAAATTGATATGAATTATCTAAAGACGACGTCAATTTGATCTAATCCAACCCTGCTTGGATGTGTGACGAGAACTATGTACCAAAATGAAATTAACAATAATTCTCTTATAATTGTTTCCAATATATATATATATATTTGGAAGCACAAGGGAACGAAATGATGAAGAAATAAGAATTACTCAAATTCCAAAACACAATTGTTATTGCAACTTACCCCTCTCTCTTTCCACCACATGTCTATTTTTCCATTAATTCCTCATTAATTAATTCCAACCCCTCCATTTTATTACTATTACCCTCTCCACACCAGACAATTACGCGCAAAACAACAAAAAGCTTCCCAACACATTCCCGACACATCATTTGGGCACCCAACTTTGTAGGTCTAGTAAGGTTCATTATACGACACCGTTTCTTCTCTCTTCCGTCTTCTCCCATCCTCGTATCTAAGTTCCCCGAAGTTGAACAAAGAACAAGAATTACAGGGACTGTAAGGTTGAACCAAAATCAAGTTTCAGATTATTTTTTGTACATTTTGTATCCATTGCTTGGCCAGAAACAGGCACAAGCTTAAAGAAGAAAACAAAGAAAGATCAAAAGACTCCAAAATAACAATAAGAAAAGAAAACATGAAAATTTGATGGATTAGGGTTCATGAGAATTCCATTCTGCCCAATTGGCTTCACTTCCAACCCTGGGAATGCTATCAACTCTAGCATAATGATCAACTTTGAAATTGGCCCCACACATCACCCCTTCACTATCCACCCTTGGCATTGCCCTTAGCTTATTCATTGGATGTTCAAAACTCATTAATCCTCCCTCACTGTGGAATATGCAACCTGCAACCACAAAATCAATCATGTTTTCTTGAATTATTCATTAATTTAAGCAAATCTTGTGTAGAAATTCTATATCATTACCTGCTGGAAATGGTGCAAATGATTTGGCACAGCTGGTTTTGATCACCTCTAAATCATCAGAAATCACCACAGAGCCATCTGCAGCAATGCCCCAGTACAACTTAACTCCTCCATCAGAACCCTGAAATCATAATCAAATTATACACAAAAAAGAAAGCCAGAATCTTATCAAAATCAAAATTTACAAGAAAAGGGTCAAATACCAGTGCAGTAAAAACAGTTCCAACTTTGCTGTCATAGACAACAAAGGCAAAGCTTCCATCAAGATCCTTAATAACTTGGTCAGCCGGGTAAGGACAGCGGTCCCTAAGTGTTCGATAAGCTTCAATCACAAGCATGGCCTCATTTGTATTTCTTGCTAATCCATACTGCTTAATCTGGGCACATAAATTGTTCAAATTCCCCATGAAAAGGCAATATATATATCATCATACCCACAAAACAACCTGCAAAAAACAAAAACCCATAAAAATGTTAAAAGATTTCCATTAGCATAAACACGTATGAAATGGTTTTATGTGTGTATATACCTCTGGTTCTGATTAAAAAGAGAATAGTGATCAGGTCGTACATAAGCAAGAACAGCAGCATCCCCAAAACTCATAGAGAAAGTGTTAGTAGGGTGAGAAGAAAGGAATTCTTGAAGAGTTTCTTCAGGTAATTTAGGCCTCTTTGAACTTTTGAGAGATGCAGGGCTATTAAGCTCTTCAGGTGGATGAGCAAACGCCTTGTGAAATATGGCCAACATATCTTTTTCTTTTCTTCTAAACAGAGAAGCTGAAATAAATTTTCTTGATTTCTCAAAGAAAGAATGGATACTTTGAGTTAACTGAAAATGGTTTCTTTATGAGAGGGTGATACAGAATTTATATTGATTTTAAGCGGTGAAGGGGAGTGGTGGCAGCTTTGTCTTCAGTGATTCAGAGCTTTGGATCAACACGGATGATTTATGACATTGGATAAGGATTCTCGTATTTCTTTATCTATTAGTACGATTACTACAACGTTTGGGACATATGATAGCGAAGATTTGAAGGACCGAAATCTGTACTATGTTTTAAAATCTGCATTTTAGTATTTTGTAAATATAAAACTGATTTGTTGTTGTACCGAATATAATTATAAAGTTGGACATTAATTCTAATGATATAATTCTTGTGTTGTTGTTGTTGTTCTTCTTCTTAGTAATTTAATTTTTATTTTTATTTTTATAACATTATGTAATATTGTTAAATGTTTTATATTTGAATCATAGTTATATTAAAATGAAATTTTTTTATTGAATTTTGAAATTTATAAAATTACAATATAGAAGGATGGTCCATTTAGTTAAAAAAGAATTAATTTAATTTAATTAATTAGGGTTGAAAAACTTAAAAATAATTAAATAAGCTAAAAATAGAATCTCAAAAGCTACTCGTTTCCTTCTCTTCAACATCGTTGTCAGGGATACATTCTATAATCAAATTTTAAAATTTATCGACCACCTAAAATAACTTCTGATTCTCGTCATATTTAACCCTTGTTTGGTCTCTATTTTTCTTAACTTCACTTTTCTTTAAATTCATTTACAATCACATTTTATGAAATTCATAACTTTTATCAACTTTATAATTACATATTTAATTGACTTTTATCAAAATTCACAGTGATTTATTCTTCTGCTTCCTCTTTTTTTCTAACAAACTCGGGAATTTGGTCAATAGACATCAGTAAACTGCATTAAAAATATTATGAGTAACTTATTTACTTATTATATTGTATAGTTGCATCGAGCATTATGTTATCCAAACCTGACAAATTGACTTGGATATGAATCATACTCGGTCACAACCCAATGTGCTACCCATTTTTCTGTGGGCAAAATCAATATTAGTAATACACAAATAATTCTTGATATTCTTTCGACGACCGTGTACAGGTAACTTTGATAAGTGCACACCACGCGTGCATCTATAACACAATCTGCACAGATAGTTTTATTGATCTTTCGATAGAAACTGATCAATCTTATCAATGTCCCCAAAGACAATCAACCAATTACAGAAGGATGAATCCTGTAACAATGGGAGAGTTTAGTATTAAAGATTGAAAGGACACAAGACTCATCCTGAAATTATGATGTATGCTTGTTGAGAACTTTTCCTGGATGACCATATTTTCCATTGTAAAAATAGCTAATAATGTATAAATTAAGCTCCTTGTACAGATAAAATGGACAAAAAACATTATAATGTATATGTGGTAACACTACATTGGCTGGTTTAACTGTGCTTTTAGTCCAACATCCAATGAAATTTTGCCGGCTGACAATCTTTCAAGAAAAACTGTCATCATTTCTATACATGTAACAGGATTGATAATTTAGTCATTTTTCCAAAGAGGAAGTGGGTTGTTTATGGCTCCAATATCCAAAGATCAAGTGATTTGGGATACAGGGCATGTCAAAATCCTAAAGGGCAAATATTGAACCAACTCGTTTAATCGTGGAAGAAAGGGAGATCATGCAGTAACACATTGACGATAATTTAAATGATTTCTTTCCCCAAAATTTGATTCATTCCACACGAAGTATAACCAATGCCATCTAAAAACTAGTTTTAATAACATTGATGTACTATATAATATATCTGGAAGTATTATATCAAGTCAAGCATGCCACAACCACGTGAAAATTGAAATAAATCAAGCAAACAATTTCTGTTCTCGCTCATTAATCAACCCAGAAATAATGCACATAAAGCCTGCTAATGCACCTTCATGGAGAGAAATGTGAAACCACTATTGCTCTACGATTTTGTCCTTCAAATATTTCAGAATAGCTTTTGTTCCTCGGTCCAAAATAGCCCTTCGGATACTGGAAAAGCCAGAGACATTATTTTAAAAGAGTGCATTTATATTGCCCTGTATCTTTACCATCAACTCGCATAAACATTGGAATTTCAACATAAATTAACAGCATAGAAACATGGTAAAATTTCATCTTCTGTAGCTTGTCAGGCAAGAACACGATAAAAATAACTACAGAGGTCATGCTAAAACAGAATTTTCATGGATGGAGCAAGATAAACTTTTTAAACTTAATTGGTAAGAACTAGCTATATTGATATCATACTCAAATTATTCAGAAGTAACTTACATACTTTGAAATTGGAAATGCAAATGAAAAACTGGATAGAGATGGAATGACTTGTTAAGTTCTTAGTTATTTCTTTTAGGTTTCTTGGGGGGTTTCATTATTTACTGATCAATTCACAAGCATTCCATATGTTCGCTTTACTAGCTGACAAGGTCAATCCCAAGGTTGACCGACGTATCATTTAAGATAATTTTGATTTGCATGGCATCTCTTGTTCAAATCTGAGCTATTACCTAGCTGAAATGTAGGCAACTAACATCAGGAATTTGATAGAGCAATTGTAAAATTAGAAGGCAGGTGTTGTTCGTGATGGTTAGGAAGTACAAAAACATGACCTAAGCATTTAGCATTACCATAAAATGATTCGAAGGATTTTTTTTAGGGTGAAAGATGGGAGCTTGCCTGCACACAAGCAGGATAGTGATATGCTGGTGTTAAACGTTGCTGACTGGGATATCATATTAAAATTGAAGATTGTTAATTCACCAAAGAGTACGATGCCTCTAGTAGATAAGGTCATTAAATTTTCAGACGCATGGAGTGTGCACGGGTAAACATGGCACAACTAGATTCGGTTGACTTACTGGCCTATTCTTAATACTTTAGCTAAAACTCATTTTTCTAATCACGAACTCAAAAGAAGAGTATACATAAAAGATGAACTATACCTTCTCAATGGGTTCCCATCAAGTTTTAACACTTGCAGGTTGGATTCAAGCAAACCCTGTAGAACCAGTTATGCAAAAAAACAATTAGCAAATCAGAAAGTATATGATGTGGAAAACAACACTTTTAACATGCATGGTAAATGAGAAAGCATCTATTGCAAATGACCAAACAATCTTCAATCGATTAGCAGATTTCTTTCCTCTTCCTTCTTCCCTTTCTCAGCACAACAGGGCAAAGCCAACAGTAGGATCCCAGTGCCTTTGATAATCATTCAGTTCATCCATAGTGCATCAATTATAAGAATTTATTAATTCATAGCAATCAACATAATATTAAGATTGAATCAATTTCTCAATTCTTTAAGCAGAAAAGGGAAGAGTAAAAATTATTTATCATTCCTATAGCGGGAATAGAATTAGTGCACTTTCAGATAAAATCAATAACTCATGCAATTGACAGCAAACCAAATCAAAGAAATAGTAAGACGAGAAGTGTTACCAGTTCCGGTGGAACTGAAGACAAATTGTTGTCTGAAAGGTCAAGCTCCGTAAGAGAAGTCAAATATTTAACACTCTGCAAGTAAATGATATAATATGTAAATATAATTATTCACACGATCGATAAGAGTACAAAATGAAAGGACTGAAACAATTAAATTGAAAATCACAAAAAGTAGGAGAGAGAGCCTGAGGAAGAGCTTGAGAAGGTCTAACAAACACAATTGGGAGAGGAAGTGCAATAATAATGATGATATAAAAGGATTCAGATAGTTTTCCACAGCTCAAATTGTATGCTCTGTATTTTCTAACACAGAATACTTAAACACCCTCGTTCCATTAACAAGGAAAATAAAAGAACATTGAAGGGAGCAAAATAGTCATTGAGACAAATCCTAGCCTCAAGTCTTCGTTAACTTCCCCTATATCCTAACAAGTGTTCTTTTCTTTTCTTTTCCTTCATGTAGACAATTGAATAGTGTCTTTCTTTTGTCCATCCATAAACACCACCTCCCGGTGCCCTATAGTTATTATAAAATTGGGATGTTGAAGACGAACTTGGCCGTATAAGTATTACATAAAGCTAATATGCCCAATGCTGGGTGGAGGTATGACAAAGTGACAACAAACCAGAGATGGAAAGTCTGAGTAAAATGTTATTACGACTAACAGACGAGGATAACAGTTCCCTTTCAGAAATAAGGCCCCCAAGGCAGTGGCCCTTTTCCACTTGGGAAGCTGCTATGCAGAGTATCTTGACAGGAGATAGTTTGAGAAAGATGCAAAAGATTTCTGTTAATTGTTATATGTTTAACAGGGAAGATGAAGACATATAAACTACGTTCTGCTTCATTTTTGTACCAATTATATAATGGTCCTTGACTGAAAATTTATATGCTAACACAGACTGGGCCTTGTACAGTTAAAGATCTGAGATTGAGCTGGAACTTGTAAAGAAGATGTAGGAAAAAGGACCACATTTTACTCCCTTCGCATTTTTGGGTGCTTTGTGGAGAAAGAAAAGGGCGGATGTTTTAAAGATGAAGCAACAAATAATCCAAGAATGAAAGCAAAAATTTTATAAAACGAATTTTTTTATGGATCACGTCCCCTTTGAGCACAGTTAGTAGAAGTTTAGTCATCAAAGAAGAAAAGAAAAGGATAGGAAAGCTGGTTAGAATAATCAATTTACATGGACTCCTAATAACTTAGTATGAGTTACAATGAGCTGACTGGACACTTCTTGAAATTTTGAAGTAGTTTCTATTTCAGATATCTTTCTACTGGCGGTAGAAAAATCAAAATTTGAATACCTCTGAGAGAGAGAAATGTTACCTCTGGAATTGATTGAAGAGAATTTTGGCCCAAATCTAGAATCTTCAACTGCTGTAAAGTCATTATATCTGAAGGGACAACTGATATTTGCATCCTCCTGCCCAATCAAATAGGAAAAGTATGACAAGCAATATAATTAGATCTTCAAATTTGCAAAGTTTCAATAATTGATTTCCTATTATACGACCTCAGGTAGAGCTCCTGCAACTCTTGTAAGCTAGAAAATGTTGGGTTTTCTGGTAAAGAATCCACTGCACCACTTAGATCCAAAATTTGGAGCTTGGAAACAGCTCTAAAACCATCAGATGGGATCTATGAGAAAGCAAGCGGAGGTCAGAATGAAATTGATATAATGAAGAAAAGTATATGCAAGATTATAGAATACTATAAAAAAGTTATGTGTGGACTCGATGCTAAACTTGGAGCTTAGCTTCTTAACAGACATTTGAGGAATCACCCATTAAAATTAGCCCAAAACTATTGCCCAAGAAAGATTTCTCAGGTTCTCAAGTGTGTTTACCTATCCATGTAACTTACATAAATTGTCTCTAATTTTAAATTGTGTTGTCGGTGAAGGTTCATTCCACAAGACAATAATAATCAGAATGATTATCAAGAACTAGTGTCTGCCTACTAATGTTACTAATGTACCTCTCGTACATTAGCAGCTGAAGGTTCGTTTCACAAGACAAGCCTAGTATCAAATCATATTCACCTTAATCAGTGGATTTCCATCCAGCTTTAAGCACGAAAGTTTGGAAAGAGACATCAAAATTGTACCAGGCCACTCTTTTATCTTGTTCTTGGATAAAATTAAAGCCTGCAGATTAAATGTGTTCACCGTTCAGTGAAAAGCTTTACAAAAATTAATGCTTAAAGCTTACTTCATATGAAATAGTAACAGAGAATCCTGTCCACATTTTTATTGATTGAGAAAAGAAATATCCTGAGCTAATACAAGAGTCCAATTAAGTGACTTCACAAGCCATATTATAGTTGACATTTAAAGTTGCATATACTCTCCAAATGAAATCAATCTGGACGCTGACAAGATAAAAAGGTTAAATTACAAAAAGGATAAAAGAAATTACCACATTGCTGGCTATATTAAGCAAATAGGTTTGGCAAATGAACGTTAAAAAGGATAAATTAACTTGATGAAAAAACAACAATCAGATTCACCAACACATTAAGCTGGGCCACCAGAAAGGTCAACATCTCAAATAAATATGTTTGCAAGTTATGACTTTCAAGGATCAAGACATATTAACATCAAAGCTGTACGGAGTACAATAGTTATTACCAAAGACTAGATAGATGACACGGATGCCTTTCAGAGTTTTAGTATCCATCTCCTTCTCATTTTCTTTAATCCTAACCAACATTTTTAGTTTAACAGAGAGGTGGCAATCTAGAAAATGTTTACCTCAAGGGAGACACAAGAGCTAAGTTCATTCGGCAGCTCTTCAATAGAATTTTCTGAAAGATTGACTCTTGTGATGTCACTTGACTTCCATACATCAGATGGGACAGCACCCAGCCCTAACCTAGCTAAAGAAAGTTCCTGAAAGGCACGAACAACGAAGACAATATAAGACAAAACCTTAAGCAGATATAAGAATCAACTGCAGAGATACAAATGCCTTCATTTATGAACTTTGTCATTACAATGCACGCTTGGTTGAAGACTACATAACCTATGTATTAATGAACTCAAGTCTTCAATGTCTGCTGCAGTAAACTTAATTTTCATTCAGAAGAATAAGATGGATGTGAAAAATCTATTACTGAGGGAATTTACCTTTGAAGTAAGGGATAATCGAGCTGCCATGGCAACAACATCCTCCTTCACAGCTGTGGTTGCAGCAGATTCTACACGTAAAAGTCATAAATGTACATGCTAAAACAAAATTAAGAATATCGACTCAAAGCAGGTCAACATGAAATCTAGAAAGCTATAAGTAGCAATTTTGAGTTGCAATAACTAAGCCAAGAGGCATGGCTTCTTGATTCCTGTAAATTATCAACTGCTGCCTCAGCAAATAATAAGAACTAACATACCTTCATCAGTTGGAAGTCTACTTCGAAGGTACTTTAATAGAGCAGGTGTAGGTCCAGATACCAATGAGCTGAGTAAGGACAAATCATTTATTCAATCCTGAACAAACACTAAGCATTGATAAAGCAGACAAACAAGACAATGATTCAAACCTTCGCAGTGTCCGCAACGGGTTACCAACAAGTAAAAGTTTCCGCAGTGTGGTCATCAAGCCTACATAATGATGTCGTTTCCCACATTAACTTATCTATACATTGTACAATGTCAATATAGCAGCAGAACAAATGAGTACAATACATGGTTTTAATATAAGAACTGTTACATAATAATGAAGCTACAATATACTTGAACCAAACATAATGAAGCTTCTCCTAATCAAAAGACTGATACAAAAGGCAGTACTAGTTGTTTCTATTGAACTATGATCTTTTTTTTTTTAAATAATCAAACTAATACTAGCAGTGCACACTTATTCTCGAGCAAAGATAAACGTAGAAGATGTCAAATTATCATGAATGACTACCTTTATTGGTGAATCGAACCAGGATACTTTAGAACGCTATGTAACTCAATTCTACAACTTATTAGGGAATTTCTACAAATAAACTTCTTTTCATGCTCATCGTGAAGTGCATTTAACTAATCCGAATACTGTTTATTAAGAAATAAGATGCTAACCTTACCAATCTGAGGAGGCAAACTAGATAATGAATTATTAGACAGGTCCAGAACTGAAAGACGCAAATTGCATGCCTCCACTGGATACTCCTTCAACTGCATGCACAGTATAAAAATTCCAACAGTAAAAGATCAATTAATAATGAGCATACGGTCATAAAATGAGTCAAAAATACAAACTTTATAGATGCTAAAAAGAGTATCCTCTTCGTGAAGTATTAGAAAATTTTAATGTAGGGGAAGTTGTAGCAGCTGCAGACATGATGTTAAATGAGCCACCTGGTTTGAGTGCAAATCAAATGTTCCCAACTGCGTTAGTGATCCAATGTCCGCTGGTAATGAAGACAGCATATTATTTCTAAAATTGGCCCAAAAACCAAGAAACGAGAAGGCAAATATCAGAAGTGTAAATGCGGAATAGTCCAAGGTAACAAATAAGAAACTAAAAATTGTCGCAAAGAAAGAGATGTACCCTATATAAAACTCCAGGAGGGATGAGCATCGCTTTATTGATGATGGGATTGATGAAATTCCTGCAGTACATACGCAAATAGCAAATCAAATGAGGCATATGTGTTATTAATTACAGAGACACGAGTACTGAGCACCACATATTTCTAACATTAACATGCATAATACCATCCAGCATAGTCTAACAGAAAACTTGCTCCACTCACTGTTTTGGTGAAGTTCGAGACGTATCAAACGTGAAAGGCATCCAATACTGTCCGGAATGCTGCTTAGCAAGTTCTTGGCTGTAAAATGGTTAAATAAGCAACTCTCAAGAAATGGAACGAGCTGCCCAAAACTCGATAACAGATTAAAAGGAAACATGTTTTTACACGCATTGAGTTCTGTAAGCACAGTGCACGATGCAATGAAATTATTGGGTAGCATTGTTAGCTTGTTTCCCTAGTCAAAAAGATGCACAACATACTTTAAAGCCCAAAATATGGAATAGTGAGAGACAAAAGGAGGGTGCGGGAGATTACAAATTCATCAGGTGCCAATAGATAAAGCTTCTAATACCTCTACATTTAACTTTAAAAATTCTGAGCAGTTTGCTAGATCTTCTGGCAAGCTGGAAATTCCATTGTTTGATGCCTGAGAAGATCACCAAAAACCATTCATGGAAAGTGCATAGAAGTTTAAATACGTGGTACCCAAAGAAAAGAACATAACTTCTTTGATGTGTAAAGAATGACATAAAGGAAAGAAATGCCGACAACACACACTTATCAACTGTACTAGCTTCAGATCTCATTCATTAAGAGCAAACTATATAATAAAACCCAATAATATGTGTCTGTATTAGGTATGCTCTAACTTTAGACTACAATTAAACAGCTTGATCTCTTGAACTGGATCAAGCTACTCTTATATTATCCTTAACATAGATTGATAACTTTCGTTATTGTTGTTCTGGCTGTTGATATTTTTGAAGATGCGGCATCTTCAATATATATAAACGGGGGTAAGGCCTTTAATGTGAACCTTTTAGCAAATCATGTATGAAGTTATTCGTGAAATAGTCCATTTTTGTAGCTTTTTTTTTAATTCACTTCAAACCTATCACCCAGACAAATACAAGTTTATTACTTCAAAGGTGAACGTGGATTTCAAATCAATTGGACATTTTCCAGAGTCGGACAACCAAATGCCTGTATCCTAAGGGCATGCAGAAAGATACTCATAAATAAGTTTGATTCATGCAATCGCACGTACTTTAACGCTATCAAACACGAAAAAAAATTCTCAAGACAAATTCTGGCCACTAACGTCATAGAACTAAATATCTCATTATTTCAACTTATGGACAAGTAAATTGTGTTTGTAGCACAGAAACGTATGTTGTTATAGCAATGCACTACATAATTCAAGGATACATGATTAGATGAAAGCAGGACAAAACTATTACAACTGGACAATATTTAACCATCAAAAGCATAAGCCAGCAGAGTGACATTATAAAACACAATTCAAACTAATAAATGTAACAATATACTTATAAAATATTACCTTAAGTTCTGATAACTCCCTGCATTTTCCAAGAGAGGCGGGAAGATAGCTTAGGCGGTTATTTGAACAATCAAACCTGTAGTGAGACAAATACAAATGTCAACCTTCTGCAGCGCAGGAAAATCTAATGCGTTATATGTCATAAATAACCATTCTGAAATGCTAATATATTATGATCATTTAAGGTGACAAGGAACTGCATTTTCTATTTTTTTCGAAATGCATCACAAAAATAATATAGAATATACGGATTGCACATACTTGACCAGAGAAGCTGTTGATCCTATTTCTTCAGGGATTTCCATGATTGAATTAAACGACACATCTAATGATTTGAGCATGTGAAGCCTGCCAAATGAAAAATAAAACAGTCTTCAGGTATCAGTTCCAGCAAAAGAAAATACGGATCTAAAAATTCTCATAGGCCATAGCTAAAGAGTTCCAAAAAAACATACTCTCCAATAGCTGCTGGAAGATGCGAAAGCTTATTGTGGCTAACATTTAACACAGTTAACAAAGGCAAGTTTCTAAGGTCTTCCTTCAGCGCCTCAATATCATTATGAGCTAGGATCAGTTTTTGCAGTTCAACAGCCTGTAGAAACGCAACAGAACACATGAGTTGCATCGTCGATATGTAATCGGAAAAGCAATTTCGAGAAAGGAATAGGAAATAAGAAATTATACCTCCCACCAATTTTCACCCTCCCCAACCGCATCCAAACTTTTGTACACCTCATCGGGCACTTCCCTGTCATGAGAACCATTTGTATTCCCGTAAATGGAAGCAAAATTCTTTGTATTTTGATTGAAATACAAAAAGGCCACAAACGGAATAACCTGAGAGAGCGATTGGAGAGATTAAGAGAACCAGAAGCTCGTGCAGCTTTTAGGGCTCTATCCATGTTCTTCTGTGTTCATTCAGTTGGAAGAAGGAGATGGATTTAATCAACTGACACTCAGAGATCTTTGTTCCATCCGTCTTGCAGGTAGAGCGCTTGTACCTTTAGACGGATCAGATTTCAGTATCAACTTTTGAACTGAGAGCGCGCTTTTCTGTGAAAGCTCGCATTTTACTTGCTTGTTCTGACTTTTTACCTGAATCTTTAGAGAAAAAAAAAAAAAAGAGGAAAAGAAAGGCCGCAATATATTAATCAATATCTTCTTGAACAACAAACCATAAGAAAGCTGACTACAATCGACCCATTTGTAGGCGACTAAGGAAGTAATAGCAAAAAATGCTAGCCTATGATCGAAATTTTTCGAACGGGGAACTTCAAATAACAGAGAAATAGTATGTAAGATCTTCACGATAGCTGGTGGAAACCATGGAAGAGGTTGGCACGATGCACACTATCGTCTCCATCTCGAAATTTCCGACGACTGAACCGTACTAGTAAATTTAACCAACTTAATTCATATTTTAAACAACTCCCACACGTGCTTATTGATTCCTATTCGAGCATATTCTCGAGTAAAATTAGGATAAATGATTTCGGAACAATATTTATTTTAACGGTAAATTTTAAAAAAAAAAACAACAATCATAAAGAAAGGAAAACAAGTAAAGATTGTTTCAAATAACTTGGGCCTTCCATAAAATTGTGACTTTTTTACATTTTCTGTATCGATGAATTGATATTTGTCGCACTTTCACCTTGCATGGAACTACGTGAACGCCATTTAGCATGTCCATGCTCACGTTCGTCTTATGTTCCTCTCACAGTTTCTCTTAGAATTCCACGGACCTATCACAATATCACTTTTCTTCAAATTCATTTTTAACACACATCAATCCACAAAGTAATTTCACACTTGAATTCATATTTTTCTTCCACATTTTAGTCGAGCATTCTAAAAAAATAAAAATCAAACAAGGAGATCCACAAGTCCATGAAGTCTCTTGAACAGCATTTTTCACAGCCCGCCTACATATCGAATCGGGGTCTGAGTCAACTTGAAATATAGATGTTGCAAAAAATCGGAAAAAATCCGAGTGAGAGCAAAAAAATTAGTAACATTGAAAAAAGAAGACAATTCAAACCAGACAACTCATAGTAGCCAGATTACGCAAAATTCCACATGTTTCAAGTCCGAAATTCAAGATTATGAAACTTGCATGAAGAATTGGTAGCTTCGCATCAACGAAGCCTGAACAACAGAGAAACATCTTAAGGTAGCACAGTAAAAAAAAGGCGAAGATTGCTGAAGTCTCCAGTCGGAACTGAGCTGCTTCTTGAATGGGAAAAAATGGTGAAGGTCTCTGATGTGATTAACGGAATTAATTAAACGTAAAAATCTTATGTATGTAGATTTCATTACAATAACATTAGAAATAGGTATAATTCAGGTACCTGTATATCTCATTAAAAACAGAGGGAATAGTTACACTGCCTAAAGCAATTTTCCTGGCCCTAAACCAAGACCACAATCTTCACAGCAACAACTTCCAGGCCCGTCGTCATAAAAAACCAAGTCCTCTACCAGAGTCTCCCTGAATACTTTCAACATAGCCACCAGTACTGGTTGAGCTACTGAAAAATTCCGACATGGGAGGATGGTACATGATTTGGTTTCTCAGCATTTTTAGTCCATCAGGCATCAAGACATTAAGAAGAGCAAACACAAAAACATACAATGAATTTCCACTGCACTAGTTTTGGTGGAGCCATTACTTTTTTCACAAATGCATGCTTATGACACGTGAGAAAAACAAAGCATTGTCGGTTAAGAAGAGTAAATCATAATTCCAGCAGAGTTTGCGGGAAATGCACTTGAGACTGTCACATTCCTGTGGGACTCGCATACTCACGAATATTGCACGTTGAGTAGAAACTGGGAAATAAACCAAATCCACGTACATATATCATCATAGCAGAAATAAAGCTAATAAAAACATCCATGACTTATATAGGAAGCATTAAGTAGTCAACACGGTTAGGGAACTGAATACATTGAGTCAAGTCTGCATTCAGATTTATTCACCACCATCTGCACTCAACCCTGCAGCCCTCATCGATTCAGCCATCATTTTTTCTCTGTTCTGTGTTTGTCGTTCTACAGCCACCATATAAAACCCTAAAACAGCAAACAATAAAAAGAGAATGAAGGCAGAAGCTGTAATAAATTATGTCAAATGTTACCATCAATAATCAAATGGGACTTCCGGTTGTGGGAGAGTGGAAGAAAGATAAGAAATAAGAACCACCTCAATGAAAAAATTCTACATCTTCCAAGTAGAAATTGAGAGGTACTCACACTTTGTTATAATTCCAGACTATTGCACGTAAAAGTGTTACCAAAGCAATAATTTATTGGATGTCTTCCTCAATCATGCAGAAGTATACACAGTTTTCTGGATTTCTAATAGGTTATCACAATAAAAGATTTAACATGAATTCACCACGTGAATAATCCAACCCATCGGTAGACAAGAATCCATGGAACATAATGCAAGCCAAGACATTAGACATCCTTTTAGAAATACAACAATAAATATCAATCACAACTCAAATGTGGATTCAATTACGTTAATAAAGACATTATACACATGACCTTCGGTAAACAAACTAGTGTGTAAGCAAATAATAGTTGGGTTGCATACCAATTGCACTTCCAATAGCAGTGAGCCAAAGTATCCTCGAGGACCATTTATCACCAATTACTCCTCTGTTTGCCAATCCCATATTTCGCTGTCAAAACAAGAATCTCATTATTGCAGTGAAAAACAGTTTGCACCATTTTGCCAGATTGAATATCGGTCCCGTGATGGCAAGGAGTGTTTGGAGTTTTGTTGAGCTTGTTTAGAAAGTGTTTATAAATGGTAGATAGATATAAGTGATGGATAAGTGGATCCCGTGAAATGTGTAGATAAAAATTGGTTTGACCCTTTTTTGGCCGTTTATAACACTTGTCAAATATATGTTGAGTACGAAAGCACCACAAGATGATTAATCCACGGAAGGAAGGTTTAAGTTGTGGTTAGCGTATTCAAAACCAAAATAAACCCGAGGAGCTTTTACTTTGAGCTCCATTCGGACCCAGGAAATCACATAGGAAAGGGAAGGGAAAAGAAAACATATAAAAATTGATTTACTATGCTTTTTTTTTACCTACCCAATTAAAAGTTGGACCAGCAAACTCTAAAATACATTAGACTTAGGACTGATGTGCATATAGTAAGGGAATAACAAGTATACGGAAGATATCTCTCCCTGTATCTCATTTGTGACACATTTTTATGTCAAAATTGTCATTAGAATCCAAACACAATAAAGGCACCTCTATGAAATTCAAGATCAAACAAAGTCTTGTGTTGTGTTAAATAGCGTCAAAACGGAGCTTCATATAGAATTTAGAAATGATTCAATTCATTTTGACTTAATATTTCACGAATTGCACTTCAAGTCTCCAATTCCACGCTACAAATACCTCCTATCATTTCATTGATTAGGGCAAAAAGTACAGGCATGTTTTCACAATTAGACCATTAATAATATACGCTGACATCAGACGAGTACGTGGAGATCTTCGTCGCAGCTTGGAGGGAGGTCAGAATTAAGCTAAAAACATCAGTGTACCGCCGCAGCGGTGAATACTCGAATTTTAAGATTTAACTCAATTTAACAATAACAAATCATACAAACATAGTAGCCAATCCATCGTTTCCATCCTGAACTGACGCCGTAATAAACATGATTAATTTGGCAACGTGGGCGGCTTCGCGTTGAAACAAGGCAGCAAATGAAAGATCAAAGATGGTTACATTTGTTGATTGATCTCGTGATTAAGCTTCAACAAGCATAAATATTTGTGTGTAAGAATAAACAGCTCTATAAATGAATAAATGACTCACGTTTCCACAAAGATTGCACAGGCTTTTGGCAGCTCCAACGGCACCGCTTTTTGAGAGCTGTCGAAGGTTTATATGTAGAGGAGGGCTTTTGGGGAAGAAGATTATGTCCCTGTTTGGTACCCATTTTTATTCTCATTCTCATTCTCATTCTCATTCTCATTCTCATTCTCATTTTCATTTTCATTTTCATTTTCATTTTCATTTTTAACCACACATTTTTCAATAAAATAATATTTTTCATCACATCAATAACTTTTCCTTCTTTTTCAACCACATATTCACCATCACATCAACTCAAAAAATGCATTTTCTCCAACAAAATGGGTATCAAACAAGCCCTATAAAAAGTTTTTACAAGAAAATTGCAGTCAAGGTCCCTCATAAATGAATTTTATGTTGAAATGAGAATAATCCATTCACATCAAGATAAATAGACACACGCACAAGAATACACAAGATCAATAGTGGTTCGCTTCAATGGCTCCTCTACAGCAATAAATCCTCAAAAAATAAGTCCAAATGAAATTGCACACAACTTCAACTTTTTGCCGGAACAGTCTTCATTAACATGTTAATCGAATTCTGGCTTCCTTTAATTGTCAAGATTTCATCCTCCAAAGTCAATATGATAAAGTGATAATGGACGTGTATATGCTTCGTCCTTGCATGATAACTATAATTATTTGTTTAAGTGAATATCACTGACTGTCACAACAGACTCGTCCCATACTTGTGATTCAATTCTTTCGAGAAAGAGTGATACACGGAAACAAACTCTAATCGCTTATTGACCCCGCACTTGACACTAAAGTAGACTCCACAACTTAACAATTTATGCAAGAAGTTTCTTAACTTATTTTATCCAGGTTGATTATGAACAGAAATGTTACTGATAAATCAATCTTCGTCAAAAGAGAATTAACAATTTTTGAAGTCAAGGCTTTCCTCTCAAGGTTAAATTCCTGGATATCCTAACGTAATCAATTACAAAGAGCTGTCCAAATCCTATGCAGAACCCCTTCTCCGTATAACAAAGTTTCAGGCCATAAATCGTGTACAAAACTCCACGAACTAGTAGAAACCAAGAATTTCCATTAATGGACAGGGTCAGCAATTTGCCAGACTCTGTCCTCTGTCATGTTCTCTCTTTCCTTCCCACAAAACATGCCGTGGCAACCAGCGTTCTATCAACAAGATGGCAATTCCTCTGGACCACATCCTTAATCTAGATTTCGACAGTTCCCTGTGTTCCAATCCTCGGAATACTGAAGACTCTGAAAACAATATGAGTTTCCCTGAATTTGTCACCAGGGTTTTGCTTCTCCATAATGCCCATTGCATAAAAACATTGAGTCTAAAATGTGGGGGGAGCTGCGAACGGCGCCATGTTGATGCATGGATTAGCAATGCAATCTCACGCAATGTTGAAGTTCTTGAACTGTGTGCTTTGATAGGGGTTGATCGGTTGCCTCATCGTTTCTTCACCTGCAAAACTCTTGTACATTTAAAGCTCGAAAAGTAAGTAAAAATTCGGGTTCCTGGTAATGTGTGTTTTCCAAGTCTTAAGTAACTTCAACTCATCTCTGTTAGTTATGATAATGAAGAGTCATTTACAGAATTGATTTCTGCTTGCCTTGTGCTCCATGAATTGTTTATAAGGAGATCTGAGCATGATAATCTGGTCTTTTGTAATATATCTTCACCCGTACTGAAACGCCTCAAGCTGATTTTTGGGCTAACACTAACGGTTTTAAACCGTATTTGTATTATTACAAGCTGAAGGTGTATGCCCCTGCACTTGAATACCTCCATGTAGATGATAAGGTATCCATGGATTTCTCCATAGGAGAATTAACCTCCCTGGTTGAAGCAGATGTTCATCTTTATGACAATGAATTGAGAAATGACAATCAGTATCTTGATGCTGTTGTCAAATTCATTGAAAAGCTCAGCCAAGTGAAGTTCCTATCTCTGTCAATCAATGTCACCATGGTATGCTTCAAATCCATTCACATTCCAATTACTAATTAGAAATTTAAGTTTTGTTTTTATCCTTGTTTTCCTCGATTTTATTGATACTCTTTCTAGATGTTATGTTAGTGATGCATCACCTCGCCTAATGCTCGTGTTACTTGCAGCCTTTTATGTCAGGCCAGCAACCCTATTTGCAATCCCGGTGTTTCATAATTTAATCAAACTGAACTAGCAATTTGCAAGCTGCCAATGGCATCTACTGAGAACCCTCTTTGACAGAGCAGATAATCTTGAAGTTCTGGTTTTTCAAAAGGTTTTTCTTATGCCAATGAAACTCATTTGTGTTTTTCATTTGTTCATATTATTGTTCTTCCAACTTCTTTACTTTGAAGTTCTAACCTTGTTATCATCAGACCACATGTAAACTGACCACCCATCAAGCTTGCTGGATTGAGCCTCACCAGGTGCCTACATGTCTATTATCATGCCTCACAACAGTCAAAATTCTGGGATTTGAAGGTATGAGAGATGAATTTGAGATTGTAAGGTACATTTTAGAGAATGGTAAAGTCCTAAAGAGTGTGGAAATAAGTGGGATATGTGCTCATCAATTCTACGAAAAGTTTAACATGTTGACGCTAAAAAGTTCGCTTCAGAGACATGAAATTGCTTTATTTTAAGATATTTTATGAGGAGCTGCAATGTACATGCATATATTAACTCGATATCTGAGTCACAACTTAAGTTTGAAGTGAATCAAGCATGACTTTACATGTATAACCGGAAAGTTCAAAACGCGACGTAACTTGTAAATACATGCCTTGCATTATTGAATGTGCATGAGTGCATTTATATCATTCTATATCTCAACTATATATAGTACTAATAACATGTTTCGTTCTTTTACTATCTTGATTCCGTCCAATGTTGTCCAGTCTTGATTCCTCCAATGTTGTCCAATCCAACAAAGTCGAATGCTGTCCAATTCTAGAAGCAAAGCAATCCAGCGTACAACTAACATCATTGAGTTCATATAAAATTCTACACAATCACAACACATCTAAAGTGGTAAAAAGTGAACTTTAGGCCTTCATTTCGGTTCACCAGCTCCAGTTCATTAGGGGTTGGGCGAAAAGTCCCGGCCAGGCCCTCCGGTCAGCAGGATTAATCATGGGAAAATCTCCACAACATGCATTATTCTTACACCACACATGGAGGCTTAATAAAAAAGGCAGAGGATCTCGTTCCCCTAAGGCGAAAATAAACTTCCCAAAATCCTAGGTACGGGCAAAAAAGGAAAAGCATTAAAGAGAATACACAATAGCTAAACATCAGAAAGGGGCTTTTATGAGCATTGATAACAAATATGTGCCAATGCCACAAGATAATGAAACTAGTCCCTTAATTCTGGTTAAAGATACATAGATGAGAAGTTAACAATATTACGTACAGGAGGAAATGCTCGCCTTGGAGGAATTACTTTTCTACTCTCTTTTTTTGGCGAAATCTCTCTCCAAAATGAAAACTACATGTTTCTAATCTATCTCGACTGCTTTTAAGCACAGTCCGACAATCTGTCCAGCTGAAAAGGAATGGAACACTTAGAACAGGAGAAGGCACAAAACAAAACAGCAGAAAAGAAAGATGGATACTCTGTTGAGAGACTTGTCCAGCTTCATTTCTTGTCTTCTCAACCTTGGACTACTATTTCCTGGAATAGGGTATGAATTTGGGTAAGGATAAGCAAATAGACTCGTGTCTGAGCTCCCGAACATCCTAGCAAATACTAGTTCACCAACCATATTAACTGTTGGACTGAAATGACTGGTCGTTGCAGTGCCCCCAATGCTAGAAGGCATCATTGAAACATAATTACCAAAAGGGTGCGGGAAATATTGCTGGTCATGAAATGATGACGGCTGTCGTGGCTGAAAAGGATTGGGATGATTACGTTGCTGATTTGCAGCGAGCAGTGTGTCCAATCCAGCTGCAGGTGGCCGGTGGGGTATGGTCGAATCCAATTGGGGTTTCTTGGATTTGGATTCGGATTCGGACAACGATGTACCTCGTCCATAGAGGGGAACCAATGAGGAGGTAGAGATATAAGCCTTGCAAACTGGACATTTTGGTCGCGCATCTGACTCAAATGAGGAGCCATGAGTCTGGAGCCATTTGTAAATACAAGGCCAGCAGTATAAATGGCCACAAAGGGTGACCACAGGGTCATGAGCTGAGTCTAAACAAATGCTGCAATCGAAGCATCCATTTACATTTTCAGAAGCCGATGATACTGAGTTCCAATTTCGTTTGAAGCTAGCATCCCCCTCAGGTCCAAATTGCATGGTAGGAGCACTAAAGTTTTGTTGAAAAGCCATGATTTAACTGAGTAAAGAGACATGAAAAAACTTAAATATTAGGTCAACAATCAAAAGCAGAACATACGGCTTTCCTATCACATTACTATATGCTAAGAAACAGAAAATACTTGCATTACTGCCTGGTGAAAAGGTGAGGTGTCCAAATATGGTGGTGTGAGGAAACTACTAGTATACATGCAATTTTAAGATTAAAAGTTGATGGAAGAAAAACAAGCACCCTCCGAAAGTTATAAATACAATAAACAGTAGAGCAAATTTATCAAATAGATTTCATCTGATAACAAGTTGCAACAAATGATACGTTGTGAAAAATCGTTATTTTATCAAATAACTATGCCTTATTTAGGGAGATAATTCCAATAGCTACTTTGTGGGGAGTGCCGAACAATAATATAATAACCTAAGAAGAGCACATTGTACCAGCATAATCAACAAAGAAAGAAAATGGGAAAAAGAAAACTTGAGATCTTGAGTGACTTGGCCTCATTAAATGAAGAATAAAATTCTGCAACCCATGAAAAATTACCTCCAAAGAATGAAATTTAATTTTTCTCGTTTTATGTATTTTGAAATTATTTTATAATAATGATTTACCAAGTTACGAACGCTAATTCCTTTTCTTGATATGGTTGAAAGAGAGGCACAGCTGGTGAGCTTCAATAAATGTTCAACATTTAAATATACTAAAGAAACGAAAAAAAAAATTACACATCTCATAAAATGATTACGCAGTTTAAATAGCAAAGGTTTTTCAGCACATCAGCCATATTTTTGTGGGGGTAAAAACACAAGAAATCAAAAGCCATTAACTCCTAATTTTGAGACGAAAAAACAGTGATGTTGAGGAAACCCAATCCCCCCATCCAGCCCAGCCCACCCCAAACAAAAGCAGCAGACAAAAAGAATAGAGATGAAATTTGCCTAAAACTTGGTAAAAGAAAAAATGTTCCATAAACTCGAAGGCAAAAATACGAGATAGCAAACAAGACATGCACACCGATATACGTATGCTCTGCAGAAATGGGAGAGGGAACGTACCAAATCTCAATCAATCAATGGAGAATGTAGACAGATAAATTGAAGCAGTATTGGTGTCGTTTGTTTGAAGAGAGAAATTAATTTGAAGGAGGATAATGAACCAAGGAGTTGAAAAGCAAATACAAATTGGATCCGGCGAGAGATTTTGGTTTATATAAAGGTGTGATGCGTCTGGGTTTAGCTCAACGGCTCAACGAAAATATAAATTTTAATTTAGGGACGTATTCAATTAAAACTTATAATGATTTTTTGGGATTTAAAAAGTTTAGTTGTATTCAATATAAATTTTTAGAAAGTCTCTAAAAGTTATGATGTATACAATTAAGACTTTTATTGACTTTTAAAAAGTCTCTAAAAGTTACGGTATATTCAATTAAAACTTTTTATAAATCTCTATAAGTTTTGAGGTATTCAAATTTTAATCATTTTTGGAGACTTTTATAAAAAAATTTGGAGTATTAACTTTTAAACAGAAAGTACTCATATAATATTTCAAAATTTATATGGATCCCACAACTTTTCAACCATACATTTTAAAATTTTCTATCACAATCTACTAAAAAATCGAAATTTAATTTCCACCAAACACCCTCTGAACAATTAAATGAGTTACATGACTCAACTTTAGGTGGAGTCCAGCACACGATGACATCATGATTGACATTCTAACATTAATAATACCAAGTCCTCGTTTGTTTCTCATTAATTATTCATAAAAATGAAAAATATGATTGTTATCAATCTCATTCAATAACTATTTTTTTACTTTTCATCTCTCGTGTGAAGTTCATGATGGCTATAGCACAGTTCGGTTCGGTTCTAAAGAGAACTGAATCGAACCGAACCGAAAATTTTCAGGTTGTTAGTAAACGGAACCGTCGGGTTCAAATATAATTTTTGAACCGTTCGAGTTCAGTTCCATTTGGTTCAGTTCGGTTCGGTTCTGTTCGATTATATTCGATTCCATAGTATAATTAATTTTTTTAACATTTATAACAATACTACAGTTTAATATGTTCAATATTAGTTTTTACAAATTAACGTATTCCAATTTATTAACATATAAATAACAAGTTGTCCAATAAAATTAATTTACCAATGTATAGAAATAACAAAAAATAGATAGTAAATTAGTAATTCTAAAATATCGATGATCCATATAAATTAGAAGTCATAGACTCATAGAGATAAAATATTTTAAAATATTGCTAATAGAGTAGTACTTACTTACCAACTATTTGATTTAATCATCAATTGATTGACTTGTCATACTAAATACTAAGAAAACTCTACAAGCAAGATTGAAAAATCACAATTAACAAACATAAATAAATAAAAAATTGTTCAATTAATAAGATTTAATTAAAAAAAATATAACATATTTTTTATTATATGTCTCAATACCCTCATAGAACTCAGTCTCGTCATTACAAACTCTATCTTTGTTAATTTATTTTTAAAAAACTAAAATAAATTGATTTATCCCATATATAAAAATTTTAAAATTTTAAAAATATTCGATTCTTATTCGATTTTTCGATTCTGGGTCTAGAATCGAGAACCGAACCGTACCCGTCGATTTTCGATTCAGATACCCGTTCGAATATTTCACTTACGAAGAACCGCTCAGTTTGAGTCCGGTTCGATTCGTGGTATATGTCCAGTCCTAATTATATTCTTTATTTTTAATTTACAAATAATGAAAATCAAACGGAATCTAAATAAAATTATTTAAATATAGTGTTTTAAACAAGGGGAAAATACAATTTTTATCCACCTCAATATTACATTGCAAAGAACAGCGTGGGAAATGAAACCAGAAAATTGGTAAAGTTTTGAAAAATTGCTTGAATTGTATTGGCCAATAAATCACATCACAACATAAAACTTGACCCAAAATTATAGGATGAAATGAAAAGTGGATGAGATAGGTAGAAACCTCAATAACATCGCCACCTCAGCTGGCATCCATCAATTTTGATTCTATCCATATAGAGGCCACGTGTATCTCATTTTCCAGTTGAAATCAATGCTTCCTAAGGCTAAATTCATTTGTACAAAATTATTCACTATCAGAATTTTTACAGATACTCACAAGAATGTGGGTCTCATCTGATTAAAATATTATTAAAAAAAGTGAACCCCACATGTTTGTCACATGAATGTGGGTCTCGCCTGATTAAAATATTATTAAAAAAAGTGAACCACACATGTTTGTCTCTCCCCTGTAAGTGTTTTGTGTTTGTGAATCTAGCACCACTCCTTCCCAAATTGGATCGCCCGACTGGTCGGATCCTATTTTAACAATTTAACCGTCGAACAGTTGAATCGTTTACAATTGGAGAAATCAACAGATATTTCACATGAGCGACTGTCCGGTTCATTGCATGATAAAATGACTTCAAGTTTTATTTATTTACCAATTTTCCAGGAAAAAAGAAAAAGAAGTAGCCATCATCTTTTATACGAAGACTTCTCTCATTACCACGATCCACTTCAAATCTGAACGCATAAGTGAAGGATAATAATAATAATTATTATTTTTCAAGTAATTGCTTTCTACATTCACTTTCCAATTTCAAGCACAAATGGATTTTGTGGACGGCTGGCTCGACTATAGCCCTCTCACTTAGGCTCAAATTTTTTAAAAAAAGGTTTTTAAATATATTATTATTGTTTTTTAAAAAACTGTTTTTTTATGTGTAATTTTGTTTTTCGCATAGTAGTCCGACTTGAAATTTTGTAGCCCGATCTCGAATTTAATCCTGGATCCGTCCCTGATTTCAAGCCTGCAATTTCAAATTGTATCGGGTGTAAAACGAGCACGTAAATGTCAAATGTCATTGTTTTGTTTAGAGAAAATGTCTATATTTTCTTAGAAGAGTTTTATGTTAAATTGTAGTAGATAATACTGAATTGATCATTATTTGACACATAGATAGACTTTATCTTTTTTTCCACTTATTCTATAGATTGAGATAGAACTTCATTGTGCTTTAGATGGTTGAATAAAATGAAAAATCCACTTCAAACTCCATCTTTATTTTTTTAGAGTATTTAATTATTTATGTCATTATTCTAAGTCAAGATAAGCCCTTATTTATGATCTTTTTAAAAATTTAAATGGTTTGTTATATATGATCATTCTTCAACACACATTCATACAATAAAATTTTCTACACACAAACCAATTAAATTTTTTTTACTTTTTAATCACACATTATCCAAAAAATACTATTCATTAACTCATTGTTCCCAAATAAATTCTATCAAACATGCCTTAAATTTCTCAAAAATCAATATTCTCATTTTATTTTTTTTATTTTCTGAGAACAATTTTCACACATTACAATATGTTCTCTCTAACTGACTAAGCATGCAAGAAAAGTTAGTAACCCATTCCCCCCCCCCCCCCCCCCCCCAACCCAGAAAAAAAAAAAAAAAAAAAAAAAACTCTATCGTTATGCTCGATCAATTTATCGTTGCAAAATGGATTTTAGAAGTTGGACGGTGGTCGATTTTGAGATTCAAATCATAGTAATATCAAGGTTGAACAGATGCCCTTAGTGAGTAGATGATTATAATATATGTATAGTATAATTCTATTTCAAAATTAGGAGTTTTACTTATCCTTAATCAACCATACATGTTGATGTGATCCATGAAACGAATGCAACGAAGACAAGCCAGGACAATGATCTGTTAATTGTCGAAAGAGGGGAGATGACTCGATCATGAGCAAAAAAGTGTTAAAGAAATGATGAGATTGCTCCTTCAAACTGCAATGGATGAAACGTCAATCTTAATGAGCAAAAAAGCAAGTTTCCAGTTGGGCTCGGAAGAAGATTCAAAGTTGATTAACTTGATGCAAGTTTCAGACGAAAGAGTTGGAAATTACCACTATGTGACTTGATAAGTGAGTTTTACGCACTTATTTAAATCACAAAACATGGATAATTGATTGTAATTATGTTGAAATACGGCTTAATTCTATGTAAATTGTGTTTGCAGGACTATATCAATGGAAATAACGAAAAGTGAGTGAAAACAAGCAAAAAAAGGACCAAAACGAAAGAAAGTCAAAGTTCAGGGACTAAGATGCAATTATCCAAAAGTTGACTCGAGACCCAAATCAAGAACGAGAACGAACTAAGTGCAAGATTAACAAAATCAAAGGGTGCTAGAAGGAAGAAAATGAAGAAAAGATGTCAAAATGAAGTCTAGGGATCAAAATGAATGAACTTGAAAGTTCATTGCTCCACGCGATCGCGTGGAAGGAATTTCATGCGGTCGCCCATATTAGACAGGGAATCAAAGTTACCCCAAAGTTTGTTCCTCGCAATCGCCCATGTTTGTTCCACGCAGTTGCGTGGTACAATTCCAACCTGAAAATTCTGGTTTCCGTTTTTAACTTAAACTCTCATGGAAACTAATTGGGGATCGCTTTTAAAACCCTAGACTTGACAGAAAAAGAGGGCTACGCATTATTAGAGAGAATTTTGACATTGGAGAGCAATAACACAAGGAAGAACGCGAAGATTCATCAAGCACTTCAAGTAATTAATTGAATATCTACTCGGGTGATGACGTTTCTTCATTTTTTCTTTTGTTTTTCTTTTTTTAGCATGTTAGGCTAGTTTTTCTTATACTAGGAGATCGATGAACCTTGTAACATGATATTTTAATTTTTAGTTTTATATTTTTTACATTAAAACACGTTTTTGGGATGTTTGAAAGATTTATACGTAGTGATTCCATATAATTATTGTGTGCACGTTAATTATATGAATGTGGTGATCTATTTTATGCATTCGAAAGAAGGAAAATAAATTCGACGTAGTATAAATTGTCATAGGGTCCGATAGGGAATAGAAATATATCGCTATGCTCTATGTGAATCTTTAAGTGTTCATAAAAGCTAATGCGTTCTTTTATGGTTGTATTCGTCATAGAAATATAGTCGGATCGCATGATAGAATATGTTTAACATTACTTGGAAGAGATTGTTGAATTTAATAGGAACATTGATTCTTCAACATTTAATCGTGTTGTTAAATTGTAAAACTAGGATTTAAATGAATGGTTGCATGGGGATTCGTGATCCTAGTGCGTTTTTCTTATCTTAAGTAAATCAATTTGCATTCGTCTTTCATATTGCATTCTAGTATAACTTTGCATTTAGTTTAGCCAAGTCATTCATAATAGTTTTCATAATTAGTTTGGTTAGCATTTAATACAAAACTCATCTACTTTCGGTTAAGGTCGAAATAATTATTATTAAACTACTCAATCTCTGTGGGATCAACAATCCGGACTCTAAAAATCCACTTTATTACTTGTAACGAACCGTACACTTGCGGTGGTTTTAAATCGAACGGTATTTTCATGAACATGATTGCACATGTGCCATTGCAAAAACTTCGAGTGGGAGTTTTGGACTGCATGCGCCATTAGAGAAACTCCAGCTAGGAGTTTTGGACATTCTATGCGACGACATAGAAATATTCTATGCGGTCTTATAGTACAATCTCAGGGTGGAATATTCCAAAATTTGCGAATTTCATAATTATATTAAAATACTATTTTTGTTGGTATCTTTGTAATCTTTTATAATTCTTTTCCGTTTTAATTAGGTTTTTATGTATTTCATATATATATATGACTTATTATTTACATTGTAAAATAACGTTCATTCATATAATTTTAGAGTTTAATTTTGTGAGCATATTTGCTCTTAATTTCTTATTATTCATTTAACAAATTCCAAACCTATTAAGAATTATCTTCTCGGGACATTCAAACAATTCGGGGTGAAATTTTTAAGTCTTGTGATCAAGAGATCAACATATTATCGATGATTATGTTGGTTGCTTAGTTCAATATTTTTGGTTCAAACTCAAAACATTGATTTTATTGACTTTTTGGATTCGAATTAATCTTGTGTGAGTTTCGTAACTATTATTACTACGAGGTTCACGTCACACGTCCTCAAGTGAACTTGTCCTCCCTTCTATTAATCAGTAATCATATTTTCAAGATATCATAGATATTTATAAATGAAATTGAAAATTGAAAAACGACAAAACAGGAAATATCGTTTCAAAAATTTTGCTATTCATGTTTGAAATAACATGAACTTAAAATCATTTAAAAATGTGTTTGATTGTATGTATGAAATTTGAAAATAATTTATCAATAATTGTATGAAAATTATTAATTAAATGTGTTTGATTGTTTTAAATTTAATTTAAAAAATATTATACTTGCTAATCTTTTATTGATAGATAAATGGAAGATGAGGATAAATGAGAGAGAAAGAGAGAGTAAATTGTTTGGAAAATAAAATCATATTCCCTTTTTATTTTTTTTTCCTTACTTTCGAAGAAAAATATAATCACGTGACAAAAGTAGAAAAATATTTTTAATAGAAAACAATATCAAACAGTACAAAAGTAAATATTTAGGTGAAAAAGAATTTATTTTATAAAAGATATTGACAATCAAACGAACATTTAGACCTCGTTTGATTCTCATTCTTTATAGAATGATAAAGAATGAGAATGAAAAATATAACCGTTATGAGTCCCACACAAAAGATGAAAAATAAAAATTTGTGATTGGGTGTAATGGATAACGATAATATTTTTCATTTTTATGGAGTAAAAATGGATACCAAATGAGACCTCAAGTGGAGGAAAATTGTCTTTTTTTTATCCATCTCAAAATTAATGGAAAGTTAAAGCTTAGAACTGTGTGTGTCTTAAATACTTCACAATTTTTAATTGAAAAGCTTGTAAATTTAAAATAATAATAATAAAAAAAAAAAAATCTTACTCAGTTCTTGAACTTTGAGTATTTCTATTACTGTAAATAAATTATTATTTGAAAAAAGTAAATTATTTTTATGTTCTACCAAGCACCAGCGTGGCAAAGTTGCAATCATCTTTTTTCCTTTTCTTCTCGCGACGTCTTCCGAATTGGAAATGGAGGATATCGGCACTGCAAAGGTTTGCTGTTATTAGTATTAATTTGGAAATTTAGAAACCAAACTACTCCACAATCAAATCAGCGAATGATTCAAGTCTATACCTTTTATCCATAAACTGAATTAATATTTGATCGGAAGCGCCGCCGAATCTGAATGTTCAAAATTGGTGGTGCCCGGTGGCCGGAGGTTGCATTCGTCAAGCTCCTCCTCCTTCTTTCTAGCTGATTCTCCCGTCGAAACACAGAACAGCGACTAGGTTGGACTAGGTTGGGGTTTAGTTTGGGGAGTTTGTCCCACATCGAAAGTGGTAAGTAAATGTGTGCTGGAGACATAATTATAAAAAGCGAGTCCAGACGCTGTCTTCACCATCTTTGCGCTTGGGGCAATGACGCAGCTAGTGAGGTTCTAACCGAGGCGCGTCTATTGCTGGTTGAAAACTATTTCCAAACCCCCTCTTCGGCCTGGGTTCGCCCTAGGCCGTCGAGAATTTCTGGAAAGGGCTCCCTTTTAGGGTCAGCCCTCCAATTCTAGTCCAAATTTTTTTTTCAGTTTTCGTAGGGCCCAATGAGAAGCCCATTTGGTTTAATGAACTGCTGAGGAAAAATGATTTATGATGTAGGTTAAATTATTTACTAGCTCTTACTAGGTTCGTGAACAAAGAAATAAATCATGGTTTTGGAAGATCGAAGTATCAACTAAATGGTTTCTTACAATATTTTCGGACACTATCAACAAGATTTCTAAGTATTCATATTAAAGCATTAGCTGTTTTGTGAATCTATCTGTCCTTAAAAATCGTACTTTGGCTCTCTATAAGCCAAAATACAGCATCATCTTCTCTAGTACTTGCTTTAGGTCGATTTTAAGAACGTAAAGCATATCAATCCAAGTGTGAGTTACAAGTAGATCCAAGTATACTTTAGCGTGTGATGACAATTTTTGCACAACCGGGTCCCATGTCTATCGATCATAATTTGTATTCTCATTTTTGGCCAAAATGGTTACCAAACACTGACTAAATTGTTTGTATGAGATGGATAGTCTTGAACTTGAATTGAATTATGATCCTTTCAGCAAGACTTTTGTTTGTTTCTTGTAGAAAAGTTTTTTTTGATAAAGTTATCGATTTTTTTGACTGAATTTGATTAAATTATCAATTTACCCTTTCAAATAAAATTATCCTTGGAAATGTGATGACAATTTCTGCACAATCGGGTCCCACTAACATACCAATAAACACTGACTAAATTGTTTGTATGAGATATTGAGATGGATAGTCTTGAACTTGAATTGAATTATGATCCTTTCAGCAAGACTTTTGTTTGTTTCTTGTAGAAAAGCTTTTTGATAGAGTTATAGACCTACTTTCTTTAACAATTTTTCTAGACCAACAAAATAAATCCAAAATAATTTTTCAAATATGTTCAACATAGTTTCTTAGTCTTCTGATTTACTAACAGCTTTGCCAAATGGGCTGCCTAAAAAAATCGTACTTCAGAGTTTTAATTTTACATCCATTTAGTTTTTTAATTTATAGAAAGGAAAAATGAAAATATAAACTCTCCCAACTTTTTTAAAAGGCATTCTAATATCAAACAACTTAACACTAAAACAAAAACGATGTAGGACTTCCATGTGGAGTGATGCATTAGCCACTATTAGGATGAAGGTACAAAAATTTGAAAGCTTGGCCTACTAATCCTCGATTCCGCCTATGCTTGAATATAAATTCAATTAAAGTCAAACATTAATTTCATATACATATTTACAACTACTACTCAATATTAGCTACATATTTCATGGGCCACCACTATCTCCCTTTGTAAATCTTCTATCAATTTGTCGGGTAATTTTGTGTATAGTGACGCCAAAGGACCAGAATATATCTGAAAGAATTCTTACAGACAAATGGACAGAGTAACGGCAAGAAAAACCGAAAAATGAATGATCAGTATGCAAAGTCGAGGCAAGTATTGAACACTTTGTCTTTAAGTCGAATTTGTCCCGCAACGGTACCTTCAGTTTATGGCAATCAACTCCTAAGATACAACGATTACCACTTGTATTTGTAGCACTTCAAACACAAGCACAACAAACTAGAACAATGACTTTGAATTCCAAAATGAAATGAAATGAAAACCAGAATTTATACAACAAGAATGCAAGAATTTGGTTAAGGAGAATAAGAGAGAATGATAAATATGTTTGCATATCATTGATGTGAAGAATATGACGTCCATAGGGTCCTTTACATAAAGGGTGAAGAGTTGGGAACGAAGTGGTGTGGATCCAAATCGTGCAACACTTCAAAAGAACGCGACACTGTAATGTCACTCGCTCTCCGCCAAACTCTCGTCCAAGCGAAAGTTGTAGAGACTTCGTCGCTCGAGCGACATTTCGGAGCCTCGAAGTGGTTGAGCGGCAAACTATTTTTGCCTAAACAAATTAGGTCTGAATATTTGGCCGAAATTAACTTGATGTCACACTTATTTGATTTTCGATATTTAACCAATTTTTGATCGTTTTCAAACAAATTTCAAACAAAATTTGCCAAGTATATACTTTTAAAATTATGAACTTCATTTTACGTGAAATATAGCTAAAAAAAACTCGTCGCGTGAGTGAATATAATACTCAAAACTAGAAATATGAAATATTATCGCGGTTCACTTAGCACAAGGGAATGTATTAGATATTGTCATAAAATCACGTCTTCTGATATTATCTTTAAGGGTCCATTTCATAGAAAGATGAAATTTGGGTGAAAAAATAATGAATTATAGGGAATTGAATTGTCTAGAATTTGTTTTACTGAAAATTGTAATTAAAAGTGTTTGATTGATATAATTTTTCACCTGATTTTATTTTTCATGAAAATTGTCAATTAAATGAATAAATTTTCGTACCATTGGAGACAAAATTTGTTTAGATTGTCAAAAAATAAAAATAAAAAAATGTTTGAAAATTTTTGGTGTTCGTTTGGTTTTATTTTACATGAAATTTGTCAATTAAAGGGATAAATTTTTTTACACTTCATCTTATAATTTGTTTCTATTGCTAAAAAAAAAAAGGTGGAATTTTAATTTCCACCAAAGTGGTGAGAAAAGGAATTCCTTGAAATCAAGGAAAATTTCAAAAGTTGGAAAACGTTTTCCATGAAAAATTTGACAAATAAAACAAACAAAAAGTAGGAGTTGGAATTCGAATTCGAATTCGAATTCCAACTTCCAGGGAAAATAATGGCATATTAAACGGACCCTAAATGTAGCTGCTATGTGCAAAAAGAGAACAAAAGGTAGACTTTTTATTAAGGTTGATGGTGGTTTTATTGTTACCACAATTTTTATTTAATACATCAATTTTTACTCAATTGTAGCTATTATTTTGTTAACTTTTTTTCGTCGAATTTTCATCTTTAACCTTCTATTAATTAGTATGTCACGTTTTGAAATGAGGAAAAATATTTTTCCTACTTTTTATTTATTTATATTTCAAAAATATGATGAAAAATAAGTTATTTCAAATTTCTTGACATTAATATGTTATTGAATATAAAATGTGTTAACTAATGAAAAGTTTGATGATAAGAATGATACGAAAAGTTGTTAGGAATATAAATGCCATAATAAGCAAAGATTAAGAATCTTAATTGCAACTAAAAAAATAGTGTAAGAAATAAAAATTATGATGTAAATATAATTACCCTAAAATTAACATAAATGTTTTCGATTTGACTTGAGCAATATAAAAACTGATAAAAAAGTAATAGTATGAGTGACATTAATGTCCTGTTTGACTTATATTACTTGTAGAATGAGAATGAAAAATATAATCATTATGGATCCCACATAAGATATGAAAAGTAAAAAATGGTAGTCAAATATGATTGATAACGGTCATATTTTTTCATTTTTATGAAGGAAAAATGGGAATCAAATGGGCCTAAAACACCAATTTGAATTGTATTACATGATATTAAGAGCTTGTTTGAGCCTTATTTTTAATCAATAATGCATTTTAATAGTAGATTGATGGAAAATGTATGGCTAAAAAATAAGATTTTTTTTTTTAAATTTGTGTGCAATATTATTTTATTAAGAAATGTATAGCTGAAAAGAAAAAAAAGAAGAAAAAAATGTATTTTGAAAATAATAATAGAGATCAATTATGGGTGAAATGATGGACACAATTAAGCGAGTTTCATATTTTTATATTTAATCGAATTTATCACTTAATTTCACGTAAACTTAACATGTATCATCGTATAACTTAAATCAATCCAAGTGGAGAAACCGGTAATTATTTTTTGTATATGGAAAAGATTTGCGTGGTGTGGCTTTTTTTTTTTGGGGAAAAATCAATGTGACTATTAATTTATGTCATGCTCCTATTTGGTACATATTTTTTTTTTTCATTCTCATTTTCAATCACACATTTTTCAATAAAATAATATTTTTCATCACATTAATATTTTTTTTTCTTTTTCAACTACATATTCACTATCCATCACATAAAAAAAATTCATTTTCTTTCCGAAAATGGCTATCAAACAAGGATGTTTGATACGAATTTTTTGAAATTTATTTTTAACCACATATTATTCTAATAAAATAAATTTATACATAAATTCATTGTTTGATTCCCATTTTCTCAAAATTCATTTTTCCCTCTTTTTTTTTCAATCACACATTTTTCAATAAAATAATATTTCACGTAAACTCAATTTTTTTTTTTTAAATTTTCAACCGCATATTTTTCATCAATCAATTATTTAAAATGTATTTTCTTCCCCACAATGGGAATCAAACAGTGCCTTATTCTATATTTTTAACCAAATATTTTTTTATAAATATATTCTTAAAAAATATACGTCAAACAATTTCCTAGGTTAAATATTCGAAAGCCTTGCAGCACATAGAGATTACCGCCGAATTGTACAGGTGTCGAAGAGTGGCGCGTAAAAGCAGCACGCGTGGCAAATTACACCCGCTTCACCTTCTTTCCGTTTCATCATTTCCGTCGATAAAATCCAAAACTGAAATCGAAAGGCCAATTCATGCATAAGAATTATCGAATAGAAGAAATGGCTAGCCCAAAACCTAACTCATCAAGCATGACTCCCGTTAAAGGATCCCCCAGTCCGTCGATCCCGGCTGTTTCCGTGTGCCCCTCTATCCCAGTTTTTTCTGTGGGATCGTCGAGCCCTGTTGGTTCCTTTGGCACGCCGGCTTCTGCTGTTTCCGTGGGTTCAGCAGCCTCTGCTACAGCCGAGGAATTGTTTCCACCTGCTATCGCTGTACGCCACGAGGTTTCTCCCACCGCCGCCGAGGTGTGTGAAGACTGCAGAATTCAATTGGCATGGAAGCTCCTCGACGATCTCAAGGACGCTGATCTTCGGGAAAGTGCCCTTATTGAACTTTGCCAGGTTTTATTTTCTTCCACTTTTAATGTTATTTTCATATCAATTTTTGATGTATGGTTGTTCCAGTTTCTTGTTTTTAATATTGAGTGAAGGGATTTTTCATATGCTTTCGAATTTAATCGTTTAAAATTGACATGCAAATGTGTTGATTGCTACTAATGTTTAAGATTTTATTTTAATTTTTTCCCTCACTTTCTTGTAAGTAGGAATTTTAATGACCTACAGGGTGGTTGTTTATTGTTTAAGGGACCTAACTATTTTTCCCACCGTTTTTTGCTGTAGGATTATCATTTTCCTTCCCATGAAAGTAAGTAAAAATGAAAAGAAAAAAATGTACTGTAGGGAAGTTTCCCTGTAATATGAAATTTCACTAAAAATCTAAGGTTTCGTTTGATAGAAAGATGAAATTTGGGTGGAAAAAAATGAATTACTGGGAATTGAATTACCTAAATTTTTTTACCGAGAATTATAATTAAAGGTCTTTGATAGATATAATTTTTTACTTGGAAAATATAATACTTTTGGTGTTCATTTGGCTTTATTTTTCATAAAAATTGTCAATTAAATAAAATTGTCAATTAAAGGAATAAATTTTCTTACCACCGGGAACAAAATTAGTTTAGATGCCAAAAAAAAAAGGAAATGTTTTGGTATTCATTTGACTTTGTTTTACATGTAATTTGTCAATTAAAGAGATACATTTTTTTATACTTCATCTTAGAATTTGTTTCTATTGCTTTAAAAAAAAAAAAAAAAGGTGGAATTTCAATTCCCACCGAAGTGGTGGAAAAAGGAATTCCTTGAAATCAAGGAAAATTTTAAAAGGTGGAAAACGTTTTCCATGAAAAATTTGGCCAATCAAACAAGCTAAAAGTGGAAGTTGGAATTTGAATTCCAACTTTCAGGGAAAATAATGTGCCATCAAACGGAGTCTAAGATGTTTATTGAATATTACATATGGACATGATGTTCACAAATGAAGGATGGATGGAAAGAGATTGATGATATTGGTTAATTTCTAAATTTTGTCCCAGAACAAGAGGTAAGTTATATAAACTCAATAACTGGCTAAATGAGAGGGTGGTTAAGTGAGAAATGTGATGGAATGATGATGTGTTTTTGGTCACGGTGGTAAAATGTTCAGAAATAATTTTTGGCTGTCTATTTACTCAATTTTTATCTTGAATTTTCGAGGTACGCCAAATATTCTTCCTATTATACACACAATTGTCAATTACCAACCTACATAACTTGAGCTCTAGTTATGCTCAGTGTATATAATCATACACGAAGCAACATCAAGTGCATCCTAGTAAAACATTATATTTTCAGTCGTGTATTATATAATTAGCTTTGGTGGGATGAGATCAAATTATTAATATTTGGAGAGAAGATGTCCAAACAATTTTATATTATTGCCATACAGCTCATTTATGAGAAGACACAAGTCTGGAATTGCTAAACCATTTTTATGAAATAGCTTTGTCCGTCAACACTCCGGCACGACACGTTCTATGTAGCAGTATATTTGTGTTTATGAGCACCTCTCGATGGCAAATGTTCTTTCAGAACTTGGAAACTTTGACCTTCTTGAAGCTAGAGGTCGTTAAGCCCTTGTTAAAATTTTAATCCATTTTTCTCCCATTTCTTATCAACCACACATTCTCTAATAAAATAATATTACTTGTAGACCCTTTTTTTTATTGGGGAACAACTGAAATAGTATTTAGCTGCAAGAGGCTTGACATGGTATTACTAGTGGACTAGATGGCTTTAATTTGGTTTTTGATCTGAATATAAGTTATTTTGATGGAAATCCTATTAGATTATTATATGACTACTTCCCATTTTTAGATTCTTATTTTAGGAAGAGTTATTAGGGTTTATTTACTAGATTTTCTTTCATTTTATTATATGATTCCTACAAATATATTTATTTATTAGATTTACTAGGATTTTATTTGATGTTTCCTATATAAATATGGGGTTTATGCATTGTAATATTTATTAGATTATGAAATAAATTGATAGTTTCTCACAATTGCTTTTCCCTTTTCTACTCGTTCTCCTCTCCACTTTCTCTCTCTTTCTCAATCTCATTCCTTGTTCATTGAGTCCTATGTCATATTTGTTGCTTCGTTTCATGGTAAATTAGAATTGATATTTGAATCATTGTTTAGAGGTGTACTTGCCATCATGTTCACGATCACCAACTTTTCTGAGAGATTACTCATTCCTCTTCCTTTTAGTAATCATAAACCTGTCAGGTCTAGCATTTGTTCCGTCTTTATTTGTGTTTTTAATTGAAGAATTCATCTTTATTCCAAGGTTGACTAATTTTTAATCAATTGCGTTATGGATGGCTAATAAACTCATTCTCTGTCAGAGGAGAGAGACATTTATAGATTTTGGTCTAATACTGTGGCATTCCTCTGGTACAATGGCTATACTACTGCAGGTATAAATCTCGAACTGTTTCTATAAATTTTATAGTCTCTTCACTATTTCTCTTGTTGTAGGGGGTTTCAATTATTATTTTGTTAATGCATGATCCTACAAGGACTGTACTCTATAAATTATTTCAGTTTGTCATTAATTTCCCAATTCTAGTCTACTGTTCTGAACATATATATTGTTAACCTGGTTGAGTTGCATCACGGCAAAGAAGATATAAAACTCCCAGTGCACCTAACAGGTTGTCAGTACAAATAGTTTTTCAATTTGTTGCTGTTTTTGCGACTCCTCATCCCAGTAAAAAGCTTGTGAATATCTACCTTACTAAAGCTAATCGAGGAGGAGGAAAAGGGGGACCTTGAAAAGATCTTCTCATATATGTTATGAAGTTTGTGCAATTTTTGGAGCCATAGAAGGTCTACCACATAATTGTAGTAATCTATAGCTTGTAATCTCATAAAAATATTTGGAGGTTGTTTTACGCTCACATGCCTAATTGCCTAATCTTTGCTCTAGTTTTAATATTGTTGCTGTATGAGATTCTTTATCCTGTGTCAACTAAATATATCATCAGGAGTTGCATTTTATTAACTTTTCTAGTTTTTTATTGTGACAAGCATGCTTCTTTCCCATCTTTTATGACATCACTTTATTGCCAAAATTGCTGTATGGTCCTTACTCTACTCCTGCAGGAAGTAATAGGTGTCTACCCCCTTTTTATCACCACCTACTCTAACGTCAGCACAATCAAACAGAGCTTGCAATGCACTTGCACTTCTCCAGGTATGATTTCTTTTTGTTTCCTTGATTTCTACTGCAAAATTATTTGTTGCTGATTCTTCTGCAAATTCCTTTCGGTTTTTATTTTTCCATGCCATATAACAAAACGGTCACGTTGTTGCATTTGTCTATATCACATGACACTTAGCCATGGTGCACGTGTTAGCAAGACACATCGACACCAGGTATTGTTGTGGGATATCTATAGGGCAAATCACTCAGGAGCAACCTAGGAGATGAAGGGGATAGCTGGAAAGGATAACGGAAAAAATAAGTAAAAATGAAACAAAGGATAAGCAGCTTATCTTCTCCTCAGTCTGTTGCTCAACACCAGGTATTATTGTGGGATATCTGTAGGTCAAATTGCTTGAGTTGCCACTAACAACCAAGAGGACGAAGGAGGTAGCTGGAAAGCATAAGGACAAAATAATAAAAAAGAAACAAGGATAAGCAGTTTATCTTCTCTCAGCTATCTGTTGCCAGAATGTGATTGGGGTATTTAGGAGACTGTAACAAGAAAAGGTGCCAAGCATCTTCATGGTCGCTGATTTGTTTTGGCAGGAAACAATTTGCATCTGGGATTTGGGAAGTTACAAGGAATAGATCTGTGAAACACTAAACCATCCAAAGCGCTTCCCCCCCCCCCTTATGTATCTTATTTCTTATGTTTATACATGCTATATTTGATTCTCACCCTTGTGTGAACTTTATTTTTACTCGAGTTTATTTTCTTTTCAATCACATCGTCTTTTTTAAAGTGAGTACCCTCACCAGTTGCCTGCTTTTTTGCCATGTTTCTATATTGGCAACTAGAGCTAGGAAATCGAGAACATAGAGAGTGCCAAAATTGATACAACATAAGCCCTTATTCATTTTTTATGCTTGACTTTATGGCATTGAAGCTAGAAAATTTTATGAGTGCAGAAATAATCCAGACATTATTGCTGACCTTCACTCTGTAACGATAATTCAAAATAATTGTAACTATGTTTTCACCTAATGACATACAAATTGAAATTGGGATTCTACTTAATCTAGTTAATGAGAAATATATCATGCTCGAGTTGCTGATAAATACAATAATTGATTGCTGCTGTGTAGCTTCTAAATTCTTTTTTGTTAATAAAGTTGCAGTTCTCTTCTTAGATGCGAAGCAAATGCATTTTATGACATTTATTAATTCTATACTTCTCATTGATACAAATTATGACAGGCAAAACAACAGAACTTTCCCCTTTCCTAGAGAAAATAAATAATTGTGAACAAGAAATATCAACTTTGTCCTTACCTTTTTCTGATCTGGTATTAATATTTTCTATCCTTTTTTCTGTAGTGTGTGGCTTCCCATCGGGATACAAGGAGGTTGTTTGTTCGGGGTACTTTCCTTCATCTCTTCCTCGCTTGAATTTTCATTTTCTGCATCTGTTAATAGATTGAAATTTTGAATCTTACATGGAGTTTCTCAAAGCTTGTACACGCTTCTTTGTTCTTGAAACGAGGAGTTTTTCCGAGGAATTACATGTGATTTAAAAAAAAGTAAAACACGGACATAGATTTAAATAATGTACATTTATACAGTATATCTTTATTTCTATACCTCTATTTATAATAATATCAATACCCTTTCCAGCTGTTTTTTTTTTTTTTTTTGTGGTGAAATTTTTTAAATAAGAGTAGTAGTTATTTATTATTCTAAAATACTAAAACAACTTTGAGTTGAACTATAGATTACTATTGAGACATAAAGAAAAATACGGATATTAGACTTAAAACAAATTTGACATGAAGCTTGTAGAGCTTTCCTCACATTATTTTGACATTTTTGTAAGTATTCTGATGATTAAAAATGTCTTTGATTTTATGTTCCAAAAATTATGAAATGTGACTTTCTGCGTCCTTTGTTCATTGAGCACATGTTCCTCGCGTGTTAGAATTATAAAAAATATGAACTATGTAGGACACACCACATGCCATGTCAGACAGTCCCTGAGTTGTGCCCTAAATTGTTTCTGGAGTGTTGGATAATTATAAAATATATGAAAAATAGGATGCAGCTTGTGGTGTATGACATGAGTCCTGGAGTGTTTGAGAAGTGATGGTGTCTGATGCTCATGGCACGGGTGAGCCACTCACATACCACCCTAGAGAGTCCGTTCTTCATAATTCGACCTTAGTGTTTTATTTTATTTTTCTGTTTCCTTAGATGGATGAATAGCTCATTTTTCTCACCGCTACTTCATCTAGGCAGCACATGTCTGTGCCATCAACTCTGACATTTTTTTGCTGACCTCTCTCTTTGTTGCAGCACACTTTCCATCGTATTTGTACTGCTTTCTTACCACAGATTGCAAATCAAGGCCATTTGAGTACCTGAGGCTTACTTGCCTGGGTGTCATTGGTGCTCTAGTGAAGGTAATTTTTAGCAATTCACTGCTGTTAAGGAAATGTTGTGCCAGCATCTTCTTTTCCACATTTAAGGTATATTCACCAACAAAAAGCTATAAACCTTAAATTATCTAGTTACTTCGAAATATGGGTCGCTTTCCATGTGCAGAAATGTAGTAGACTTGCATTGCATATTTCTCCGTTAACAAAGCAGTTATATTTAGTCTTCAAATGTTTTTCCCTCCCTGCTTTATATGATCTCACTGCAGTAATTGGGGTGTAATGTTTTTTTGAACGATCAGCTAGATGCTAAGTGGAGCTGGGGGGGGTGTCTTTTTCTTTCTTTTTACATTATGTGAATGGAGGCCAATTGACCTAATAGCTTTGGGGAGTCTGCAGGCGAAGGATACTGAGGAAAACTGCCAATCAACAAATAACTCTGTAATCCGTGCCTATTGAATTAAAAGCTGGAAGAAAGAACTATTAAGAGCATTTTTGCTCTTGCTACTACTTGATTTTTGAAATTTTTATTTTTGGGTTGGGTATGTTGATTATTTATGTGCGTGACATCTTTTAAATATGATTATAATTCACACTCATTCCTCCTAACATCTTAAAATAACAAAATTTGTCACTTTTCTCCAGGGGGACGACACTGCAGTTATCTATTTCCTTCTCGCTACAGAAATTATGCCTCTGTGTCTACGCATTATGGAGAATGGCAATGAATTGTCGAAAATGGTGAAGTGTCTTGAACACTTATTTTGGAATCATGTTTGTCTTTTTAATTTATTCTTATGAAATGCCTGACTACCTGTAATTATCACTGGTCAAAGTTTAAAATTGCTGTCCAAGTGGGTCTAGTTAGTTCTAATGTATGTTGAGTCTCGACATCTCCTATAATACAATGAAGGATTTTTCTTTCTTTCTTGTTAATTTTAGGACCTTTTTATGTACTGCAAAAATCATCGTGACTGCATTTTCTTAGTTATTGAGAGGCGATTGCAAAATGTACATGTTCAACTAGGACTCTTAAACTTGAAGGCACAGAGTTCAAATTCCGATATTCTATCTGAGCCCTAGTGAAAAGCACAAGACTTTTGAAAGGGCACCAAAATCTTAAGTATTGCTGTGGCGCTGAATGATGACCGCAGCCAACTTTTATTATCTAACAATACGTGTTCTGCCATGCTGTTGGAAATATTATTGTTCACAAACCATCCCTCATTTTTGTCCAAGTTTTCATGGAGTGTCAATATTTTCTTTTGTGGAGCCACCTTTGGGACCTTAGAGCTCATGTAATTTACCCACGCGCATCTCCACATTTTCACACACACGCACACACACATATACACACTTTGAACACGATGTATAGATGATACAAGTCCATTGCAGTGCGTGGAACCTCTTGTCCGAACTAGAATTTTTAGTCTCTTGTGTAGATTGTCAGCTTGTACTTTTGATATGTTTTGATGTAACTTTGGGGATTCTGATAGAAGAGCTTGCACTGGCAGGTTGCAGCTTATATTCTGCTAAAGATATTGCAGGATGGAGAGGGCTTAAACTATGTATGTATTGCAGCAGATCGATTCTATGCTGTAGGTCGAGTACTGAGGAATTTGGTTGTTGGAATGGCTGCACACCCTTCACCTTGGTTATTAAAACACATTATTAAGTGCTATATCCGGATATCCGAGGACGTAAGGTTAGTCATAAATGGATTGGATTCAGTTACTTCTGTCACTGCATTCCTTTCTAGTTTCTACACTTTCACTCATGCACATAAACTAATCAACTTGTTTTGCAGGGGTCGCATTGCGCTAAGAGATTCTCTTCCAGGAATTCTCATGGATGGCACATTTGATAGTCTCCTTCATGTAAGTGGTTCCCAATGCACAAGTAATTTTAACGAACATTATTTTTTCTCTTTTAGTTACTTTGTTCTTGTGGGAAGGGTGAGATTTATATTTTTATATAGTTTGACTTTTTATTGTTCTTCCTGATGCTAAGACGCTTTATGTTTCTAGGAAGATCCAATGATGAAAAAGTGTCTGCAACAGTTGCTTCTCAATGTTCATGGGTCTCTGGCTGGCCTTCAAGGTGGGGGAACATCTTAGTTATGCTGGTCAATTTATACAAGACATAGTGTTATCAGATGATGCAGTGATGCTTTTCCTGGTTGATGTGCCAGTGTTTATCATTTATCTTTTTATCTTTTCTGCTTTTATTAACATATTCTGGTTAGATTTGCAGCTCCTTAATCGTATTCTTGGTATGACTCTTTGCTTCAATAAAGCCTTAACTCAGTCCAGAACTATTATGTTTATTGCTTTTGTTAATAAATTTTGAAAACTTCTTTTAGTAACTGCTGCAATCCTTTCTCTTGAATAATTGATATACCATGGAATCTAGTTTTGCTTGTAAATTGGACTAATTGAATGGAAGCAGTATTGCTCACACTTGGCTTTAATTGCAATGTTAAAATTTATTTTCTTATCTCGATTCGATAAGTGCATGGCAAGTTGTAATTTTTCATGATGGTTCTAGCTTTAGATTGGTGTACTGTGTTGAATTTTGTTTCGTTCTTGGTCAAAGGGAAATAGAGCAAGGCTGCAACAATTTGAGAATCTATGTCTTATCTGGATCCACGCTTGGTGGAGCAAATTCAATTATATTTATTTTATTTAACATAGCTGGAGTCCACTAAAATTAATTTATACTGTACGAGTATAAACGTTAGTTAACTAAATTTTTTTTTTTTGTATACATAAATTTGTTTAAATTTCTTATTTAGGTTTTTCTTGAAGACCTTAATGAGAGGTCACACTATCAATCTGGAATTTAATGTGGGTTTGAATATCATGGATGGAATAAATGGTTAGAAGTATATTACTAGGAGTATGAATAATGGAAGCTTTAGATAGTATAGGCTAAGCTTGATAGATCCTATCTGATTGAGATTTGAATTAATTGATTAAAATAGCTGAAGTGAACTGAATTAACTAAATAAATAAGAACAGTGAGTAGGCATAGTGGTTTGCTTAATTGATTTTTAATGGGAAGTAAATCTCTTTGAATTCTTATTTAAAACCCTGCTATGGGTTCTTAAATATATTTTGGATCTAATTAACACTACCAAAGTTCCAATCAGAATCATGTGTAAAAAATTGGATTTGATATGGATTGATAACTTTAGATAGTGGTGATGGTGGAAACTCGTTGAACTTGCTCTTGAACATCAGGTATTTTCACGAAAATGGGGGTGGATGCCCCTGGTAGATCTTCCACGCTAAAGTCAGAAAGAGTATCAGAACCTATTTGTGTCATTAGCCCCAAAATTGGGGGAAAATGATGTTTTGCTTAGTGATTTTTTTTGGAGAATGTGTGGTTAAAAAGTATGGGAAATATTTGGATTTACGTGCAAAATATTTTGTTGTGTGAATGTGTGGTTGAAAATGAGTATGAGAAATAAAAAATTTTAATTTAAAGAGAGTCAAAACAGGGGCTTAATGTAAAAGATATGTGACCTTGGAACTTGCTTTATCTATTGTCTTCAATTTATAGGGGGACTGGTCATTTTATTTTAGGTATGACAAGCTTAGTCATTGGGATTTCCTGGAAATTTGGGATGTGATGAAGGATTAATTGTTTTTCATAATTGGAGAACAGATTTCCCGACTGTTTGGTCGCTCGCTGTCAATGGCCGCCTATGCACGATGCTTGACTGCTTGGTTTCTTTGATGGTCTGTCGATGGGTGAATTTCAGAGATGGATTGGGCCTTGTGTCATTGGTTCATTGGTCTAGGGAGCAAGGATGTTGAGCTTCGAGTTTCTTCCTGTAATCAGATAGAATGAATGATCAGAAGAGCCTATTATTAGGAATAAGTAAAATGAAAGGTTTAGATAAATGTAAGTTTAATTGAACTGGGATTATTGGAATTGACTAAGATGGACGTATGGTCGGGGATAGTGTCTAAGCAATTTTTTCCATCAAAGTCAAACTGGAACTAATTCTATGATGACTTTGCAACTTCCACTTCTGCCTGTTAGCATTAAATTTTTGTTATTTGTTGTCATTTTTAATCCCTACCTCTCCCCTTGCACTTCTCAAATCTTTTTGATTTGGTTCATTCTTGACATGGAGATATGAAAACAAAATTGTTTAAGCTTTTGACCTTTTTAAACATTTATTGCCAAGATCCTGTGCGAGTAACAATTTGAGAAAATTCTCGTTTTCCAAAAGTACACACCCCAAATTTATACTGTCCACATAATACCGTTTTGTCTTGTGAGAGGTGGTATCTATCTACTTCAGTATATTCTTGACGTCGTCCACCAGGGTGGTTTGAAAAACAGCCAAACAGATGATGAAACCACAATCCCTGATCAGGAGGCATGGAATTGTGTAACTTCTATATGATTTTCTTTTCATCCTACACTACGTCCGATATTAACATTTAAATTGGGATGATCATTTTCTATATTCTCATGTAACCTTAATGTGTTTGTAGTCACATTTCTTGATCGGAAGATAATCATTTTCGGTTACAGGTACTGTCTTCAATATATTGACGACAAGGGTGCGTTCCATCCTAGTGTAGTTACGATTGCTGAGAGATGGGAAATTGTGTGCTTTACACTTTTGGTTATGAAAGCTGGCTGTTTCTTTTTATATTGGTAAGTTCTTTTTGCCCATGAAAGTGTTGTGTAGTGGGAGTTGAATATTCTATGTCAAAGAAATAAATTTTTGTATGGATATAATTAAGCTATAATTGTCGGTAAGTCATAAATGCTATAGTCGGATATAATTTCATGTTGGTATTCCTTTTTACATGAAGCTATCTGGATCCATATACTTGATAATGATTTTTTTTTTCATTGGCTTCCAGCACTTGTTGAACTTATTACAGAAACACACTACTTCTAATTATTATATGCCTCTTTGAGTTATTAGTAGGTGAACAAGCCTCATCTTTTCGTCCTTTATTTATCTTGCATGAGCTACATTTGTATGATCCAGTAGTAGTACTAAACTAGGATACAGCTGATATTTACTGCTCGTGCATGTGTCATAGTCTGGTTTGGGATAAGTTGATTCCAGATGTGATCATATTTAGGTGTAGTGGAGAAAGGGTTAAAAAAGGAGTGAATACTTCAATATTTTAAAAGGCTTAATCAGTTACTAAGGCATTTTGCCTCTATGAGGCAAGGCATTAGTATTGAGGTGCTTTGTGGCCTAAGCCTTAAGTCAAACAGATGAAATAGTTCAAAAAAACGTAGAAGATACAAAATATTTTAATAATATACCATAAACCATCTTAAAAAATCCGTGATAAAACCAATTAATAAATTAAAGTCTAACATGCAAACAAACATAAAATAGATCAATAGTTAACTTACAACTAGTTATCAAGTAGAAAAATTGTAATATACTGCTAGGAAGTAGAAACAACTAAAAAATCTCTTATATCATTACTACTAATAGGATCTAGAAAGAAATTATTTTACCCTATTTGGTTTACCTATCATCTTCTTCATCATTATAGTTTTTATTTTATTTTTTCTTTTCATTCTTTGTAAGTCCCTCGCTTCCAATGGTTTATTCTCCTTCATCTTTCCCTTCTATGTGAAGGCAGAAATAAGAAAATAATAAAGGCAGCAAAACATTCTAGGTTATAAAAAATAGTCCACGAGGTTAAGGCGAATAATAAAATATCCAAAAAATGCAAGACGGTTTCTATTGATGGTAATATGGCTATCATAGCAGGTAATTAGTTATTATCCGCATTCTTGGACTAATTATGCTTCTTATTGTTATTTCTTGCTTGCCAGATATCTTGGGAGAGGTCTTGCAGAATAACTAGTTGGTTTCCTCAACACTGACGATTTGTTGGTAAGAGTTTGTTAATTGCACGAGATACACTGTAGTCGCTCTATATTATTGTAATAGAAAGAAACCATTAATTTTTCTTTTAAGATATAGCAGTGATCTTTGTACCGAATTTTGTCCCCCTTCCTCATAAGTTAACCATGTTCTATATTTTCCTCTAATTGCCTCATCCATGTGATTTTTAGGTCGATCTCTCATTCTATGAGTTTATGTTTAATGCTTGTCCTATTGCCTTTTATAACAAGTGGATTTAGCGGCTTTCCTTGAATGCTTCTTGCCCAGATACTCATATTGGTCGCTATTTCTATTCAAAATGATTTTGAGCATGATATTTTCTAACTACTCTCATTTTATATTGAATTGCTGCCTTTCTTGTTTGAGTGTTTCAACATAATGGCTACTTCAGGTTAGTACTTAAAGCCCGCTTTCCAGGATTCCCTTCGCATGAACATATTACTGTACTTGTCAAAACAATACTTTTGTGCTCTTAAGATTAATTTACAGCACAGTGTTACTAAAATAATTTGTAGCTCCCTCTATATTTATAGCCCCTATTTGGTATAGCTAAAAATAAGATTTTTAATAAAATTTTGATAAAAGTTGATGAAATGTGTCGTTGAAACGTTGATTACAGTTGCGGGTCCATGAAATGTGTGGTTGAAAATGAATTTGAGGAAAATGGGGGCCAGACGGGGCTTAATGTTGTGGCAATTTTATCATACCAATAAAAAATCTGCCTCGGCTTCGCAGTTCCCATGCCCTACTGCCACCACCCTCCACTCCTCCATCAACTACTACTACTGCCAATACCACATAACACTTTTCTGCCACCAGCCCACTGCTATGGTGTGTAATGTTTTCCTTGTCATTGCTGCATCCATTTTCGTCAGCATGGAGTCCTTCTCAACCACCCTCGCTTCCATTCCTCAGAATCTTGACCAGTAGAGGAAACGTCCCCTGGTTGCATATCATGATCTCATTATATTGATATCATTGCAAAAAGTTCCTACACATTTACAACTGCAGAGGCCTGGGATAACCAGATCTGCCCCTTTTAAGATTAGTTATTGGGGATAACTTGATAAGGTTTGAGGGTGGGGAGAATTGAAGGTGCAACTATTATAAGAGTGAAAGGTTGTGGTGTTAGGGGGAATTGCTGTGGTGGTGCAGGGATATGCTTGTATTTGTTGCAGATTTTTATAGTAAATGGAAAGCTATGAGCGTAACGGTTAATAAATTTTTTTTTCCTTGTTTAAGTTGGCACAATCTCGAGTAGTGGCAGAATTGGACAATGAATCAAGTTGAATGCCTCTCCTGCAAAACCAATTCAAGTCTGACTATGCCACCTTTGTGAAAGGGAGGGAGAGACTGCAAAAAAGGAAAAATTGCTGAAGTAGACGTGGGACACTGGTGGTATCTTCACATTCTTTGACTTGTGTTGTAGGTGAAACCGAGCTGCTGAAAGTGAAACTAGCCATTATTGGTGTTCACCTTTTTCAGTATAAAACTGCCTTCAAAGTTAATGGCATCTCAGCCGAGAAGTAGTGGCAGCTGTGTATTGTAGAGCTTGATTGAATTTCTTCCGAGGTACGATCCATAATTTTATACACTTGTTCATGTTGGATGATGAAAATGTCTTTTGCATTGACGATGTTCACGATGCACAAGTTTGTTCTGTAATGTACTTGTTTTATATTATGTGGTTTGTAATCTGTGACAACTGCTCTTGCAGGTCTACAAGTGTGTTGGGATTTTATCGTCTTAGTGCCTTGTGTAGACCAATGCTTCGAACTTTTACTTGTATTCAATGAATGGACGCTTGTTTGTAAGTGGTGGGAAATTGTGTATAAATAACTGGAAATTTTTTTCTATCAACACTCCGGCAATTGTGAGTGGAATCAATATTATGTAAATGGAAGTGAGTTTCGGTTTCTCTTCTTTGTAAGGAGAGAATGTTGATTAGGAAATAACTTAGACTTTATTTTGGGAAGTGATAAAGGTGATTGATAATCTTTTCGATTATTCTATAAAAATCATTAATTTAAGTTAGAATAATTTATAATGAAGTCTCTGAGAAAAATAATGTTTTGAATGGTGATTTTTAGAAGAATGTATGGTATAAAAGTAAGGATAAGTTTTGAGTTTGTGTAATATTTTATTTTGTGAATGTGTGATTGATGAGTACATTAAAAAAAAAAGTTTTTAAATAATAATTGTCAAATAGGAACTAAATTCATACATATATAATTTTTAAGAAAGATGAATACAATTTATGATTTTGTACGGGGTGTCATGCTCATGCAGCAATCCTTTCAAGCAAGTAGTAAACAAGAAGTCGAACCCTTCTATACCTCTCTTAGATAAGCACGAATCCCTAGGGCAGAACTTTAGTCTATCTTTTCCCAAGTCATTGTACCTCACTTAATAACATTGTTCTTATTTTTGTTCAAAGAAATTATTCGATTGATTTCGTTGAGGTAACTCTTGATCTTGATGTTGAAACTAGGTTTGGATAATTATAAGTTAGAGGGTGAACGAACTCCATTCTTGAGTCTCGAATCAATGAATAGATTGATTGTTCCAAACATGACACGGTTGCACTCGCTTTATGGTTGACTACCCTCACCGTTCTCTTTCTTAATCCCCTATAGTTAAAAGAATTTTACCAACTTGATATTTTCTTTATTTATTTTTCATTGTTAACATCACATGAGCCCATATAGTTTCTATTGAGTGGTGGTCATCAAAGTCTCGATTTAAAGCTCAATCCCCTCCATTAAAGTTGTAGAAATGTACGGATGTCGTGTGCTCGTGAATGGTGCATGTGACCATAATACAACAATATATCTATTGTATCAATTTATATGACATTAAATAAAAAAATATAATTAAATGAGTGATATAATTTTATCTTTAATAGAGTGTTATCAATAGTGACCTAAATGAAATATACAATTAAATGAGTCATATAACTCTTTTTAATTGGGCATATCACAAAGTGACACCTAAATGTGACGCCATTTTACCTACCCATTTCATAGTGCGACCTATTGTAATAACATTATTCTCTCTCTCTCTCTCTCTTCATTTCTTTCACCGATAATAAAGCTTCAAAACCAAAACCAATAGCAAACACAAAACCTCGCAAAATGGCTAATCTACCTCAATCCCTGAACACGAAGGCCGCTCCCTTCGAAGCCGGATCCAGCGCATCATCGGCCATTGGAGGACCTCAAGCTGCCGCCGGTAACAAGGACCGCAAAATGCAATCGGCTGAGCAACTCGTCCTCGATCTCTGTAACCCCGATCTCCGTGAAAACGCCCTTCTCGAGCTCTCCAAGGTTTTTCTTTTCTATTTTTATTCGTAATTTTAACTCTTATACATAATTTCTTTCGTGTTTAAATTTAATCTATTCCGTATATCAGCAAATTTTCTTTGGGTTTTCGAAATAGCGGCTTATGGGTTATTCTTGATATGCCATTTTATTAAATTCTGTTTCACAGATTAGGAATTAATGTGATATTATTTGTTTGTATCTTTATCAATTCTATGGAAAAAGAACTTGTTTATGATTCCGATTAACCCTCTTTAGCGTGGTCAATTTAAATAATTAAAAAGTAGAAAAAATAAAGCTTCTAGAATTGGCCATTGGGCTGAATGATCCCGTTGAACGGCAGGTGCAGGTAATCACGATGGACATGTTGGAGAAGTGAAAATAAAAGCGTTATGAAAAGCATGTAAAACAGTAAAAGCATTGTGTGCGTTAGTGTGTGTGGTTCGGGTTTGGTGGTCGGCCGGTGTGAAGGGGGGGGGGGGGGGGGGGTATGTGCTGACCAGCATTGACTTTAACCAGATTGCATTAGATATTTTTTTTTATTTCAACGTTTTTTTTTTTTACTAAGTTCGAAAATTGCTAGTTATATCTTACCTAACAAAGTATAGAATGTCAAATCTTTAATTTTTTTAGATAATAGTAATATTTTTCATTTTTACTGCTGATAGCCTGATAGTAGTAATAAATACAAATATTTTTTTTTCCTAATATAAAATATTAAATTCTGATATCAAATACGGTAGTAGGTTTGGTTTTCTAAATATAAATAATTTTTAAATCTTAATTATTAGATTAATATAATAAAATATTAAACAATCAATTATATTTTTCTGCATTTAAATTATTATTTTTTACTTCCATTTTTTTTAAAGATTTTTCCCCGAATTGTTTAATATAGTTATTTTACTTACTAACTATAGATATTATTCACACACAAGAAATGTTAAATGAATTCAAAAATTATCAAATATTACTAAAGTTCAAAATTTTCTATTTTAAATAATATTTAGCTAACCATTATTTAATTTATTAGGTCTATAATTGGAATGATTTATTATAAGGTTTGAAGTCAAACTTGTAAGATTCTGAAATATTAAACCAATTAGTGATAATATTTCAGGATTAACTGTTTGGAAAATTAATTATTAACTACTCAGTATTTAATTTATCATATCCATGCTAGGAAATAATTTATCACAAGGGTTATAACTAAAATTTAAAATATTATTTTGTAATCGTGTTTAATTTTATTTTTCTGTAATTGATGAAATTCGCTATTAGTGTAGAAAAGTTTTTGTAAGATTGAGTTAATTATTACTTATTTTGTAATTAAACATTACTCATCTTCAACGGTACATTAAAAATTTTAAAAGTTGTTGTTTACGAAATAAAAGATTTAGTTATTTATTAAATAAAGATTTAGTTATTGTTTAAATGAAGTTTTAAATTATATTCTACAATTTTAAAAATTACTTGTTTAAGTAATAATAGTTTCGGTCTTGTTACATGTACCATTTGGGTTACATGTTGGTTTACCCTACCCCATCCGCTCTCTCACATGAGGGTGAACAAGTAAACTATTAGAATTAAGCTATTTATACCATTTGGGTTACATATTGATTTATCCGACCCCACCCACCCTCTCACATGGGGGTCGGGGCACACGCAATTAATGGATGTGGGGACCCGACCCCATGTGAGAGGGTGGGTGGGGTCGGATAAACCAACATATAACCCAAATGGTACAAATAGTTTACTTGTTCAAAATAAACTGACAATGTAGATTGTAGAGAAAGCAGCATTGACAGCTGAATTACAGCCTGTAATTCTGAAGTGTGCTTCTGGCTTTTGCTTCTCCATTTTTTTGTCTGATTGGAGAATATATTTATTTTTCCATATTTTGACTCTTTTTTTCCTGTTGTACCTTTTTGGTCAATTATTTCATATGTGCCTGATACAATGTTCCTTTTCATTTAATAGAAGAGGGAACTGTTTCAAGATTTAGCTCCTTTACTGTGGAATTCCTTTGGTACAATTGCTGCTCTTTTGCAGGTAAGTGTTGAGGTATTTCCATAATTTATCTCCATCTGTCCGGTTTTTATAATTATAGGCTTTTCTGGAAATTAATTGGTAATGAGGACAGTCCATGGATTCTTTGATACTTGATCATGTCATCTTCACTTCACTTTGCTTCTCTTTTTAAATATATATCATTCTATATTCTACATAAAGCTTGAGATGACTTGCATTTTTGTAATTAAAAAAATAATAATGAAGTTCATATTAATAATGGTAGTCATTATTTTGCGTCACTTTCTACTGTTTGAGCTATAATAAAGCTTGTGAGTTTTACTAACTATTTGAGATTGAAATGGACATATTGTGCCAGTATATGTGATAATGGAAGTTGACTAAGATCTGGGAATACAAATGCAAAACTGACGCTCGACTTTTTTTATTTATGGTTGTGTCTTATGGTGGAATTTTGAGCAAGGAATATACTACTATGGCTTTCATGTCTATGTTGTCCATTTATGCTTCTGCTCGTTTCGATTTTAATGTAAAATAGAGGATTTTTTGTCGTGTTATGTTCCATTTGCTAGTGCACTACTTAACTGTTAGGGAGCACTTTCTTTTTAAATTTGTAAGTTCTTTTCTTGCTTATGAGCATTAGTTTGCATATTATGGTGATTGATTTTTATTTTTTTTATTTTTTCTCTCTCTCTCTCCTGCAGGAAATAGTTTCCATCTACCCTGTTTTATCACCACCAAACCTAACTCCAGCACAATCAAACAGAGTTTGCAATGCGCTTGCACTACTTCAGGTCTGATTTATAGATTATGCTGCTGATTCTGCTGCAGATTATATTATCTTGCCTCATTAGAAGACAGCATCTAATTGCTTTTGCATATTTACTTGTATCTCTTTATTTGAATTTGTTTCTTAACCCTAGGACGTGGGTGGATCTGCAACTGAAAAAAATTGAGTTTGAACTAGGTTTTTGGACTTTTGTTGGAAGAAAAAGGAAATAGGTGCTGGATGCATCAGAATGATTGCAGTGTATTGAAGATGGATAACAACTTGTGTCGAGTGAAATTAGATTTATGATGCCATAGAACTTTTATATCAGATGTTTTATCGGTGTTATCCATCTATTTAACAAAAAAAAGTTTCTACTTATTCTTATAATCGCACCCATTTATTCTTTTTTCTTTTCATTGTAATCATTGAACGAATTGCAGTTGTCATTTGTGGTTATATTTCAGTTTTACTCTTTAATGCCAATCCTAGGCAATATTATACCCCAGCATGAGTTGGAATTGGAGAGAGCAGGAGAGAGCTTGTGAAACAAACAATCAGGGCGTATCTCATGCCTTGTTTTGAAATTTATTGGAAACTTATATAAATATTGGCGGCCTCATTAACTCCTGATGATGTGAGAATAACATTAGAAGCCCTAAATAGTTAAGTTTCATCATATATATGGCCAAGCGGTGGGTATTAGGGGTGGCAAACGGGCCGAGCCACTCACTGGCTTGTGGCGGACTAGCCCATGGGCGGCACAGGCTCGTTTCGAGACGAGCTATAGGTCCAACCGAGTTCACTTTTTCCCACAAGCTTGGCTCTTGAGCCCCTGGCTCGTTTTGAACTTGTGAGCAGATTCGTTATATGTGTTGATTTTGGCTTATGTTATCAATTTCTTTAAAAAAATTGCTCATTTTTGGGTTTTTTATTTTATTTTTATTTTTTGAAAAAAATTAAAAAAATGAGCCGAGTTGGCCATGAGGCCTCACGAACCAAGGATTTGGACATGACATGGGTCTACAAGCTTGGGTGTCAAATTGGCGAGGCGGCTTGGCCTAGCCCATTGCCACCCCTAGTGGGAATAGATTGAAGATGCACAAATCAAGATTTTACAATTGGCTTATTTAAGTTCAGAAGATGCTTCAATTTGACTTTGCTCGCAATCATTGTTCGACCAAGACTCAACGTGACCTGTTTGCAATTCTAGATGGGCCAAACAAATAATGAACAAAGGAACTTTGGCTTCTCCATTGGAGAGGTGTAGTTGGTGATGACAAAACTACGTGTAGCTCTTTAGGTCTAGATGCTTGCAGTGGAGTCTAGTTCAGAGAACTAGATTCAAAGGATTTAATATAATATCTTCTGAAAATTTAACACAGGTTATCAAGTAAACCAAATCACATTATGTGTTGATTTTTCACTCATTTCTCCTTCATTGCTAATTCATTCTTCTCCTTTTAAAGTAATTACGCATGGACTTTGTAAGTGTTTACCTAATGAGTTTCTAACATTTTGTCATCATGCATGACTTCGTAGCATTTTTAGAGTATTTCTATGTAATCCGTCTAAATTGTGGGGATATTAGTCGCTTATTAAGTCATGTAAAGTTATTTCTAAACGATTCACTCTACACAGTATCGTTGCGTGACATTTTTGGTGGTGATTGTTTGTGTTTGGTTTTGATCTTGTAAATGAAATAGAAAGCTTCTAGGGAAGTTTCAGATCTAGATCTACTTGGTAAGTTTCCTGATGGCCCATGCAATCATTGCTATGGGATCAAAATTCGGAAATTTTAGGATAGTGCTAGAGGATTTGGCTGCATCTCCTTATCATTTATTGAGCCTTTTGTACAAGTTTGTTTCTTTAAGTCCTTGGGAGTTTAACTCTCTTCCACCTTATCGGCCGATGCTATTGCCATTATCTCTTTAGTTATAGGAGGGGAATGGTTAAGAGACGCTTGACGTCTTGTTCTGTACGTAATGTTTATTAGGTAATTTTAGTTTTGCATAACTGATTCTTAGAAACGAAGCTTCTTGTGTTACAATAGAAGTGATGTGGATAATTTAAAGAATTGTAGTCAATTTTCCTTACAAAAAAAGAAAATCAATGAATAGGGGTTGCGACAATTGTGCTACAAGAGACTAAAGGCCAAGCGACAAGAAGTGTCGTTGGATCATAAGTCATAACGGGAGTTTGTCTTGCTAGTATAAGCTACAACTACTTTAATGAGAGCTATTTTAAGCAAGGGAATATGAATAGCTTATTTGCATGGCCAATGTCATACATGGTAGCAAAGCAAGCAAAGAAGGAAGAACTCTGCACGAAAGGCAGAAGGACTTATTTTTTGACTGAAGGTCAAGCAACAAGAAGTGTTGTATCAGAGCAGGAGTTCACCTAGCTATTAAACACGAAACGGTCCAACTGGTCCGATGAGAAGTCGGTGAACTCAATCCGCATAATTGGAGCAATGCAAATTGAACTACCATCGACCTGCTTAAAGAGAAAATTTGTAATAAATGATTTTCTAAAATAGAATCTACTTTAACTTTTAAACTTATATTTATGCCTTTAAAAAAAAAAAATTACTTTTTGATCCTCACACACCGATGGAACCAATAGCCCGCCAACCCGGTGCTTTGTCCGGGTCAAGGGTCAGGTCTCATAATTATGTATGAATGGCTTGTTTGCAGTGCAAATTCCATACATGGTAGCAAAGTATAAAAAGAAGGAAGAACTCATTAGGAAAGATTGAAGTCCAACCAATAATAACTCGATAACTCATCAGGAAAGAATGTACTTTTAACCATAATTGTTAAACCAGGACTGGACCAGCTTGTTTGACCGGAGTACCGTGAATCGGGCCATGGTCTGGTTAGTATATTAGAACATGATAACAATTGAACCGCTTGTGACCCTGTAAGAACCGACCAGTTTTTATTGAATCGGACACATTGTCCCACAAGAATTGTTGGGTTTTTCTCAAAACTGGTCCGCTATTTTTGATAATTTATCAAAATAAAAAGGCAATACCCGAGATATAAGGGTTGATGGAGAACCATTGACTTGTTGAGCTGGTGCTTCTGCCAGGTCAATTACTGGTCTAGGTCTGTTAGCTATGCTTTTAAGGGGCAATGTAATCTCACATGTAGCAAAGCAAACTTTACAATGCAAGTGAAGTTCTTGTTTTGCAATGTCGAGCCATTTTGAGTAAAAATTGAAGGTGGATGCAAGAGTTTTTAGAGTAGGGTAGGTGAAAGGTGCTTGTGGCTTCGAAAAATGCGTAGAGAAGTTTCATATTTTGTGTTGCTCTCTCTTTGAAGATAGATTTTGTTCATAGTTGCTTTCTCCTTGAAGATAAATTTTTGTTTGTTTCTTATTCACCTTTTTGTGGGATTTGCTTCGAGATTAAGAATAGTGGTGTTCAAAATTTATTTTTCTGCACGAACCAGGTTGCAGTGTGCAGTTTGTACACCTTTGTTGCTTGGTCTCTAGGTAGGGGTGGATAGGATGGATCTGGATCCACATGTGGGGATATAGGAGTGTCAAGAGTAAATTCTTATTGAAGTATACATCTGGGATGGATTAGCAATAATTGGGAGTTCCTCAATGAACTTGGAAGTTGAGATATGAACTTCATGACAATAGGGGATATGGATTCAATGCAGGTCTCAAAGCTCCATTAGATTGACATTTTATTTGGTTCAGGCAAAATGGGAATGATCTCGAATTAGTTAGAACTTTACATGTCGAGTGGAAGGCAATTGCAATGTTTTCTAGAAGTGGATGTCCAGATAGAAAAGTAAATAATGAGCCAACAGGGGAATTGCATTTTTTGTTTTGTTTACAGAATTAATGCCATTGTTACCAAAATGAATTCATAAAAATTGGGAGGAAATAATTGCAGACCATTTTTGGAGGGAACACTATAAATGATTGTTACAGCTCTATATCCACTTAAGTTTCTCTATTGGCAGTGCATAAAGTTGCAGTTCTCTCACTTTATATGTAGAAAAAACTGTAATTATTATTGTTAATTTATTCTTTATAGCGCCAGTAATCGTTAACTGCATGATTTACATGTTCTCTTTTCAATTTGTGCATATTCTAATTGTGTAGATTTCTCTCTACTTGAAACCCCTAGACCCCCGAAAATTTTATAATTGATGGGTAAAAAAAAACTCCAAAAGAAAATGAAATAGAGTAAACCATGATAAAAATAAAAAATAAAAATTACTTGCTTCCTCAATTCCTGAATTGACATGGTTTTTATATATATTTTGCAGTGTGTGGCGTCTCACCCGGACACAAGAATGTCGTTTCTTAATGGTACGATATTATTGTTTGGCATTCTTATCTTTCATGTTTAAAGATTTGAAGTTTACGTAAAAAACAGCTTTTCCTAAGCTAGCACATACTTATTTTTGTGGGAGTGTAGGAGATGGTGGATTTTTACTTTAATTGTACGGCTACCTGGGACTGAAATTTGTTCTATTATGTTCAGCCTTCAATACTATTTATCTCATTTGAGTTATGCCTATTTACAGCCATCTGTTAAATGCTGAGTTGCTAACTTAGGTTTTTCTGGTCGACTGCTTCTCTGTTGTAGCCCACATACCATTGTATCTGTACCCTTTTCTCAACACAACCAGCAAATCAAGGCCCTTTGAGTACTTGAGGCTTACAAGTTTAGGTGTCATTGGTGCTTTGGTGAAGGTATTTTCTATTTCTAAAGATGTTTTTCAAATTTTATATTGTTGAGGGTGTGTGTGTTGCTCAAAACAGAAAATTGTATTCTCGATTATCACCATTTTATGAACGAGGTACTTTCCTCTCACTCTTCGCTTCCACTGTGTGTGGCGCGTGTGTATTCTTGACAGGTCTTTAGTATGTAAGATCTTCACTCTACAATTGCACCTGTTGGTTAGTTTATTTTGTTTCGTGGACTTGCTTAGAATGGTGGATGAAAATAACAAACAAACGAAAGAACTAAGCCTTACTATCAATAAAGTTGGAGTTGGCTACATGAATCCTTTACGCCACTTTGTTTAGTTAATTGCAATGTTATCAAAACTGAAACTGGGAAAACCGGGAACCGGACCAATATCCGGTTCGGTTAATGCTCAAAACCCATTTAAATTAAAACCGGTATTTTTGCCTGTTAATCGTTAACCAAATGACCCGAAACTGGGTTTTCCGATTTTCCTGGTTGGTTAATTAAAGAATATTGTTTTCAAATTTCAGCCCAACAAATTGAGAGCAATCAAAGGCCCAAATTTCAGCTCACATATTTATAGAATCCATCTTCAATGTTTGTGTTCTTAAGTTTTCGATGTGGGATCAAGAAAAGCTAGTTTCTACATTCCAGTCAACTCTTGCTTTCGATGTGGGATCCCCCCCCCCCCCCCCCCCCCCCCCAAAAAAAAGTTCCTAGATTCCAGTCAACTCTTGTAAATAAATTTTCAATTATAAAAATGAATAAATGAAAATGCAGTAGCTTTATTTTGAAAAAGAAAAGGATAATCATGCTAGTGTAAATTATTTATCTCTTCAGATTAATTTCTTTATTTTTTCATTTTATTTATAATCATGCTAGTGAAATTAACTAAATTTTATCAATTGTTGTGGTATATAATTTATTTATTTATTAAAACTGGTTCGACCTCGGTTTAATCCCGATTCAACCTTTCCACCCTTGACCCTTTAACTTTTCCGGGTCAACATCCGGGCCGGTTTTCAAAACATTGGTTAATTGCTTTATCTACTTGAAAATTCAAAACAATTAGATGCTTAGGGATGATAGTGGACCATGTTAGTTTTGGTCTATCCCTCCTCCTCCTCCTAACATGTCTCTTTGAGCCTATGCAAAACTTGGATGTGTTGAAATATCACAATGAATAAGATTTTATTCAGACTTCGATAACAATTACTCTGATACTTTTTACCAGCATTTCTGTTTATTCTCCATTCTACGGATGAGGAAATAACAGTTTTTGTCATTTGCTTTCCTTCGCTCTCCAGGTTGATGACACTGAAGTTATCAGTTTTCTTCTCTCTACTGAAATCATTCCCCTGTGCCTTCGCACCATGGAGATGGGCAGTGAATTATCAAAAACAGTTGAGTGCCTTGTGAACATTTCTTTTTGATTCTTCTCTGTTATTTCTACTTAGTTGCTCTAGGAATACACTAATAATTTCTCGGTCTTTAATAAATTGCAATCTATCTATCCATCCAATGGGTATAGCTGTTTTTAGATAGCAACTAAAGGTCATGCTTGCTCATTTCTTTTGGTACACGTGTTTTAAACACTTGAGTAGTTAGATTTAAGGCTGATTTCAGTTTTGACTTCTGAGTAATATGCTGTCTCATTCACCTGTCTGAGCACCACCACCGGCAGGTGAATTATGCTCTCCTTACCGGATGTTATTAATGAAAGGAGTTGGTTGATTAATTTTCTTGTTATGGCAACTAAATCTCCATCATTAACAGCATTGGAATTTCCAGGAAGCAGGAAAACCGTGGAGGTGTGGTTTTACTTCTATGCCAAATGATTATCCTTTCCCTGTGGCTGTCCGCCGTTCATTGCCGTATTATAGCTGTAGTCATTTGGGTTTTCAATTGATGTGTTATTATCTGAAATTATGCTAGACTCCCATTTTTCGAATTTGTTTTTAACTAGGGAACAAATGTTAATCTGTCACATACAAGAGCTTCAGAGCAGTTCACAAGCCCACTTGCTATATACGTCTCCACTTGTAACATTATTTTTGTAGCGCTGAAGTGCATTCTAACTGCAGTCATTTTTACAGTCACTCAAGCTAAAAGCTAATCGAGTCCTGCTTCCCTATTGAAGTCCTTTTAGACTGGTAACCTGGGACCGGGATCACATAATTGAACAAGACTAATTTGAGTTTTACAATTTGACATCAACTGTTCCTTAGCTATCGGTTGCTGGATTTTATTCAACTATGACAGAGAGGCTTCTATTGTCAGGTTGCAACATTTATTGTGCAAAAGATTTTGCTTGATGATGTGGGCTTAGATTACATATGTACCACAGCAGAGCGGTTCTTTGCTGTAGGTCGAGTACTGGGAAATATGGTTGCTGCTCTTGCTGAGCAGCCTTCAGTTCGGCTGTTAAAACACATAATTAGGTGCTACCTTCGATTATCTGATAATGTAAGGTGAGAATAATTTCCTCAACTCACCTGCTTTCAATTTTTTAAAAACTTCTCTTTGCTGAAACCAATCACCTTATTTTATACAGAGCTTGTGATGCGCTGAGAAGTTGTCTTCCAGATATCCTTAGAGATGCGACATTTAGCAGTTGCCTTCGTGTAAGTATTCTTCAACCGAGATTGTCCACTGTTAGAATTTTCCTCTCTTAAACGGAACATTTGGTGAATGTTCTTTCCAATTCTTTATATTTTCAGGAAGATCCAACCACGAGAAGGTGGCTGCAGCAATTGCTTCACAATGTGCAAGGGCCTCGGGTTGCTGCTATGCAAGCAGGGGGAGGATTCGATCACTTGCTTGTGAGCTGAGTTGAAATTCATTGCCATCAGAATAGTCTGCTATTGTTGCGTATCCTGCGCGATGGTGTAATATAGAGTGCTTTATGACATGTCTGATATAAACGGTGGCTGTCATTTTTCATCCTCCTAGAGTTGTTTATTAACATCTTGGGAAACTGGAGAGATGTCTGGTTGAATCTATTATCAAAATATTTGATTGCTATTTAACTAAATTACCTTTTGCGTTGTGAAAAGCTGAAATATTTGACATTCTGGAATTTCTTTTGGGTTGTATTTGGGTTCTTGCACACCAAGTTAGGATGATGATAAGACCAGACTGGTAAATTGTTAGGAACCAGCTTGATCATTGAAGTTGGGATTTTCCGTTTAATTGTATAATCTTGGTTGACAACTTCACGCTCTGTAGCATCATATTCATTCATTTAAATTTTTTTTTATTAAATCAACGGCTGGGATTTTCACAACATCAAAGTTGTTAACTTATCAACAAGGATGGTACAAATATTGTAAATTTTCTTCTGGATTCCGTCCTATTCGGGGTGGGCAAGTTGTCGCCTGAAATTTGCCATCTCTCTGGGTTTGTACCTCATACCCCGTAAAATTCTTAGTTAATGTGTAACGAAGAATAAACTTTTTCAAGACTCATTCCGCCAAGATTTTGAATTTTCATCAATTTCCTATGTAAACTGAAAATATTCATCTTACCACTACTTAGGGGCATTTGGCAGAATTTTGAAAAGCTGTTTGAGAAAAAAAGAAGAAGTTGTTTTTAAATATGTTTTGATAATTTTCCGAAAGTATTTTTTCTAGTTAGAACTTTTACGTTGCGTTTGATAGCAAGTGGAAAGAAAATAAATTTTAGACAACTCAAAACTTATTTGTATGAAAATTATTAATTAAATGTGTTTAATTGATTTAATTTTCAATTTAGAAAATATTATAGTTGTCCATTTTTAATAGGGCCTAAGCATCGGGTCGATCGGTCTGGACATTTCATTATCCAGAACCATCAATTATGCTTTGGGTATTTTGGAAAATGGAACACAAATGGAACCTTTGGGTCTTTGTAAATACTGGAACCAAACTGTAGCGGTTGAGAAAAAAAATCTTATGTCATTTTCAAATAAAATTTTCTTGTAGAACTCGAAAATAATTTGAATTATATTATGACGTCGCTACGACAATTCCTAAGAGTTTAAAATACAGATTTGGTCATGATGGTAAAGTTGCGTGCATTTATTTTAAAATTTTTGTAAGTTGTTGAAATCTCTTTTAAACGACAAATTTTATTTTGATTTCGTTACATTATTTTTACAACACATGTTATATTGTACCAAAGAACCCCATTTATTATTTTTACCATCCACTAAGTTCATAAACTATCCCACTCATCGTATTAACTTCAATTTTTTTTTAAACTATCAGAATATATATATATAAAATAAATAAAAACTAACTTTACATTCGAAAAGTCACATGCACATTTATAAACCATCATTTATATGCCTGATCAATATTCCACTACCATTGTTTTAAAATTCCATTGTGGTTACATAATAACTTCACCATTTATACCCATTATGTATTTCATTTGCAATTTTAATACCCACTAATTAAAAATCATTATGATAAAAAAAAAACTCCCATTTCAATTGAAAAGCTAGAGTGCACACGTTACCTCATAAATCTACCAAGTAATATTCCACTTATATTTGTTGTACTCCCATAGTGATTTTTACCAATTGCCTCTTGCATTCTATGTTTGATAAGCAACGATTTTCTTCAACCCCTAAGACCATGTTTTCTTTTCCAAATTAAGATACTTTTACAAAAAGTTATTCGCCCATTTTTTCATAGAGCTAAGGCACCTTGAATCGGGAAATTTTCTGAAAGGGGAAGTGAAGAGAACGCTGTATTTTTTTGAACACAAAAAATATTCAAATTCCAAGCATTCGAGGTAGGGGTGTTTTTCCACACTTTTGTAAGTAGAGTAAAAATTGTTTGTTTTCAATTTGATTAACGTGTTATTGTGTCATTCATGAGAGAATGGAAGCAACATTTGGTTCGTTTTGAAATTGACGGTGACACAAATAACCAAATAGCAATTCTAGAAAACATATTTTATTTATTTATTTACTTAAGTGTTTCATACTGAGTATTACTTGTGATACTCACTCCTATAAATTTACAGGTTAAATGAAAGCATGGCAAGTGACAAGCTCCAAAAGGAGTATCAAAATATTTCCTTACTTTTGTGAAATTTATCGTTCAAGTAGTAATGTGGTAAGTAAGGGTCATTCCCGTAGACGATTGTTTTCAATTACGTCAATTTCAACTTAGAAAATAAAATGCGAAAGCAATTAAATGAGGGAGGGGGTTTGGTTGGATTGTTGAACTAAAGAGGCAATAAAAATAGAAATGGAAAAGAACTAAAATAACAAAGACACAAAGTAGTGAAAATGTGATCGAGTGATATCTCTTCACCGCTAAAATGATTTTTTTATCAAAGTTCACAAAGGCTTTTCGTTCTCAAGATTAACAACAATTCGAGAATAATCCAAAACTCAATTACCTCAATCTCTTTTTACATTTTAGTTGAATAAGATAAACTCTTTACCCAACCTTTTTCATTAAACAACCTAGGATAAGTTCGCTAGATTTAATTCAACAAATGTAGTACGACCAAAGAGACTAATTGAATTAAGCACAAATTCACAAGCTTGGTTTATTAACTTAAGTGTTAATCCATATACATTCAATCAAATAGCGATTATGTACTACGATTAATTGAAATGTACTTGTTACTAGGTTTTATAATAAATAGCGATTGCGTACTATAAATCTGAAAATAGCATTCATTGTATCCACCTAATCATTTAGTTGTACTTCCCAAATAATCAAGAAAAGCAATATCAATATTCAACACAATGAATTAAACACATCAATCTCAAGAAAATATTAAGGTACAAATCATTAGAAAAATCATTCTAGGGTTCCAAAATAACCTCTAATCACATAAATGTTTAGCTATTCAAGAAAAATATATAAATAACCAACAAAATACTACTACACAATGATGAAAACGAAATTAAGGAAGAGGAAAGCTTATTGATAAAGGATGGAAAGTTGAAGTCTTCAATATCAGTGCATTCTTCTTATTCTTTACCCAAAAATCGTCATTGTTGATGGAGGGGAGAGCTCCCAGATTTTGGCTCTATTTTGTTCGGTTCCTCCCTCTTTTCTTGACCTAGAAATGGTACCAAAATGTCCAATTTATATTGTCTTGAAGGTAGGAGGCGTTTCGGGGGTCCGAAAACGGGTCGAAAACGGGTCAAAAATCACGTTTTTCTTGCTACCCGGGAGGCTGGGGTGTCTAGCATTCTGCTCCAAACTGGTCATATGGGCGCCATGGCGACAGTTAATCTGTTTCTTAATCTGGCTGATTTTGCATGATTTTCCCATATTTTCACCACTTCAAGCCACCAAACTTCCTCCAACAATTGATAGCCTTGCAAGCAAGACTTTTGATCATTGCATCTTCAATTTTTTTGGCCTTTTTCTCGCTCAAAATTCCTCCTAATCATCCAATCAACTCGGGTTTTCATCTAAATGAGAAAAGTAACAAAATAAGTAATAATTAACGTATGAAAACTAACAACTATATAAATTTTAAAGGTCTAAATGAGTGCAAATCCCGCACTTATCAGCAAAAGTTTGGTATGGTGGCAAGTGCTCGACGATTGAAATGCTTTTTAATTTCTTAGTAAAATTTCCATCTATGTAATTTTTATGAATACTTAAACGACACTTTCAAAAAGTTTAGCGTTCTGTTTTGCCTAGTTTTATTTATGTTGCATGTCGACTATAATTTAGAAACATTGGAGAGATCCTGCATGAAGTTTTTTTATTACTGGATTGAATTTCAGATTTTGTTCTCCTATTTAAAATGACATAACTTGGGTTACAGCGCATATTTTTGAGTGAAATTAGTGGCATTTGAAAGTCCTATGAGTCTTCTAATAGTGGTTTTTCGAATTACCGTAAAATAATAACTAGGGAAAAAGTTATGCCCATTTTGGTAAACTGTATTAGGTCAGTTTCAAACTTTCTGTCTAGCATGGTCAAGCTATACTTCGTCGAGACCCCAAATTTTTATATGACGTATGTATATGAGTATCATAGTCTCTGTTAAAATTTCATAATTTTTAGTCAACATTCACTAGGCCAAACATAGATTTTCTTCCGCTGCTACGAAATCGAAAGTTGTTGAATTTTCACAAGATGTTTTCCAAAAATCAATTTACAACATAATTTTTTAAAAGTCTATATGGACATATATTTTTCATTATAATTTTATATGTATCAAACTCCAAATTTATCGCTTCGATTTTCGAGAATTTGAGGCGTTACACAAACCCAAACGAAAACTGTCGGTTCCGATTCGATTTCAGCTCTACACATAACATTTTTATATACACTTTATTTAATAAATATTTCACATAGACCCTTTATAAATATATAGATGCTACTACTTGAAAATATTTGTGCAATGGATTAAATTCAATTAAAAAATCTTCAAGAAGCAAAATATAAGATACTCAAAGCCACAAAAAAAATAAAATAAAAAATGCTATTATAATTTGAGAAATTTATATTTTTCTTAATATATCTTATTCGATCTATACTAGAGACATACTAGGCATATAATTTAATTATGAATAATGTTTAAAATTCTTCTACTTTAAAAACGAACTAATATAAAAAATACAAATTAAATACATAACTAATATAGTATAAAAAAATTACGGTCTGCATATTGAACTTATTCTGTTTGAATAACACAACACAAGCAATGAATGGTGGCTTGGCTCAGCTCGTTGCCCAATGAGCTCGTGGGCAACGAATTGAGTCGAGCTCGACTTGTTTAAAAAAATGTGAGTTCGGCTTGGCCCACAAGCTCTTGGCTCGTGAGCTCGCATTTTATATTTTTTATACACATTTTCTAAATATTTTTTAAAAAATATATTTTCGGTAAATTTTTATTTTGTAAACAATTTTTTTAGAAAAAATATTTTTTACTTATAACTTAGAACTTATAAGTAATTTTAATTATAATATTTTTTTTTATGATTTTATCTTATAAGTTATAAATAATACTTGCTTATAAGTTTTTTGTAATTATAATTTAATTTTTTTACTTATAAATAATTTTTTGTTAATATATTTTTATTTTCAAGTTTGTTTTGAAGAAAATATGTTGATTGAAAATAATTATTTTATAAATGATAAAAATAAAAATAAATATGAAAAATTGTCAAATGATTTTTCAAAATATTTTTCCTTATTAAAATAATAAAAAAAATAAAAAATAAACCCTCCCCCTTTATCTGGATTTGAGACCGGCTCCTTCAATAGTTCAATTTCAAGTAGGATGAGTTAAAAATTGTACACGAACAACTTGTTACGTGTACATTTTTTTAAAAAAATTATAAAGGTATTAAAATAAAAATTCGTCATGAATATGGTTAAACTAAATATCACTTACTTGACTACATGCAATTTCGGCGTATTTATCTTGCAGTCGAAAATGAGCGTCTTGTCAGTCCTTCACATACATTAATGCTTTCAAAACATCTTCTTTTAGTCAATTCCTAACATCAGAGAGAACCCTAAACCTTGCACTAAAAGCAGACACTGAAACTACAATGCTAATCGGAGGTGTTAGTAGATCTTTTGTCATTGCAGAAACTATTAGCCATATGCGTTCATACTTTCGTCAGAATTCAACTATTTCCTGTGAAGTTTCCTTAGTACATTGTTACTAGGCCAATTATGATTAAAGTAATCAAGTAATTCATCAGGCAACGCATTTGAACTATTACTCGATGTTTGAGTACATGCAGTGGAAGACAAATTACTACTATTAGAGGAACAACATACATATCCAGTTTGACCATATCTATATGAGTTCATGCCTTCAAATAAATTTAAAATTCCAGCGTCGTCATCTCTTAAATTAGTTGGAAGAGTATTTGTAGAGTCGAAGGATACACGAGTAATATGTACACCCATTCGTGAAGCATATAATACATACATTTCAGATATATTGCTTCCAAATTTCTATAGGTAATAGGTACGTTAAAAGTTAAAAAATTTTGACATTCGGTCAATTATAAATTTAGTACACGATAAATTATATTAGGGTCCATGACGCATGCTAACGAAAATAACATGGGCAAGTCTTCCTAATATTTTCTAAACTTTAATTTCATGGCAATTATAACTGAACTAAAATCAGGGTCATCTTTAAATCTATCAAAACCCTAACAATTAGATAAAGAAGTTGACGTACCATACAACTAGTAGGATAATAAACACTAGACAAAATATTTGTAAAATCATAAAAAAATTTCAAAAAAGTTTTAATTTTAATAACTAAAACCCAACCGGACCCATTCAAAATATTATCGTCGTTGTCCCTAATATGCCTACTGTTATAAAATTCAGTAATTAAATGTTCGAAATATTCACATGATTTTACTAATAAATATGTAGAGTTTCATCTATGCGCTACGTCACTAATAAAAAATTTTGAATGCAACATCCCATTTTCGGCACAAAAGTCCTCAAATGCTTGTTTTCTACTAGGTGAAATAGTGATATAAATTAGTGCATTCCTAATTCGTTGAATTTCATCCTTAACATATTTTAAACCGTCTTGTACTATTAAATGAAAAATATGGCATACACATCGAATATGAAATAAATAACCACTGAAATCAAGTTAAAGTACTCTATGCAATTTATCGATAGCAGACTTATTTACATTAGCGTTGTCGAACGTAAAAGAACAAATTTTACTCTCGCATTTATATTCTCTAATAATGTTCATAATAACACTAAATATATTGATAGCATTGTGCGGGTACTTAATAATTTTAAAAGCAATTTTTTTTATGCATGATCCAAAGTGGGTCTATATAGTGTGTAGTTGCAGCCATATAACATCTTTTATTAATCTCTTCCCATAAATTTGAAGTTAAAGATATCATACCTCCGTATTTTTCTAAATCGGCAATCAATATTTTCTTTGCATTTTCAAAATATTCTATTGTATCAGAACGAAAAGTATTTCGACTTACCCCAATATACATCGGTTGAAGACATTCTATCACAAAGGTAACGAAATGTTGGTTGTCCGTTTGTGCTAGTGACAACTCAACTCCGACAACGTACTTCACCATTCATGTTCGAATTTTTTTCTCCGAATACATCCATGTATTAAGTGGCATAGTAGTAGCACCGCTGCCTGAACTACCAAAATTGTAGTTGTATTTGACCAGCAGGAAGAAAACCATGTTTAGCTGTACATGTTTTGTAGTGACGGTTGAGGTGAGTGGTTTGCATGCCTTTTTGATGGCGTTGTTGATAGTATTTACATACTGCTTTGGTTTCTGGGATTCCATCGATCACACGACCAGTTTGAACCAATTTAAAATGATCCCAACATTTTGCTTGCTTCTTTTCCTTTCTCTTCCCTCTTGCATCGGAAATTTCTAACACATATTCATCATCCTACTTCAAATCAATTGGATGACTAGCATCAGCATCAACGTCATCCAAATCAATGGATGACTACTTTCACGAACATCGAAATCTTGAATATTTTCTGGAATTGGTATTTTATTTAGAGCGACAAATTCATTCCCAAATTGATTGTGGGGGCACAGATGCTTCACCCCCGACTTCAACATCGAACAAGTTTTCAATAAATGAGCATGAATCCATTTGTGAATAATTGAAATTGAATGTTGAAGAAGAAGAAGTAAAGTAGAATTGAGAAGTGAAAGAAAATTATGTAGTAGTGTAGAAAATATATTTTAAAATCAAGATTATAATTCAATGTTTTCAAAATAAAATGTAGAAGAGTATAGAAATTAGAATGAATGAATAATATTGATAATGATTTATTTGTAGAGAGTATAGTAGAGATTAATAGTAAGTTTGGTGAGAAAAAAATGTTGTAATTGATAAGTATTTATAGGAAGAAAATGAAATTTGAAAAAAAAAAAAAATGTAAGGACCAAAATGGTCACTGAAAAACTTCAGCGACCGTTCTGGTCACTGAATTTTTAATTTTTTTTTTCAAAGTCACGAGCCGATCAAAAAATGCTCATTTACTACATGACGAGCCGAGCTTGGCTCGGCTCGTTTGAGATTTCCTATGATCGGCTTGTGGCTCGGGCTCCATTTTTACGAGCCGAACCCACGAGCTATTCGGCTTGATTGCCACCACTAAATGAATATATCAAATTCAATTGCCATGCGTTGTATTCTTTTTTTTTTTTTTTAAATCGCTTAAGTTTATTAACAATATGAGAAAGTAAAAGGCTTGAATTGCAAAGATTGAATGACTTGATTCATCAACTTATACCACAACTTGTTTGAAATTTTTGATTTATAGAAAGCTCAAATTGTAAACATTAACATATAATAATCTCTGAAATGCAATAATCTAATGTATAGAGAGATGTAAAAAAGTAAGAGCCAACCTTATTTTTCAGTGTTAGATTTTAATGTTTTAGATTAAGGGTCTGTTTGATTGCAAGGGTGGAAAACGGGTGGAAAGAAAATGAATGGCAGGGAATTGAATTGCCTAGAAAACGTTTTACAGAAAATTGTAATTAATGGTGTTTGATTGGTATAATTTTTCACCTGACAAATTTTTCGTTTGACTTTGATTTTTTATACAAATTGTCAATTAAATGGATAAATTTTTGTACCATTGACTTTGGAATGTGTTCCAATTGCTGAAAAAAAAAATTGTCAAAAAGTTGGAAAACGTTTTCCCACCACTATGGTGAAAAAAACGTTTTCTAACTTTTGTGCATCAACCGCTTGTACTTTGGAAAACGTTAAAACGTTTTCCTTGGAAAATTAGTGCAATCAAACAGGTGAATAGTAAAAAGTAGGAAAACGTTTTCCACCTTCCACGGAAAACTACGACTATCAAACAGGGCCTAATTACTATTAAAATTAGGATTTTTTAGGTTTTATATGTTTTTTTACCATCCTATAAATTGTATATAATTTTTTTTTTTTATAATAATCGGTTCCACTCGAGTATCCACGGTTCTGGTTCAAGAACCAAGAACTAAACCGAACCCAGTTGGTTATCGGTTCTTGGTCTTGATTCCTAATTTATTTTTTTCGAAATTGGACCAGAACCTCTTATTCCGATTCGGTTTTGATTTGGGAGATTCGGTTCCGGTTAAAATGTCCAAGCCTATTTTTAATTGGTGGGTAGATAAGAGATAGTGGATAGATAAGAGAGAAAAGGAAAGTGAATTACTTGAAAAATAATAACCACAACTCCCTAAATATGATCACATGACCAAAACTTGAAAAATATTTTTCATGAAAAAAATTATCAATTAAACAAGTAATAATAATTTGAAAAGAAAAGTGATATTTTTCATGAAAAATAAAGTCAATCAAATATACTCTTAGTCTTGGAGGAAATTTGCCTAAAACAACTCTCATAAAACTCTTGTTGTATAAGAAACGAAAACAAAAGTAAAAGCTCTACCATACGACACCCCTTCGTGCGCCACTCAATTGTCAAATTGTTTATTATAGCCTCATTTCCTCCAACATCTTCCTTAAAAAGAATCTATTTCTACGAGCCATGATCCTGTAAAACAAAGCCATTTTTAATTTTATTTTTAATTCCCTCTGAAAATATGAAAAATGATGATCTCAATGAAACTTCCAAAGGTCATCTAGTATGGAAGATTAATAGCAAAAAGTCGAAAGAAATGTGGTTGTAATAGACAATCCAAGAATTGAGTGATGTAGGTGATAATTATTAAACTGACAATCGAGTTGTGTATACGATAATAAAATCGTTTTTAGTAAGCTTGTACGCGATGTATATGACATAAAGTTAAAAAAAAATACTATATCGTGTTCATAATCTATGAACTCAACCTAATTACGACTTATTACCCTTTGCACTACTCGATCAACATTATTTATTACAGTCCTAATTTCGTGTGATTAACTTCAAGAGAATAAATAGCATTTTAAGGAGGAATTTCTTAAAATATTCGATTTGGCAGATATATCATTAATTTTCATGCAATCAAATTTCACGTGTCCCCTTTATTTTTATTCTTATAATGATTATCAAACGTATTTGTTATTGGGGGTACACAAGATATAGAATATTCAAGAAATAATAAACTAAAACCACGATTTTCCAATACCTAGGGCAAATTGTAGGGATGTCAACGAGTCGAGTTGAAATTCGAGATTGGGCTCGGCTCGGCTCGACTTAACTTGACTTGAGTAAAATGGTGCGAGGTTTTTTCGGGTCCGAGCTGAGTCGAGCTTTTGCTCGATCAAAAAATCTAGACTCAACCCGAGCTGCCTCACGTTTTTGTTTTGTTTTATTTTTTTAATTAATGAAACATAGGTAGCAACAATTCTTCTTTTTTTTTTACGAGCTTGCCTGAGCTGGCTCGGGCAATGTCTCAGGCTGGCTTGGCTTTTTCTGAGCCAAGCCACGGAAGCATGAGTTGACGAACAAAATTGACACTCCTAACAAGTCGTGTCCCAATCACATTTCTTTGTGACGTGTATATGTGTGTGTATTTTGTTTTGAAAATACAATATAAGAAAGTAGATTTAAAAATCAAATCAAATCAAATAAAATTGTAATCATGTACATTGGGATATTGACCTTTTGTCTCTAAGTTTAGAAGGCTGAAATTTTTTCCAATTTAAATTAATTGTCCATACTCGTTCGTGACGATGTATGAAAACGATCTCTTAATTCTTTAATTATTTTTTGAAAAACAATTATTTATACCTTTTATTGAGTTGACTTTCCTATTTCCTTTTTTTACGCCTGGCTAGGTATCTTTCGATCCAATCCTGGGCTCTGACTCGTCTTTGGACAAATTTTACAGCAGAACTCTTAGGTATTTTAGGTCACTAGTTAGTTTTTGAGAATTAGAAATCATAATTTTATATCCTTAAGAGCAATAAAATTTTTAAAAAAAAAAAGACACAAGAACACTCAAGATTTACAAAGCTTTGCTTCAATGGGAAATTACATCGTCGCCCGCCGTAGCTACAATTCACTATAATAAAAAGAAGATTACGAAAAAAATTGCACACCCAATCTTCTCTAGCGTCTCTTGCTTTTGTTTTTTAATGATTATTCAAAACCCTAATGACAGCTCCCCTTTTGTAGGACAAATTAGGACAAAATCAAAATTACAAGAGAGAAATTTTTAAACTGTCCCTAATGACCTGTGTACAACAGAGGATAATTATGCTCAACAACTTGATGCTAGTCCCTTCTTCATTTAATTGCAGATCAATGAGGAATTCTACACTAGCCACAATGATAGATGTAAAATTGCTTGCCAAAACGCTTCTTATAAGAAAGTTGAAAACTGCATCATTTCAAAAAGAAAATTTGCACTTGAATTGTTTTTCATTATACTTACACTTGCCTGATATGTAGTGAGCAAGACATTGATGCATTTGCCTGATTGCTCGACTCAAGACATGAATCCTCACTTACGCGTAAAATCATAGAGTCGAATCTCCAATAAGACTAAGTGCTTCGACTAGTGTCTCCCGAAACCTCGCAAGATTGATTCTTACATTTTGACCGTTAAGATACGCTTCCTTGCCTAATGGGTCGTGGACCGATCTGGGATCGGTCATGACTGTATGATTTCGTCCGAAGACTTTCAAAAGTGAACTCTCCTCAGGCTCGATCTTATATCGCAAGTAATGCACGCCCATTGCACGAGCCGGGTTGCCATAATAGGTCGCCCCTGCCCATTCTAGGCCAACCAGATCAACTTGAATCATGACTGCACCATCAGGCAAGAACAACTCATTTGTTAGGCCAGCACCGTGTGCTGCCACGAACACCTTGCACGAGTTTATCAGATTGGTGAATATGTTCAAATTCGATACTACTTTTGCTCTTGCAACTACAATTACTCGAAAGCCTAACTCTTCCATCATTGTAACCATTTCATCTTCGTTCAAAAATCTTCTTGTTGTTCTACGAGACAAAAGCATTAACGTTGGCCTTTTGATCTGAGATGCATGGCTAAACTTGAGATTAAATGCCTGTCGAAGAAACTGCCTTAACTCGTGAATCGAATGGCCTATAGGGACATCACTCGAATTCAAAGACAGATGGCCGTGAAACTTAAGTCCGACTATAGCTCCAGGAAAACAATGCACATTTCGATCTGCAGCTGGATTCATCACCTCATAGGACGATAAACGAGAGATTACCTTGCTATATTTGCTAAGAAACGACGGCTTGTAGTCCTCAAGGATAAACAAAACGCGGGATTGAAAGTTTTTAGTAGTAATATACAAAGGGATGATGATTTCATTGATTTCATGGAACACATTGCCCACAAAGCCACTAGATGAGAAGATCACAGCAGGGATTTCGTGGTTGTGTTGACAAACTGGTGGCGTAGTGTTACCGTGAAAAATCTTGACCGGTGTCACAATTTTGAGAAGATTATGATCTTCTTGCCGAGCATATGGCTTAATCAGAGTTTCCTGGACAGGCTGATCCGAAGGAACATAAACTGTCATGGTTCTTGTGTCAATCCTTACAGGTCGATTCGCAACACAATGAATCGAACAAACAGCTGTGTTACATGCGAATCCAGTAGCTTGAAGCTTCGAGCGATCTTCCCCTGTTTTAAATGCGTCAAAATATCATAATTAATTAATTATACTAGTGCTAATTCGACATCAGAAGGGAGGAGGAGACACAGACCTGCCAGGAGGCCTGAGAACAGAAAATCCAGGGAGTTCTTTTCTTCAAGTGTTTCATTGATGATCTTTCTATTGCTGAAAATGTTTTCTGAATTAGAGCCGTGTTTCTTCCCTGCCATTTCCATAAAACATCGAATGATTCGATCTGAATTAGCCATACAGCATAAGTTAATTGACTAAAAAGAAGAACTGAATTCAAGAAAAAAAAAAGGTAGAAGTTTACATTGATCAAATGAAATAAAATTGGCCCAAAAAAGATCAATACACAGCAAAGAAAGGACAAGTAGAAAGATAACTGGAGTCGAACGAAAAATGAGTTTTCGATGCTCTTTCTCCATCTCCACTAGTTTGAGAACCAGCTGCAAATTCTTGTATGATATGCAAGAGAAGAATTACTAAGAAGTAGAGAATTTTTCAAAAGACTAAAATATTACCAGCTGATGAGATGTCAATTTCTTTTATGTTTCCAAGTTTCCAAGTTCCAACTTGTGATAATTACTTAATTTCTTATTCAGCAATTGATAGCCATTTCTTTGCTAACTAGTGATTTAAGCAAAGAATATATGAAACTTGTGGATTGTTCTCTCTTGACTTGTTATTTTTTAATTCTCAACTTGAGAAATAATACTATTTAAGAAATAATTCAAGTAAGAAATTTTAATAGTCAATTTTGTGATTATTTGTGCAAAATATCATTTTATTTATGCGCCAGCCATGGAAGTCAACAAGAAGCATGTATTTTGGGTATGACTAACTTTTATAGTGTGAAGGGTGGTGTTAAAAAACGGGTATTTATGTGATCCTATCGAATTAAGTGATGTTCACTCTTATCTATAATCTATGATTTATAATAATATATTAAATATCATATCAAATCAGAATTATTTTCTGGACAATTTCAGTACTGTTATAATTCGATTATTTTAATAATGCTTTACTTTTCGTTTTTAATATGTATTTAATTTATTCAACATTTTAGTTACCATCAATCTATATGTATATTTAACATATTTATTTCACCCATGTGCTTTCGTTAATGTGTGAATTTTGTATTATTAGTTCTCAGTTAATTGACATTCACAATCATTTAATTAATATTTATCTTCATTTATGCATTTCAATGTTATTAATTCTAATTATAAGTTAATTAGAATTTTACATTCTAGAATGATTTCATTATTCACGCTCATGTTTGTTAATTAATATTCAATTTTACTTAATTGAAATTAAATATCACATCAAGTGAGAATCATTTTTTGGACAATTTTAGCCATACGATAATTCAATTATTGCAATAATACATTATTTTTCATTTTTCAATATATATTTAATTTATTTAACCATTTAGTTGTCATCAATTTACATATACATTTAAACAATTCATTTCACCCATGTACTTTCATTAATGTAAGAATTCTCTATTATTAATTATCAATTAATTAACATTCACATACATTTAATTAATATCCGTCTTCATTTATACATTTCAGTGCTATTGATTCAATTATAAATTAATTAGAATTTCATACATTTCAGTATTCACGTCCATATATCCTAATTAACATCCAGTTTTACTTAATTGAAAATTAAATAAATGATTTAATATTCATTGTCATGTATATATTCACTGATATTAATTCTAAATTAATTAACATTCACACATATTTAAATATTACTTTTAGACCATTTATAAAACATTTCATAATTGCGCGTTCATCGTTGACTAGTTAGATAAAATAGTTTTGTTTGATAAAGCTTAAATTATAAATTAAATCGATCAAACACATTTTTTATTCATATATTTTATAAACTACACTTACATCTTTTTATCTATACATTTTGTATGACTTGTTACTTAAACTTTTAATTAAAACACTCCCGAATAAGCACTTAATGCCCGTGGATCATTTATTTGTCATGTGCAAGGTCTTCCATTTTGGAGTCAACCACGTGTAGAGGGTAGACCAAACCTTGGTTAAAAATTGATGCTGGAAAGATGATTAATATTTCAAAAGCTCGTTGATTCACAAAGAATACTGAGGATTTGAATAGCTGCATCGGAAATCTGCAGCCACCTTAGTTTGATTTTATTATTTTTCATCTTTTTTGTCTGGTTTTTGACCTCTTCAAAGTTGTAAAAGATGGAATTCAAATCAGACAATCAGAAAGCAATCGATCATTGTATTAGGACCGTATAATCATAAACAAGTTGCATTATGAATTGGCAGCGTCATTGAAATTCCCTTTACACTCCTCCAATTACAAATTTTGATTTTTTCAGTTTGAAAACTACCTTAATTATCATTATATTTATTCTGTATACTGATATGATATTAACATATGTTGACTTGTTCAAGCCAAGATGCTAGAAGATTTGGATAGTTATCCACCATTCATAATGAACTTAAACATGCAAAAAATTTAGTTGAAGTGGCCAATATCGATTTCAAGAATGCGATTTTCAGTGCAGTCGGGTCCAGAGGGAAGAATAGGTCAAAATAAGCTAACCTTAGTTCAGCTCTCGGATACAGTTGTTGGAAATTGGTTTAAAACTTGAAGAAAAATGGTTAAAAATCGAAAATCAAACATTAAAAAGTGTGACTTCATGTCAATTTCGAAAAAATACATAGACCTGATTTGTTTATGCAAATAGTTAGCAGCTTTAAAATACTTTGTGTATGTGTTGAAAAGTATATTTGGCGTCTTGAAACCAAATTCGGATGAATGAGAAATTGCGATCCAAAGATGGAAGGAAAATAGGGGAAACTCAGATAACGGTTTCGCTTGAGCGATGTCGAGTGAACAGCAAGCGATAGACTTTGTATAAGTTGTGTTTGAGCGAGAAAGCGGACGAAAATGGATTCTCACATCTGTTGAGGGGTTGTGGACGAAGTATTACGAGCCAAAACTCTCCCAAAATCATTCCAAAAGTCGTTTCCTTATAGAGAGGAAACTCCGTCAAAAGTTTGCTGGAACTTGTGGTTTGTAGTGCTACTACCACAAGTCGAATTCGTTGTATCTTGAGAGACAAGTGTCGTGAATCATAAGTACTGTTGTAGGGCAATATTATCTTAAGGAGAAAGTGTCATTACTTCCCTCGAATTTCTGTTTTTCATTCCAATTCTTCTTGTTTTTGTTTTGATTTTTGTTCCTATACAGTATATTTTATTGCATTTTGTCACCTTTTTATATCCGATATTATTTTGGTTTAATCATGCTCCTGCGGGTTGAACTTTAACCTTTTGATTATTACATACAAACAACCATTTTCTACAGTCATATACAACCCGTCCCCAACAACAGTTACTTTGAGTAGCTATATGACAAAGAAAAAAGAATCTTCGAGGACACCCATTGGACAAGCAATATTCCCGTGATAGCTGGTTGATGGCCATACCGTACCAAGGAATTCTACTTGCACCATAACGGCACCAAAAGGCGAGAACAACTCATTCGTATGTCCAGCTCCGTGTGCGCCCACCAAGATGCTACACGAGTAAATCTAGGGTTGGACAAAAATTTCGAACCGAATCGAACTGAACCAGACCCGAACTAAACCGAACTGAACTGAGCGATTCTTTGTAAGTGAAATAGCCGAAAGAGTATCTGAATTGAGAACTGACTGGTCGGTTTGGTTCGATTCGGTTCTCGGTTCTAGACTCAGAATCGAAGAACCGAATAAGAACTAAATTTTTTTAAATTTTTAAATATGAGATAAATCAAATTTTTTTAATTTTTTAAAAATAAATTAGCAAAGATAGAGTTTGCATTGAAGAGACTGAGTTCTATGAGGGTATTGAGACATGTAATAAAATATATATTATATTTATTTTTATTAAATATTATTAGTTGAACAATTTTTAATTTATTTATATTTGTTAATTATGATTTTTCAATTTTTCTTGTAGAGTTTCTTAGTATCTAGTATCTACGAGTCTATGAACTCTAATTTATATGGATCATCGATATTTTAGTATTACTAATTTACTACTGTCTTTTTGTTATTTGTATACATTGGTAAATTAATCTTATTCCACCAACTTGTTATTTATATGTTATTTAATTGAAATACGTTAATTTGTAAAAGCTAATATTGAACATGTCACGCTGTAGTGTTGTTATAAATGTTAAAAAATTTAATTATAGTATGGAATCGAATCGAATCGAACTCGAACGATTCCAAAATTATATTTGAACCCGATGGTTCTGTTTACTAACTACCCGAAAAATTTCGGTTCGATTTTTTTTAGAACCAAATCGTGTCCAGGCTTAAGTAAATCAATCTAGAAAATTTGCTCAAATTCGATTTGAAAGCCTGTTTCTTCCATCATCGCCACCATTTCGTCTTCATACAAAAACCTTTAAGTATTTCTACGAGACAAAAGCATTAACCTCGGCGTTTTCATTTGACTGACATGTCTGAACCTCAGAGCATATGCTTCTTCTAAGAAAATGTCTAAATTCACGCATCGAATGCCCTCCTGGAATGTCACTCGAATTCAAAGCTAAATTGTCGTGGTACTTACGCCCTACTACTGATCAAGGAAAGCAACAAACACTTCCATTTGCAGCCGACTCTTGACCTCGTACTCAGACAAATGAGACATATCCTTGCCAAATATTTGCTCATAAATGAAGACTTGAAATCCTCAAGGATGAAGAGTACGCGGGATTTGAAGTGTTTAGAAATAATGAATAGGGGAATAACGATTTCATTAATTTCGTGAAAAACATTTCTTATGGTACCAGACGAGAAGATAACAACAGGAACATTGTAATTGTATAGACAAGCCGGTGGCGTGGTGTTTCCATTTAGTACTTGGACCGGTGTAATAACCTCAAGATCGTCTTCCTGTCTTGCATAAGGTCGAACCACAATTTCTTGTTCCTCGATTCCATCAGAAAAAAACAGACACTGTCATGTTTTTGGTATCAATCCTTCCTTGCTGTTTTGCGATACAAACAACAGAATAAACAACCTTGTCACATGCAAAGCCAGTCGCTTCAAGATTTCTTCGATCTTTTCCTATTTACGTGCATAAAAAATTTAGCAAGTCGATACACATTTTTTCCAAATTCTAACGAAGAGACAAGAAAATAACACAAACCTCTAACGAATCTAAATGAAAGAAATTCCAAGGACTCTGGCTTTGCGACTGTTCCATAAGTACTCTTTTGCTGATATCAGTTTCTGAACTAGAAAAGTATTGTGTCCCTGTCATATCCAAGAATTTGAAGTTAGCCCGGGTTGAAGCTTCAAAACTACGAGTCCAAGCATAAGAAAAACATGTAAACGAAAGAATTACATCGATTGAGTGAAATAGTATTACCCCAAAAGAAATCAACACTAACAAAAATCAAAGGGGGAATAAGAAATAAGATAATTGGAATTGTTATAACCCCACTTTCTTCTCCACTTCAAGTCCACGCATTATATAAATAACCATGCCTGGACTTCGGGGACAACTGTTACGCCCCCTATAAATAGGGTCTCCGGATGCATGACTCGTGGCAAAAAGCAGTAGATGAATTTGCACCAACTGCCAAACCCATCTCCATCCGAACACACGATGTGCTTCACAGTCCGAACTCAAGAAAGTCGAACCACTTACGACCAAACCCTATCATCGAACCTCTACCAGGTGAGGCGTACCCAGTGGGTCATCTCAAGAGAAGATCTTGTGTGAAGATCTATTACAAGTGGGTGATGTGACAACACACTGCGTTGACGGCTATGTCAATCACACAAGTCAATCCTAGCATCACATGTCAGACGTAAGGCTGTGATTGGACAGAACATTAAATGCGGTAAGGCCTATGATAAGAGCCCTCAATTGCTAAGATAAAGCCACATGTCCCACCATCCAAAGGTTCTCACTCACCTTCACCTAGTATAAAAGCTCACACATTGTGTCATTCAAAGATAATGTAAGTTTGTACATTCAACACAACTTAGTTATTCTCTCTATTATTTATTCTACTTATATTCCCCGAGGCCGACCCCTTTATTTTCATTGAGGAGGCTCACGTTTTAACCCTCCCACACTCAACATTTTTTTTACTCCTATTGACTTGACCATGTGCGCAGTCGGCTCCCACACTCTTCCGGAGAAAGTCACATGCAACTAACGATTTGTACTAGTGTGTAGGAAGAAAAACTGAATCGGACGTAAGAGACCCTGAGATCTATTGACAGCTCATATATACATTTTTTGAGGTCAACATGAGTGCACCAAAAATCAGCCTCTTGGGCTCCTCCATCCTCCAGGAATTGAGAAACTTGTATGCTAAGCCTGCAATTCTTTTGAGTAATAAAATACTATCATTTGATGAGATGCCGATTTTATTCTTTTGAGTAATAAAATATTTTCGATGAGGCGCTGGTGAAGCTACCTATGAGCAATGTTGCGTTCAACAACAATCTAAGTGACAATGGAGCCCACACTCCACAATTTGGTCATGAATTTTGGAGGGTGGGCTCCACTGCCACCTAGACTGCATTTGAACACTATTATCGATGGTTATCTCCGAGTAATGTTATTCATCAAAGCCGCCAAAAACACACATTTTAAGCTTAATTGGAAGAAACTTGATGGGAAATGGGACATTGGAACCTGACCTCCTCAAGTACAAAAGCCAAAAGATTATAAAAGTTACATAATTAGGTGCAGTGTATGACATGAGAAACAGGATCTCCACTTCAGACATTTAAATTCTGAATATTCCTAGTGAGTAACTAATTTATAGGATTTCACTCTCATTAAGGTTTAAGTTAGATTAATTAAAAGAAACAGTGAAGCCAATGTGAGGAAGGCCTGCTATGGAAACAGAAGACGACTAATTAAAAAGAATTTTGATAGATTCATTGATTGAGACAGACAGAAAATTAATTCTAATTTTCTAGTGTTATTCCATAAATTATTGATTATAATTTTCTAATAATATTGAAAGGTATAATATTCATAGTTAGAAGGCACTGTACTGTACCGCACCGCACCGCACCGCACTCAACTCTTCATATGAATGAGTCCTATGCCATCTTGAACTGAACTAAAAATGGATTGAGCGGGTCGACGGACTACAAGTTCACGTTCTTTTTTAACTCTAAAGATAGATTGTCCTAACCATTCAACGCTATTCCATCTCTGTTATACATTGAACCTGTCTTGAATAATCCTCCTTTTGCCGTCCACAACTAACAATTGGGACTAGTTATTTGATTTTGTTAAAAGTTAGTTTTTTAGTAGATTTTTTAAAAAATTGATAATATATATGGTTAAAAAAATTGACAAAAATTATGGATCCTATAAAATGCATATTTCAATTTAATTGTCAACGTTGGCTTAGATTTATATAAATAATATTTTTTAGCTAATTACGGGCTTCGAGGTAATTTGGACCAGTTCTTTTACACGTCAAATCAAAATATAAAGGGCCATATTTGGGTTTCAGCCCAACTAATAGTACTGCAATCAAAATGGCCCTTTAATAGTCCAAAGGCCATTTTGTGAAAACACAAAAAGCAAGATAAGGATGGGTTCATGGGCCCTCATAGGCTACAATTTACACAAAATTTAAAATTGAAAATTACACGACACCATGTACTTAAAAATGACAATTGAAAAATTAGGTGTAAAGTTTACTTAAACAAAACTCAAATACTCAATTAAAATTAAAATTAAAATTTCTCTCTCATCTCTCGCTATCACTCTGTCTATCTCTACCCCAATTTAATATTCATACTACCCATACTTTCCGACGATCAATTGAAGATAAATTGCAACAAGGAGTTCCAGAAGCAATTGAGTCCTTGAGAAATGCTGGTATCAAGGTTTGGGTTTCTAAATTTTGGTAGTGGTGGTGGTGGTGTGTAGATGAGGGTTTGAGGTTTTTTTGTTGGGGTGGTGATTGTGGTTGTGGTGGAGATAGAGGTTGTGATTTTTGGTGGTTGTTTTATGGTGGTTTTTGAGGTAGTTTTGTGGTGAATTTTGAGATGGTGGTGGTGGTGGTGGTAGTGTTGGCATTGGTGGTGCAAGTGGTGGTTATGATGCTGATTTTGGATTGAGTTGAATTTGTATAAACACGATTTGTGATCAATAAATTGGGTTAATCGGTGATTAATAAATAATTTGTGACCAATACAATAGATAATCCATAACATTGATGCACTGACTTGTGATTTGTGCACAATGGCCTGTGACTTGTGACCTAATAACATGTCACATGTCTTTGTGCAATTGTTACATGTCACAGATCACTAATTTATGTTCATAAGTCAATATTAATTAGTCACATGTTGTAGTTTACAAGTCATGGATCACCATTCATAGGTTACATGTCATATTAACTATGTTTCTATCCCTCTCTCTACTATTTGAGCCAGCAACGAACTGAGCGACGATTAGTTCGTCGTTGAAGAAGATGCTTAGTCGCCGACGATCTTGGTAAATTTTATTTTTTCCTTCGATGAAGTTATTTGAATGTCAATAACTGTGAGAGTAGATGCTGACAGATGGTAGATGCCGACAACTGCAAGAGAAGATGGTGAATGGATGAATGTCGTGATTGTGGTCAGACTGAAGAAAAATTTATATTATTTTATAAATAATTTTTTATTTAATTAATAAAATGTAATTATCACTTGATTTCTGGAAAGTTAAACTTATTCTCTTAAATTTGCATAGGCCTATACTTAACAACTGAATTGTGATTTTTTTCCAATTTAAAATTTCAAGAAAAATAAAATGAAAATGAAAAATGTCACTATTTCTGTCACGACCACACGCAAGAAAAAGATTAAAGGTGGCCTGCCCTTTTTGTGATCAAAAGAACAACATTCCAAAGGATAAAACCTTTGTCAATTTCAAAGGAATATACGCACAATAATCCCCATTATATGACATGAAAAGAATTAACAATTAAGAAAAATCTCATGCATTATTCAATTATTCTAACTAACAAAAGAATAACAAAGTATAGAACCCAACTCTATTAAGTATGGTTAGATTTTGGATGAGCTCGACCTAAGTTAATATTGTTGATCAACATATACAATTTTCACACATAACTAATACCAACCCAAAATTGGTCTTGGATCTATTGTCTGAGATCCACAATTTATGAATAGCGAGTCATTTCATTCTTTCACATAATATTTCCAAAAGGATTTCAGTAGGGATCAAAATTAATTTTTTAATAGATTTTGATAAAAGTTGATGACACCTGTCTTGAATAATCCTCCTTTTGCCGTCCACAACTAAAAATTGGGACTAGTTATTTGATTTTGTTAAAAGTTAGTTTTTTAGTAGATTTTGTTAAAAATTGATAATATATATGATTAAAAAATTGATAAAAGTTGTGGATCCTATAAAATGCATATTTCAATTTAATTGTCAACGTTGGCTTAGATTTATATAAATAATTTTTTTTTAGCTAATTATGGGCTTCGAGGTAATTTGGACCAGTTCTTTTACACGTCAAATCAAAATATAAAGGGCCATATTTGGGTTTCAGCCCAACTAATAGTACTGCAACCAAAATGGCCCTTTAATAGTGCAAAGGCCATTTTGTGAAAACACAAAAAGCAAGATAAGGATGGGTTCATGAGCCCTCAAAGGCTACAATTTACACAAAATTTAAAATTTCAAAATAATAATAATAATAATAAATAAATAAAAATGAAAAATGTCACTGTTTTTCTGTCACCACCATACGCAAGAAAAGATTAAAGGTGGCCTCCCTTTTTGCGATCAAAAGAACAACCTTCCAAAGGATCAAACCTTTGTCAATTTCAAAGGAATATACGCATAATAATCCCCATTTTATGACATGAAAAGAATTAACAATTAAGAAAATTCTCATGCATTATTCAATTATTCTAACTAACAAAAGAATAACAAAGTATAGAACGCAACTCTATTAAGTATGGTTAGATTTTGGGTGAGCTCGACCTAAGTTAATATTGTCAATCAACATATACAATTTTCGCACATAACTAATACCAACCCAAAATTGGTCTTGGATCTATTGTCTGAGATCCACAATTTATGAATAGCGAGTCATTTAAGTCTTTCACGTAATATTTCCAAAAGAATTTCAGTAGAAATTAAAATTAGATTTTTAGTCGATTTTGGTAAAAATTGATGACACGTGTGATTGAAAGTTATGGATCCCATGAAATATGTGGTTAAAAGTTAATTGTTGACTTTGATTTAAATTAAAATCTAGATTTTAATCTGTACCAAATAGGGCTTTAATATATTAATTACATCATTGAGTTTCAAGTGAAACTTGGAGATTGAAATACAAATTAAGGGCTTATGTGATATCTTTCAATAAAAGTTAGAGTTCGATAAAATTTGATGAAATGTATAGTTGAAAAGTTATTAAAAGTTAGGTGTCCCTTGAAATATGTGATTTGATCAAAGGATTGTGTATGTCATTCCAGATAATGTGCAAGTCATGAGACCATTACTCTTTATTTCACACTATCTAATCACCTTTGACTTGTTTAATATGTTAAATTAGATAAAACAATTGATCAATTTTTAAAAAAAAAAAAAAGGTCGAGTTTTAATAATCTTGAGCCTTACATACATACTACAAAATTAACCTTAATATACAAAAAGATAAATATATTTTTATCTGCACGAAACATACTAACGACTTGACCCTAATAAGAAACCTAACAATTAACCTTTATATACATCAAGAGAAATACATTTTTGTTAGCACGAAACATACTAACGACTCGACCCTACTAAGAAACCTAACAATTAACCTTAATATACATCGAGATAAACACATTTTTGTTAGCACGAAATATACTAATGACTCGACCCTATTAACAAACCTAACAATTAATCTTAATATACATCGAGAGAAATACATTTTTGTTAGCACGAAACACAAGACCCTACTAAGAAACCTAACAATTAACCTTAATTACATAGAGAGAAATACATTTTTGTTAGCACAAAACATGCTAACTACTCGACCAAGCTAAAAAACGTAACAATTAGCAAGCTCCCATCAAATGCAAGCCTTTCTACTTATCATTCGATAATGCTACATCCTTCAGTATCTGATAGCAGTAAACCAGTAATTAACCACAAATATTAAACCACTACTGTACAAGAAGAAACCTTCACATATACTGAACTTGACACAACTAATCTGGATTATTTCTAAATTATGCATAAGTTATCCAATTGACAGAAAGAAAATAAAATAAAAACATTATATTCAGAAGGCCTTTTGATAAATGTCATGAAGTTTCTGCATTGATTCATCTCTCTGCATCTTCAACTGATTATAAAAGTCTCCAATAAATGTCTCAGATTTATGATATAATTCCTGCTCACTAAGCTCAGCAACCTCTTCTCCGTCATCATCGACATCATCTTCTTCACTGCAAATTTCTTTGTCTGCTCCTTCTATAGAAAATAGGCTCGGGGTCGAAGGAGATTTGTCTAAAACCTTTACTGTATCAGCAATCTTCTCAGATGAAGATTTCTTGAAAACCTTAACCGATTTGTTCGTAGTATGATCTAGACTACTAGTCCCATCGTTTGAGCTGGTGGTCGATTTCTCTGCAGGTTTTTTGTTTTCTGGAGAATTAAGGAAAAATGAAGCAAGCCCAGATTCTGCTCCAACTGCAATGATGAGAATGTTGACGATGAAATAGAGATATTTAGATCTGAAAGATGTGGATAGAAGAGGCGTTATAATGCAAAGAGCAGATATTAAAAATAGCTTCAGAATTTGGGATTTCTTCATCTTCTCCATGATTTTCAATAGAGTCCCTTTTGTGTGTGTGTGTGTGACAGAGAGGAGAAGTGATTCTATGGTTTGATGGGATTTTTATGCATGTGGGTGGGGGCCTATTTTGCACTCGCACGGATATATAAAGATGAATAATTCTAACTCTTCACAGAATTTTCATTTTTTTTTTATTTTTTTTTTTTTTTGATTCATCTTTCGACTAAAAACTGTCACATACCTCCTCTGAATAAATTTTGTGAACCAAATTCTATAAATGTAGCAAGATTCGATCATCACATCTTTGATGATGATATTATGTGAAAAAAACAACATAGAAAAGGATGATTGAAGATATATGTCGTTGTAGATTCGTTTTCAATCTATTTTTGTTTTCTTTTTTGTGGGGGTGATTGAAAAAGGATTGACTAGCATACAATCGTCAAGATTATAAAAATAAGTACATAGTTGAGTCTATGTTAATGTTAATCTTAAATTCTCTTTGGTGTGGCTTTTTTTGGATAAATCTATCATATTTTAATTGATTTGATGACAATTCTATCGATGTAATATTAAGTTCTTGTTTGGTACGGATTAAAATCTACCTTTTAATTTAAGTCAACGTCAAAAATAAATTTTAACCATATATTTTATAGGATCCACAATTTTTCAACTTCATATTTCGTCAATTTTTATCAAAAATTGCTAAAAATATGGTTTTAATATCCACCGCACACAGGTCAAGTACTAATTATTTGAACTATGGAGTAGGGGCAAGTTAAATATTTATTTCCTTCAAGTTGTCAATTTTATCCTTCATAGTCAAAATATTTCACATGCCACACCAAAAGTGGAACAACCCTGTCACATGAACATCTTCAATGACACAATTTAAAAAAAGGGAGACGTATTATTTTTTCATTTGACAGTGTCAACACCTGTCACCTAATACTGTCAAATGTCCCTGTTTGAGTAACTCTATTCAAAGTGGAAGGAAAGAATCAACGTTCCCGCCAAAAATCAACAATCTCATTGTAAGTATTGATTTGTCACTTGTCGGAAATAGTCATTATTTTTGCATTAAAAGAAAAAGGGATTCCATCCAATTGTTGCAAATAATCGATTTTCCAAGAAATAGCACATCTAGGTAGAAGCTAAATAATTCGTTGATCGATCGATCGATCTAGTCCTAGATGACGTAGAGTCGAGAATGTAACATATTATAATCTAGTGTGGCATGAATAATTCTCGGACACCCAGGTCAAATGTTCTTGCATATATGATTGTCATCCAAATGAAAATGTGGGCCCCTGTTAATCGCAAGTTAGCACTAGAGCCGACTGGGTCTACGTAAAGCCGTGACTCAACATCAACTTTTGCGAGTTGCATAATTCATAGATGTGAAATATAGGTAAGATTTAAGATGAAGACAAATCGTCAAATAATTATATGAGACAAACTTTAATGGCGTCTTTATCCGTACATAAGTGATAACTAATCAATGATTATAATAAGATTTTTGAATTATGATCAAATCATGCCAAGGGCAAGGAGACAAGTAACATGCAAAAAGAAGAAATAAATTGAATTCGATTGGAAAATAGAAGATAAGGTCGGTCGAAGGAATGTGATTCTCTTTTCACTTTTACTAAATTTTGTTAGAAAAAATTATATATTTATCGTATAGTCGAATCTTGTTAAATACTACGTCATAATATACTCTTGAGAATACCCGATTCCTTCGATCTCATATCTGAAAATTAATTGTTCGACAATAGGAGCATATGCACCCAATTGCAGTACCAACTGGTGGGGGCTCTCCCTTGTTATCTCAAAAGTGAATCAACACAGCTTAGAACAGAGTACCGGCGGCTGTACAAGGTGCACCTTTTGAATCTGCAAATTGAAGCTAGGACGTGACAATCCTTTCCAAAAGTGAAATAGAGTGAAAGCATAGTTACCGAGAATGAAATTTACACCAATAAAATCAAACAGCAAACGTGAGTGACGGGTAACATTCAAATAAACCAGACAAATGACACACTAAGTTCCATAGTGTTCAGGAAATGTTTTATAATCTAATACAGAGACGGAGGACTTTATCAACACAACACCCTACATAAAAAGTAGAAAAAATCAAGAACAGGCTTCCCAAGTAATCAGAATTCATGTTTTCTTTGGGGAGATTATATGCAATTTTGTTGTCTTCATCGAAAGCTAAAAAGCTCGTAACAGTTTGGTATATCAAGTGCCAATCTTTAAATTGAGCTTCCCATGAGCAATGCTACCAGACATCCCAGCAAAGCACCACTAGCAACCTGCGGTTAATTAGTCAAAACAATTATCAGGCAACAAAGTGGGTAAAAAAGAAGAAAGATCCAGTAAGCTTCAAATTAACTTTTACCATCAATTACTTGCCAATTCGTTTTATCTAAATAATACCTGAGAAGAGCTAAAGAACAAGCGATGTAACTAGACAGGAAAGAAAGAACGAGAAGATATTCACAAGGAGAAGCAGTGTATAGTTGCTTTGACCACAAGGGAAAACTTGTATGGTGCACAGTTCACCTTAGACCTAAAGTTATTGAGCATTTGACCTATATCTCACACCAGATTTACTTTCAGCACTTTGAAATACTATCCAAACATTCCCTCTAACAGCATGATTTAAGATGATTGTTTACTCTGGTCACACCAATTGGGCGACCACACAATAAGCTTCAATGTGGATATCGAAGTGACTTGAGCAAATGGAGAGTACAACATTACTGACAGAATTTTCTGTAGTCAAAAGACCAAACCAGCAAGCTAAGGCATGCATCCAATATTCTGGTCTCTTTGATCCTCTCAAGCCAGGACACCTGATTCTCTCAGTGACAAATTCAATTATGAGAGATAATTTTGCCTAATAAATCGATCTGACACCTCTCTATTAACAGGAAAATGCACGTTTGCATCCTTTATTCTCTTCTTCTCAATCTCTACTGATTGGAAAGGGGACATAGTGAGGCAAAAGTTGAACTGTTGAATGGGAGAAAGATTACACAGAATCCTTCACCCTGATACCCAAGATTTTGTCCATCTCCTGCCTATATTACGATACTATCCATCTATGTATTCAAACATAATCTAGATCAACCGACACTATTCTGACAAACCACCCAACTCTATTTATTAGCTAAATCTACTTGTTCACTTCCATAAAAAATCGAAACTCTAATGGTTTTAATTACATAATTTATTATGATTCTTAATCCCTATCAGTAACCACTGAAATGATACGGGTTGATAAGGCATTAATCACCTTGAAGAATTAAACTAAGAGTTGTCAACTTCTGAAACTGCTTAAACAGCCAGCATAAAACAAAAAATCTACTAGTATAAATTGGTCAGTTTAAAAAAACATTGCACTTCATACATGGGATTATCTTAGTATATTTCATTGGAAGAGTGACGGTAATATTGTTTCGATTTCAAAGACAAATATCTTTTCACGATAGAACTAAAACTCCAACAGAATACAAGTTAATAAGTAAACAGAATTGGAACTGCTAAGTTAGTCTCAGAGCAAGCATATGGTATAGTAACGTAATAAGGTGATCTAATCGAGCAGCCTAATCTAACTGATAGTGTTTGTGATCATACCTGAAGGGGTGTGTGACCAAGTGAATCTCGAAGAGGTTTAACATTAGCAGCAGGATGCTCCGGAGGCAATTCACACACAATTTGATTCAATAGCTGCATAAAAAATCAGAAGGTACCACATTCGAGAAAAAGAAAACAGGCAAAGATTAATGAACTAAATATATATAAATCTCCAAAACAAAGATTCCATGTGAACTTAGGCAGTGTGAAGTGCAAATCAATCCCACATCTAAAAGAGGAAATGATCAACATAAGGTGCTCAGAGGCCCCCACAGAACTACTAACAGACAATCAAAAGAAACACAGACTGCATTCTATCTCATTTATCACCAGTTCTACCTTTTGAAAACACTTATTTTTCAAATTTATACAAAGGAAACTGAAATAGAGGATGATTATGTTTGATTACAGAATCAGATCTTACTTCAGCTTGTCGACCAGCATGAAGTCTGATGCCAGTAGCATCATACATTACCTGTAATAACTTGAAATTGTTAGCAAAAAATTATGATTAACCAAAAGCTTGACACTAAATAAATAAATATGGCGGGAAGAATTAAGACTAAAATGTCCACAAACTTGTGTACTCAAGCCTCAGTGTCCTAGCAATGTTTCTCTGAATGTCAAGGCAAAAACACTATAACATATAATGAATGGAACATTCCATGAAAGAAGATTGCATAATTTCAATCTCTTTATCAGAGAGAAATAATTGGTCAAGGTTTGAATATGTAGAACTTTTTCTAAAATGCTGTTCAGTTGAAGCCATGAACCTTCAGAGGTAAAAACTAACAATGATGTTGCATCAATCAGAAAATATTCGCTTATGTGTTTGGTTTCATAATATATTTGATTCCATTCAAAATTAGAACCAAAACAACGGAGAGAAAAATTGAAGCATGAGCTTTCTCACTATCTGAGTGCTTCAGCTATCTGTCATGACAAGCAGATAATGCAAAAGGATAGAAGAAACCTCATTTAGAAAGTACATACAACACAGGCCAAGACCAATGCGATGGCAAATGCTGACCCCCCAGCTCCCTCTTGTAAACCAATTGCAGTTGCAAGCGCAGTAACAGTTGCAGAATGTGATGATGGCATTCCTCCTGAGCTAAGCATCCTTCTAGAATCCCATTTATTCTCCTTTAACCTGCATATCTAAAAGGATAAATTGAAAAACCAAGCAAGAAATCACAAGAAAAAAGGATGAGAATTTATTCATTGACTTCTATAAACTAAATATGTAGGGATTTTAGACCCTGCTCAAGCATCCTAACTTAAGATCTAACTTAAGACTGATTCATGAACGAAACATACAAGACTATATGGTTATGCATTCGTATGCAGTTTATGAAACATACTATGAACCATAGGAACACGACACCGTGCACTTATGCTATTCAACAGTCATTAAACTTCAATAGCCCCACGACTCCATTACAGCTCCAAAACTTGGCATATTTGACTGCTCGGCACCACAACCTCCAATGCAATATCACTTGGTATTATGGAATCATAGTCTTAAAATCTCTGTATCCATCACTTCCAATATCAAACATATACTTAATTTTGGTTTCTTGATTTCACAAACCCACATAGACACGAGGAACTCTATTCTCCACAAAACTTTAAGCAAGTGTGACGGTGAAAATGAGCAGCCCTCAATGTTTACACACGCTAATCTATAGCAAAACTTCTTCAAATAGGGACCCAACAACACATTATATGATCAAATGAGTTCAAGTTAAACATGTAATCATTTGTAAAGACTCACAATTTAATCAACGCAGATCCAGGGATAAAATTGACCTACCCACGCATAAATATTCAAAATTTATTTTATGATCAAGTACACAAAAAGATCAAGAAAGAAAGATAGAGTACCAGGTAGTGAAGGGCTTGAGAAACTGAGCGACAGCACAGGCGAGAAAGGCTGAAACAAGAGGGAGATTGGCAAGAGAGGAAGGTCCGGAGTACGACCGAAGGCTAGCCGCAGCATCAGCGGCCCTCATCGCGTCGGTCATCATCAAACGTCTATACATTGGAAATTGAGTTCTGTAAACTGGAAATTGAAATCTGATACGAATAAATTACACTGTAATTTGCTTGAAATCGAGTATTTATCGATCAGAAATTGAAGATCGAGAGACGCCAAGTCGCCGATTAGGGTTCCGTGAAGTAATCGGTCGTGAGATGCAACTTGCTTGACGTTGGTGAAGTCCTTTTACTTAATCGACACTCTTTCAAAACTACGAGGTTTAGCACGCAATTTTTCTTCTTCTTTTTTTCAAATAAAATTATAAAACACAATTTATTATTTAACCCACAGCTTTTTAGCGGTCGGTCTCACAATTTTTTTTGCAAAATAAGCCCATTTTTTATTTAGCTAAAAATTAAAAATTAGAAGATTTTGATAGAAATTTATAAAATATATGTTTGAAAGATTGATAAAAAAATTATGAATTTCATAAAATATATGATCGAAAATAATGATCAAATATGGGTTAAGTTTCATCTTATAGCTAATAAAATCTTTAAACTCTAGGTTCTACATGTGCTAACTTTGCGCTTTTTTTTTTTAATCACAAAATAGGGTTTATTCTCATGCTATAAACACATCCAAACAAGCTCATTTATTACAAGTTGTTTACGATAAAGTCAAGTGATCAATGAGACTAAAAAAAAGTCGAACAACTGTAAATATCATTTCACTAGGGTGTGTGTTACACTATTCGCTTCATGATGAATGATAGAAACTTTTTTTGAGTGTCGGAAGGATAGATTAACCCTGTTATAGGCCAAGCATTAGACCGTGTTGGTGGTAATAACTTTGGCATGGGTGTGGCATTCCTCGTGCTGGTGCCTTGAAAGGATGTGTTTGTGATGGTTGTACTTAGAAATGTGGAATATTAATACAACGTAAAATGTGCGTGTGATTAACTCATTTGGCCAAGGGGTCAAAGGAGATTGCGCTAATTTGCATACATCTAGCAAGGACAAAGGTTATGTAGTGCAAGATTTACTTGATGAAAGCATTGATTGATTGGAGTTGGCCGATGACACGTACAGAATTTCTCAATAGAACGTTTAGGATTACTCGATGACAAGGACAAAATGGTCTGATGGCATGTAATCGATTTCTCAACATCTTGTACCAAGATGAAAAGATGTAGGTTTTGGATTTAAGCAGCAAAGCATAGACAAGTTCTAGCTTGCTACTTAGCTGATTCTAGTTCATTTTGGTTGACAAAACAATCACAAGGAATAGCACTTGACTCTCTTCTCGAAGGGCCTCTCAATAAAAGTTAAAGAGGCTACACAAATATGAAATAGAATTTAGTAAGAGTAAATGTCCGTCCACCTCTGATCCAAGCTTAACTCTCAAGTCGAGATTTCCTCTCGATGGTTGAAAGTAGTTGGTGAGTCCTTGGATAATGGAGCAGTTAGTAAATGGTGTGTAATTGCCTAGTAGTTGTGTCAGCTCCAAATTCAATTTGCCTTTGAGAATTTTTCTTTAATTTTGAGGAATAATAGGTTTACCGGTAAATGCTGTGGTGCCTTCTTCTTTATCTAGCATCCCTTAAAATTAACTTTGGGTGCTTTGAATGTGGTGTCATTGTTCGATTGTGTGCCCGTATAATATATTTTGCTATAATAAAATAATAATTTATAATAAATAAATTGTGATTTTATTTATTTATTATTGAGAGTGTGTATTAAAATGTTTATGATCACTTGTGATAATATAAGTTTGATACTTACGTTGAGAAGTACAGAATGACACAACTTATATTTTAATTATAAATAATTTATTTACAATCAATGAATAAAGGTTGGCACTTTGTACCGGAAAGTTGTAACGTTGACCGATTCACAATTCAAGTTTGTGATTTGACTTTATCATAGAAATAGTTAAAGGTCACACTAATACACTTGGAATGTATTGAACAAACCACGTGTCAAGTTTAATTTTATAGCATTACCGTATAAAAAATTAAATGTCACTTAATCGCCGTGTATTTCATCTAAATCCATTGACAATGTTATGTATATATGTTCGTGATTTTAATGATTTTGTGATTCGTCAATGAGTGAGATTCATTTGATTGATCAAATATCCTGATGAGTTGGGAGCTTGAGAATGAGCGAAGTAGAGAATATGAATTCGTGTTGGTATCCGTCACCCTAAACATGAGTAGAGTTATTACTTAAGTACGTTGAACAATTAAAATTCAAGCTCAGTATTTAGCAATGACTAAACTTCGACATCTGTGATTAGTTCACAATAACGTTAAAGAAAATTGTATTTAAGTTAGTGAAAATAATCAGAAGAGTAAAACGATAATTTATACTTGTACCTAATTATCGAATCTCGGACGGAAATAAAATACATATATAGTAGGTCATATGAAAATATTATAGATTCATTGACTTCTATAGTCTAATATATTTCAAGAGTTCAGTTTTTTGCCTTTAATGAAAAAAGCAAAAACTAATAATTAGATTATGTGGTTTAGGGTCAACTAGACATGATATAATTATTGAATGTTGGATACTATATGTCCGATCAGGTCCTTATAGTAGCTCTATGAAGTATTGAAATTTAATTACGATAATTATAATAGTGTTGGGCATAATTATAATTACAATAGAGTTTTGTACTTAGTTGTAATTGCTATAAAAGTTGTAAATTTAATTATAATTATAATTGAAGTCTAGAACTGTACATGTAATTAAATGTAAACTAATTGAATGTGAACTTTAATTAAAACTATTACTTGAATTTTAATTATAACTTCTATTTGAATGAATTATTATTGTACTATGATTGTAATTATTCTACCTCTATAAATAGAGATTTGATGGAATTTAGACATCCTACAGACTACAACGTTCATAATACATAGTTTTATAGTGTTCAAATTTGTAGAGAGAAAATAATTATTTTCTTGTTTTATTCAATTGTCCAGTTCAAGAATTAGTTTTTTTATTTAATTAAAAGAAATTGTCCATCTACTGGTATAGTCTTGACTTTGAATAATATCATAGGAGACTTTGAGATTTGATGCATCAAGTTTTTTGAATTAAAATTTTGAAAACTCGTGATCCAAAAAGTTAGAAGCTTGTGATTAAAAATTAATTAAATAATTGATCATCAAAATGGCAAACACTATTTGCTAGTGTAAGGAAATACATTTTGCGAGGTATTTATTTGAAGCCATATTATGACCGTTGACAACTCAGTAATGGATCCCATTGCAGCCAGGTATTTAATGCCATCATTTGAAATTAGTATAAAGCTGCACGAATATGGTTCAAATCCCGACTTTGGAAATAGGACTAAAGTGTCAGCACCTTTTTCTTTGCTTTTTCATTTGACACGTGTCATCTGATTCCAAACCTTGTATTGAGTCTTTGTTTCTGTAGCATCTCTCTTGAAATTATCACCTAAAAATGATAACAAACTATGTATTACCCAATTTTATTAATTTGAATTACCTGTACACATTTCTTCCGGCCACCATAATTGACTATTTCTTAAATGACACATTTGAAAATGGTGACAATTTATTGGAAAGACAGTCAAAAGCAAACAGCTACAATGGGATCCACCTGTGAGTGCCAAAGGTCTTAAAATGACTTAAAAGTTTGGGAAAATCCCTCCCAAACACGGTCATAGACTTTGACGCCACCACTATCATCTTCCCCCCTTTGAGATTCTTCAAATAATTTCGAGGGCGTTCTCTTTGTTATTTTCGGGCCATTTTTTATTTTCGATTTTTCAAAATATTGAAAACGCGTTCTCTTTCCCATTTTCGAAAACGAGTTTTTAAAACCGACTAAAAATTTTGTGAAAAAAACAGAAAACAACTTTTTTATGTTTTGACTGTTTTCTTCACAAATCTGTCAAAACTCAAAAAAAACGAGTTGAAAAATATTTTTTCAAAACGACAAAAAGAACGAGTTTTCAATAATTTCAAAATGGACACCTAAAACACAAAACACAAAACGAATTCAAAACTCAAAACACAAAACAGAAAACAGAAATATGAAGAGAACGTTCGATTCCGCAAAAGCTACCTGCCACTTTTATCAAAAACATCAATGTCTTCCATGATCACTAGGCCCCAGCCACAACGAAAATGAATGAAAAGTCTAGGAAATACTAGCACGCGATATTGAAAATTACATCAAATAATTGATTAAAAAAAATCAACTTTTTTCTTCTTTATTTTATCTGAACTATCATAGTAACCATGCGAGTTTTCGAATTGAAGTCATACATTTTGTTGTCTATTTTATTTGATATTTATTATCACCGATTTTGAAAAATTAGTTTAAACATCGACAAAGAAAAGATGAAGGTTGAAAGATCAATTGTGACAACTGAGGTGGGACTAACAGTGAAAGCATATTACTTAATTTTTTTTTTTTTAAATGCAATTTTTAGTGAGTGAATTGGTCGATTTGAGACTAAACCGGTTGTTTAAGAGGTTTTTTCATTTTTGAATGAATTTTTTTAAAAATAAAATAAAATAAATAACTCCATAATAGAATCAAGTTTTGACAACACTGATTATTACATGTCTCACTATTCTACTAAATCATAAATGATTTTATTGTGTAAAGGCTTTTGCTTATTAGTATCAACCAGTGGCGGATCCAGGTGGTGGCGAGCTAGAGCGGCCGCTCTAGCTGGACCTGGATCCGCCGGAATGTTTGAACACAGAGACGCCGGCCGATTGCTGGAAGAAGGAAGAAAAATGTGAAAGGATATTATATTGGGCTGCTCCTGTTGTGAATGTGATGACCCTGGCAGTTGGGCTTTTTGGAGGCGGGCCATTTTAAAAAAAAAATTAGACAGCCTAGCCCAAATTGAAACAAGCTTCTGACTTTCCATTCATTTCCCCTCCCCAACCCAAAGAAACCAGCAGCAACCAGCAAGCAGGGTGGAGACTTCATCAGACTTGGAGGATCCATCTGCGACTGCTGCCGGTAATGTTATCTTTGATATAATTATAAAAAAACCCTCCTTTAAAATCTAAGAGCCAGCAGGTCTTGATTGTTCAAAGTCCTCCAATGCTATGTAGAGCGAGAAACGGGAAGATAGCGAAAAGGGTATTTGTTTTTCTTGATTTTGTTCTCTATTTTGCAAAGTTGTATTGATATTAGCCAAAACAAAATGGAAAGGCCGAGAGGAACGGAAGAGAAGGACGGTTTTATAATAGTAGAACTTTTGGTTTTATTGATGTATTAACAGTATAAGGGTTTGCAGAGAAGGAAATGGTTTTTTTTTTTTTATGTAAAAAGAAATCTACTAGAAATCGATTTGGGCTACTTTTCACTTTCACTCCTCTCTGTTTTCTTTTTCTTTCTTTTTTTAATCTTTTTTAAAAAATAAATTGGGATAAATACTAGATTTCTTTTTTATTATATTAAGAAAAAAAAAGTAGCCAACATCGAAGAATTTGCTATAAAAATTTAGACATTATTTGTATTGCAAAATTTGTTTTTATTTCTATTTCAAGATTTTCTTGGAGCATTTCTTGAAAGAGGATTCAAAAGAATATGTTTGAAAGTGTTATAAAAATGTGTTGGGATTATTTAATCAAATTTTAATAAACAACCGGTCGGATCGAATTATTACGATCGTTGATTATCGATGGTCAGCGATCAAAGTCAACCTCCGCTCTAGCTGAACTTTCCTGTTAGATTCGCCCCTGGTATCAACACTTGTATTCGACCTACATTTGAATAATTAACATGCGTAAAAGAATCGTGCAAATATGCAATAAAGAGTACAAGAACTTCCTTGAAAAATTTCCTGCCTACATTTGTGCATGGACAAGATCTTCACTTTTGTATGCGGGTAGGGTGCAACTTGTTAGAACCGTTCTACAAGGTATGGAGTGTTTTTGGCTCTCTAATTTCCCCATTCCATCTACGGTAGACTCAAGAATTATTAATCTTCGTCGGAATTTTCTTTGGGGTACTAAAAAATCGTTGGTTGCTTGAAGTACCATTTGCCTACCAAAGGAGGAAGGCGGACTTGGTTTTAGAGATATCAAAAGTTGGAATTCAGCTCTTCTAGCCAATGTTCTTTGGAATATTCATGCTAAGAAAGATATTTTATGGGTTAAATGGGTTAACCAAGTATACCTCCAAGCAGGGGCGGAGCTGGGGGGTGTCCAGGGGGTGTCCTGGACACCCCATTTTCCTGAGAAATTTTTTTTTTTTTTTTTTTTTTTTTTCTTTTTGGTTTTTTTTTTTTTTTTTTTTTTAAATTAGAAGGATTGTAGAATGGTAACTTTTATTTTATTACAAATAAACTTGCGAAAAAAGTTAATCTTATTTCTTCCACTTATTTTAGGTTAATTCTCAACTTATTAGTAATATTTACACTGATATACTATTCGCAGAAAAGGTAAATGACTCAATTAGTAAATTTTTGTTTCCTCTCATTTTTTTAGTTTCCTTCAAAAAAAAATTTCGGAGGCGCTGCCCCCGAACCCCCGTCGGCCCCGCCCCTTTACCTATATATTTTCAAATTTGGACCCCCCATTTCCAACGAGCTGGCTCCGCCACTGCCTCCAAGGGAAGGATTATTTGGAGTACACGGCTAGGAAAAGTGACTCTCCATTGCTCAAAAGAATGCTGGAAATTAGAGACATGATTGCTGGGAATTGTGGGACTACCCATAGTGTGGAAAACATGTTGTCCAACTGGAATAGTGCTGACTATTTTTGCGTCTAGGATGCCTATGAGCACTTTCGACCGAAGGGAGACAAGAAGGCTTGGGCAATGGAGATTTGGAGTTCATTTATTACTCCAAAACATGCTTTTATCTGATGGTTGGGTGCCCAATCGAAGCTACTTACTAAGGATCAGTTGTCGCGTCTCAACATTGACAAAAAATGTGTTTTTTGGTGGGATGCACTTGGATTTCCAATGCTCATTCACCTCTAACATATGGATGAAGATCAAAACTTGGATGGGGATTAGAAGTTTGATGACTACAATTCCGAATGTTTTGAAATGGATCAAGAAAGAGGCTCGAGGGACATCTTGGCAAAGCAAGTTTAAAAGAATTGTGCTTGCTTCTACCGTTTACCATATTTTGATGGCACGGAATATGAAAGTTTTTGAGGAATTTAGTCCGCATGTGGATAGTATCGAAAGATGAATTAAAACACACATGTACAATATTATGTTTGCTTTGTACCCGCGTGTTTTGACAAATTAAAAAACAGGTGTTTGTGGAAATTTTCTCTTCCCTTTAGTCCCTGTTTAATTCTCATTTTTTTCAAATACTTTTTTTATATGACTATTTTCAACCACGCATTCATATAATAAAATATTCTATACGTAAACTATAAAAAAAAAAAAAAATCTTACTTTTTAATCACACATTCTCCTAAAACAATATTCAAAACTCTTTTATTTTAAAGAATGACCATCAAACAGGGGCTTAATATAACATGTTGAATATGTACTCAAATTATTTAATTATTATGCCCTTGTTTGAGTCTCATTTTATCAAAAATTCATTTTTTTAAAACTTATTTTCAATCAAACATACTCTAATTAAATAATTTTACACGTAAATTAAAAAAAAAATTCTTATTTTTTAACCACGCTTTCTCCAAAAATACAATTTCAAAATATATTTATTTATTTTTTTTCAAAATGAGGCTCAAACAAGAGCTATATTTCGAAATCATGTACCAGTTGCTTTTAGGGTATTAAATGAGCCGATTCGAACCTCTTGACTAGCTTATCGTTGAGCTTGGCTCGACTTGGTCCACCACACGAGTAGGCTCACTTTACAAAAGTGTGGCTTAAAATGATCAACCCAACTTTTTAAAGTTAAGCACATAAGTATTTTCCTAACAAATGTTAAGCTTTTAATAATAATAAAAAAAAATTAAATAATAAGATATCTTTTAAGATATCTTTTAAAATTTAAATCTTTAAATAAAGTTGTTTCACAATTTGATGCGGAATTCTAAAGAAAAATCATTATTGATGGTCCAAGATAAAATATGATTTGGGGTTGATATATTTCTGATTTTATTGTTTTTAATAGTTTGTTTTATTAATTTATTAAACTATGACTTAATAATTACTTTTAGGAGAGATGATAGAAACATAGATACAATGTTGTTGAACTTTTGGTAATTAGATTTTTGTTAAAACCCTGAAAAATGGCCACTTTATTTTGGTCTTTGATTATTTTTATATAAAATAATATATCGTGAGAAAGTTTTCTTCATATTTTGTCCAACTCTCGATATTCACACAATCAAAAAGGTTTTGGAATGATAATCATCATTCCGCATATTTTGTTGCATCTTTAGGTATTAGAGTATAGTCATGTTTCTAATACAAATAGTTCAGTGTTCGTGAAACCCAGATAGCAAAAATCATGCGAAACAATAAGTTAACGCAGTCACCACGCAACACGATGGTTAACAAAATCAGCAGTGCTATTTGTGAATTCCTATCGACAACACACAAACAGTAAGTGGGTTATTTTTTGTAATATTTTATTTTTGATGGGCCCCCCATGTTATCTCTATTCTGGCAGGTTTCTGTACACAATTATTCTGTTTGTACAGAATAATTGTAACAAAATTGAGTCTATAAGTGATTGCATAGAATGACTAATAGAGAGAAACAATTGCATCAGAGGTACTGAATCAACAAATAGTTTGACGGTCGCAGAGGCGTAGTGGAGAGGACTCCAACAATGACAATAACATTTTTGCTTCCTTCAATCCTGATTTGCGGGATATTGATTTAGGCGATGAATCAACAAATATATGGGGTCAGATTTTCGACATTCAATCGAATTAACGAGTATTTGAAGAGTTAATTATCCTTCACATTATCCCACAGCATTGTGTAATAATCACACAATCACTATAAAAAAAATAATAATAATAATAATTGTTGACCTCAAAAAATGGATCTTCGAGCCATCAACAGATAAGTCTTCTAGTCACTCCTTCATGCGCTCAATAGCAAGCCGTTAGTCACTCATGGCCCCTTTTCCCGTAGGGGATGATGGCGGCCGCGAGCACTCCGACGATCAAATCAATTTTCAGTATAAATGTTTAGGTCGTCGATGGGTATGTGATCACCGGAGATATGAGAAGATATTATGGAATAAACTAAGTGTGTATGAAAAGAAAGAATAACTTATGTTCTTTATGTTGGTGGGAAAAGCCAATCCTTCTTCTGGGATAAGGGGGTTATATTTATACTAAGGGTGAGAGGAGAAGAGCCGTTGGATGAGGAGACACGTGGCCTCGGATCCTTTCACCCCGTTCCATCCTAGACGTCAATCTGTCCATCAATAGGTTGGCGGATCTTTATTATTCTGACTTATGCGACTGATTTGACAGTTTGAACCCTGTCACACGTCCCATCAGTCAATCAAATATTTAATGTTGGAGACTTGTACAAAAGGGCTTCGACTGGAGGGAGGTGAGGCAGTTCGGCTAGACGTCGTGGGGATGTACTAGCCTTTGCATCCGCTAAGAGGTGCGGATGAGTTCAGTTCTGCTTCTGGAGACACTTCAGTTCGACGCCCCATACCAAATCAGTTCGCCTATGCGTGGGGCTTCTTCTCCCGCTTGACACGCGTCGGGTCCTTTTGGACCCGTAACAATAATAATTACACAAAATCGAAAAAACACCACTGAAAAAAATATTGTAATATTTTGATATCTTCAACATCCCATTAAACTCAATATGGTATTGTAGAAATCAAATTGAGTTTGAAAATGAAATTGATCCGAGCAAATAGTCTCTACCAAGTCCAAAAGGATGAACTAGAATTACATGAGCAATGCTTACAAAGCTATCCAAACAATTACAAGTCGTTGCGAAAGAAAATCACCATCACTAGGACTTGAAGGATACATCCACAGACTACAGAATTTGTTATATTACATCTCGGCCTGTGGACAGGCCATGTGATAACCAAGTATAAGATCACGCAAGGTCTGCACTCCACTTCACATTACCCCTTCACATGAGCCCTCCGAAGAGATTGGGGCGAAGCCCTTGGATGCCTCGCCAGAAAAGATTACCTCCAAAGTAAGGTACCACCACTTGCTATGGTGCATTTTCGTGGTGATTGTTGGTATGGGCATCTTTTGTAGGCATTGCCTCAACCAAGATACTCCATATATCGACAAATTTGACAGTCCTACATCAAATATGCTTAGTCAACTTTTTAGCTTGTAGGCCCATGACCTAAGGCGACTCTGCTTTTGAGCCTTTGGTCAACGGCTACAGGCCTATGACAGCTAGGAATTGATAAGTTGAGTTTGATCGTTGGACATGGGGATGAGATCACGTATCAAACATCCAATGAACATCACATATTATCTTTTGATATAAAAGCTCACACTTAGTGCATTTCAAAGGCAATACGATTCTTATATTGCAGTTTGGCAATCTTCAACTCGACGCCCATTTTTCATTTATTGGGTCTCTCTCACACACATACTTTCTTCACAGTTTGACTTGAGCATAGAAATGTTCGTGACAATTGCATCCAGACGGAGCTTTGATCACGAGCAACACATGGTGTTCGAGTGTGCAAATAACATACACTTAAAATAGAAAATGAATTGAGATCTATTGACACAGAGTTTCTAGGTCAACAATACTACGTTCATAAATCTCTTTCAATCCTCAATTCGTCCTATATTGAAGAAACAGTTCTTGAAGCAATGGAATGGTATCTTCATTCATTCTTGAAATATTAGGCCCGAGTGGGGACACCAAAATGGAAATGAATGCAATGATACTGATTCCCACGCTTTATTTTGCAATGGGATAAACCAATTCATTGTTGGGAGCTTACTATTGGCTACAGATATAGCAAACTAACCCCCGCGAAAATTCCTTACCTGCTCCAGAATTTTAGCTGCTTATCTTTGTCAGATGGTACTGGGTGGTTTTGTCAATTTGTCGATCACCTTACGGGCAAATTCACATGGATATTAGGTGTGGAATTGACACTACTGCCGCTCTTTTTCCTCCTTTTTTTTTTTTTAAACACAACTCTCGAACATTTATGTAGTACAATGTTTTTGTAACGACTGTTTATGCAAGTCCGCTCACTTGTGAAATGCCTATTCGGTATATTCATAAGTACATTGCGATTTGAGGATATTTTTTTATACAAAATGGTTTTAAAATTGAATTCTGTTAAATCAAACATCTTTCAAAAGATCGTAGTTAAGAACAAATGATTTAGAGATAACTACTTTTCAATTGAACGTATGTTACTAACTTATTTTTTATACATTTTATAGGACCCACAATTTAAAAACATTACTCTAACACCCTAAAATTAGAAGAAGAAAAACAACGTATGCTCTCGACTTAAACTGGGTCATCCCATGGTACATTGATAGTATATTCTCCAAATTGATTTGGATGGTGGAGTCCAAAACTCCATGTTCTGTGGACTGGACTCAATTATTTGTGGATTGAGACAAAATAAGTAGAAAAAAGAAATCAAAATAAGTTGTGAAGCAGCTTTTTATAGAAATAAGAAAAAAAAATGAAATATCCAAACAAGTTGCTATAAGTAGTGGATCAGATTTGCACTTTTCAAATCTAGCCTTAAAAATATTTGGACCCCATCAAGTGGTCCTATCTATTTTGTAGTCCACATTCATGAAAACACATTGTAGATTAAGCCCCCGTTTGGCCCCCATTTTTGGAATGAAAATGTGAGGAATAGTATTTTTTTTTTTTTTTTTAAATGAGTGATAAATGAAGGAAAAGTTTTCGATTTATGTGTAATATTATTTTATAAAAAATTGTGTGATTGAAAAAAAAAATAAAAAATAAATAGAATGTAATGAAAAGTAATTTAATGGGGATGATAATATGGACTAAATATAAAATTTAAAAAAAAAAAAAAAAAGGTCCTCAATTTGAATATTTATAAAACTTTGGATACTTAAAGTTAAAACTAATTATCACATTCTTTGAGGAAGGTACCTCAATATTTATGAAAGATGTCCTGAACTTTTTCAAATTATATTTTCCCCCCAAGAACGTCCGTTACCAGTCAACGGGTCCTGCAGAGACAACCCGTACCACATACGGGTCAGAACCCAATTTACCAATCAAAATAGGGTCAGGCTCACTCAACCAATTAGAACCCGTGAGGCAAAACCACAGCCACATTTACGTTCAACCGAACTTTCTATATATTCGTCCCTGAATCTACACCTACTATTACCTGCAGGCAGTGAATTCTTTTCCTTTTATGAAAAAAAAAAGTTTGGATTTTGCGTCCCTTTTTCGACATCTTTGCAGAAATTTGTAAATTTAGAGTTTCTTTGAATCGGTGGATTTCGAGTGACTTCGCCAGCGATTCTGTGGTGGTTTTGAGAGGCGTTTAAGGTGGGGGTAAAACCAGGGGAAGACAAGTAGACATCACGGCTATATTCAGGGTAAATCGATCTGTTATCCATGTTCGGTCTGTACGTCGCAAGGGTTGTGTAATTGAGAGCAACCATTTGCCGCACGGCGGACGTGGCGCTTTGCCTTCTGAAGGCGGTAGCCCTTCTGACCTCCTCTTCCTCGCCGGCGGCGGTTTATACTATTAGCTTCCAGCTTCTGTAAATATTTGTAGAATCATATAATTCGATTTAATTATTGCTTAATTTGATAAGTATCTGTCTGCGTTTTGGGTTTGGGTTTGGGGTTGGTGGGGCTTCTTTGTAATTGCTGAAGAAAAGTATATATTTTAAGAAATCTAAGGATGATGCTGAGGATCAAGAGAGTTCCTACTGTTGTTTCCAATTTCCAAAAGGAAGAGGCGGAGGAAGACTCCCGCCTTGCCGGCGGCTGCGGCCGTAATTGCTTCAGAAGCTGCTGTCTTCCAGGTAACTATTAGACCCTTTTGAATTGAAGAAATAATTGGGAATCTTTTCTTTAATTTGGGTTATAAATATACTTGCATTTTGATTGAATTAGGGGCAAAGCTGCCTATGTATACTTTCAAGAACGTGAACAAGATTGAAGGTGAAAAGAAATCAGTTGGCTCTAAAAGCAAAGAGCCCCAAGTTGCCTTCCTGGACTCCCTTCTTCTTGGGGAGGTAAAAGATTTTGGAAAATTACTTTTTTTTACCCTCCTTTTAACTCAAATTCATATCATTTTAGCTGAAATTACTCTTATTTGGTGGTAGTGGGAGGATCGGATGCAGAGAGGCCTCTTTCGCTATGATGTCACTGCTTGCGAAACCAAGGTATCTTTTTCATCACTTAATTTCGGCATATAGGTGGAAACAAACATTTTTTGTAGTTTCTTTGTTTCGATTAAGTGTGTGTGAATGCTTATGGTCTATAGGTGATTCCTGGTCAATATGGCCTTATTGCACAACTGAATGAAGGGAGGCACCTCAAGAAGAGGCCAACAGAGTTCCGGGTTGATAAGGTTTTGCAGCCCTTTGATGAAAATAAGTTCAACTTCACTAAGGTTGGGCAAGAGGAGGTCCTCTTTCAGTTCGAACCAAGCATGGACAATGAAGTCCAGTTCTTTCCAAATGCAGCTATTGATGTCGAGAATTCTCCTAGCGTTGTTGCCATCAATGTATGTCTCTGTTTCGTTGGTTTATCTTGTTCAAAGTTCTTCATAAAGGCGTTTTGGAGAAATTTGTAATAATGGGCTGTTAATTTTTGGTTTGTATAAATATATAGGTTAGTCCTATTGAATATGGGCATGTCCTGTTGATCCCTCGGATTCTTGAATGCTTGCCTCAAAGGATTGATCGGGATAGCTTTTTGCTTGCGCTCTACATGGCTGCAGAAGCCGGAAACCCCTACTTCCGCTTGGGTTACAATAGCTTGGGTGCATTTGCAACCATCAACCACCTTCACTTCCAGGTTTCTAACTGCATTTTTCTTTGTATTTTGTGAAGTTAATTATTAGTTTCACATCATACTGCCATGGTTTTAATAGTTCGCGTCTCAAAAAATGGTATTATTATTGTGACAACAGGCCTATTACTTAGCTGTTCCATTCCCCATTGAAAAGGCTCCCACTAGGAAGATAACCACTACAAATGGGGGTGTGAAAATCTGTGATATTCTTAACTATCCAGTTAGAGGTCTTGTTTTCGAGGGTGGAAATACTCTGGAGGAACTATCGAATGTCGTCTCTGACTCCTGCATTTGCTTGCAAGACAACAACATTCCTTATAATGTTCTTATTGCTGATTCTGGAAAACGAATTTTCCTATTCCCACAGGTGAAAATGTTTGATTCCCATGCCACTTTTTGCAACCCTGTTTAATCTTGATTTGCACAATGAGCAATGATTCACATTTTTTTAGTTAAAGTCAGTCATCTGCTAACTTTCAATGTTGTACTGACAGTGCTATGCAGAGAAACAGGCTCTCGGAGAAGTGAGCTCTGAGCTTCTAGACACTCAAGTTAACCCAGCAGTTTGGGAAATTAGTGGACATATGGTACTGAAAAGGAAGGAGGACTATGAGGAGGCATCCGAGGAAAATGCTTGGAGGCTCCTAGCTGAGGTTTCCCTGTCTGAGGAGAGGCTCCACGAAGTGAAGGAGCTTCTTTTTGAAGCCATATCTTACAGTATGGTGGTGGACAAAGGTGTTATGCAGAACATCCTGGACGAGTCGGATGTCAGCCCTGAATCTCTTGAAGATGTTGATGCCCTTAAAGGCTCCCACCCTCCTATAGTGTCTGTGTAGCAGAAATTAATACTGGGTTCTGAGCTAAAAATTGGCTTTGTTGATAGGATTTCGGTCCTGCTGCTTATTTTTTGATATCAAATGTGTGTGTAATGTCGGATTTTCCATGGTTTCCATTGTGGATATTCCTAAATAATGCAAACTATGTTTGCTCTGTTGTTGAAATGTGCGTGTAATTTTATGTAGTGGGTTTGCTAATCCACATTTGTGTCTAATATGTTGCGTGTAATGAAAACCTTTGTTCTAGACGTCTCAATCTTTTATTGATTTTTTTTCTTTTTTCAGAAGCACAAGTTGGACCAAAGGGACCTTGTTTCTTCAACAAATTTATGAGGAAAGATGCAGCAAGCATGTATATTCGTTGTCCCACTTTTACCGAGAGATCATCTGTGCCTTTTTTTAGCAATGTTACAAGTACAAGGAAAATTTACACGGAGTTTTACAAAATGTCACACGATAACATTTCATTGGATTTTGGAAAAAAAAAAATATATAGTTAAAACGGTTAATCAGATACTATCATTTTATCACCTCTAAAACTCCTATGAATTCCCCCTATACAAATATCATTTCTGTATTTTCCAACATTTGGTTTTAGCTGCCCGAAATAAATAAATGATTCAAGATATGAAAAGAGCATGCTACATTCTCACTAAATCGAACAGGTGAAGAAGGGTCATGTAGACTTGGCGAAAGGATATCAACTTATAGAAGTGCAAGTTCATTTTCATTTGTTGTTTGGCCTTGTTGTATCGAACGAATTTTAACAATGAAAATAGAAATTTTTTCTATTTACCTTCTAACGAGTTTTGTATAATTAAGCAGACTGTAAAGCGCGATTTTTCCAATAGGAAGATATTTGGCATAAATTTGAAAACAAAACTAGAAAATGGTAATTCTAGAATGGCCTTCGTCTCATTCACACCAAGAACACAAATTTAACAACCAAACACAGATACAGTAATACTTTTGCCAATTATGAACAAAAGTTGCCATATCCATCTTGCACAACATTACCATTCAGCATCATGGACTCTAGTTAGTAGTTTCCTGTTCTAATGACTTTCCTTAATCAGCTGTGATGAAGGAATGGTTTAACGACATAAAGGTCATAAACGGATATTTGGAACCAGTACACTAGTAATCGAGTATCTAAAACCCCTTTTCTTACAAAAGTCATATACACAGATTAGTATCGAAATTCCACAAAACCTTACAGTTCTATTCAGCCTTCACCAAGCAGCAGCACCTCCAGTTTGATGCGACATCACATCTATCTCATCACCATCCTCCATTTCCATCTGTAGAGAATAAATGCCCAAGTTATAGTTTCTGAATTTGGAGAGGAAATAGTGAGCTGTATATGTATGTGAACGAGTGCTTGTACATGTGTGTGTCAGAGAGAGAGAGACAGAGAAGGTGGTGGGGGGTGAAGCGAAGAGATATAGAGAAGTGACCTCGTTTGGAGTCTGCTCTGGTTGTAGGCGACAACCATCAAACAAAAATACAATAGAGTCGAACTCTATTGATTGTCGTACACAATAAGCATTCATTAGTTTCCTCAGCTGCGTACCTCCCTTTATCCTGAAATACACTTCAGTTCCATCCTACATAAAAGTGTGAAGATTACATACACAAATGAGACAATACCAAGCATTCACAAGTTTGAAATACAGACAGCATTCATAGTCCAAGCAAAACTTTCAAGACAATTATTTTGCTGAAAAATTTATTTGTGGTTTATCTTTTAAGAGACTGGTAGAAAGAATCACAAAGAAACTGTAAAGCTACTCGACAAAGAAGATGTCAAATGTTATCGATCAACACAAGGCGATAGCAAAAAGAAGTTCAATCTTATCCCTGATGGCTTTTCTTCTTAAAGTCCAGAAAAATGTTTCCCAACAGAAGCGCATGATTTCCAGTATTACCGTCAAAATGAATATCATTCACTTTATAAACTGAAATTGGTGAAATGTGATTGAAGATGAATTTTAACTTTCCACACAAAGAGCAAGTTTGCTGCTACTCATGGATGAAAATGCAGGAAGAACTAAGATGCCATTGCACAATGAAATCGCAAAAATTGACAAAATCGACAGAACTCTCGCCTTTCCTTCGTGTAGTAACATTTTTACAGCAACAAGTATTTTGGATCCAGTACGACAACAATTTTGTGACACTAAAAAATTTACACAACTCCAAAAAGTGCTGCAAAAATGCACAAAGTGAACAGCCCCAAAACAAACAGCTAAACCTGCATTTCCAAATTATAAGTAGAGCAATAAACATGTAAAACTCATCAATTATCAACACAATTCTTCATAGGGAATTCTTTTACAATTTTATCTCAAAAACAAGAAGTCAAATTTTAACACAAAAATATTTCCTCCACAATTACACTTCATAAACCCTTACCTACTGCATGCAAGTTCGTACCATACTACCAGATTAAAAAATAATAATAAAAGAAATAAAAAATCTACTATGTTTAGCTCATATTTATAAACTGTTTATAAGCACCGATATCACTTTTTATCCACACGGACCCATTGATACTAATCACTTATATACCACTCATTTCTGTGTACAAGTACAATCAACAGCACAAATAACCTATCATGCACGACCATATAAAGATTGAAACAAAAAAAGTGAAGAATCGTAGATTGAGGAACAAAGAGTCATCATACGAAAAAACTACAGAAAAATTTCAAATCGATTAAGTAAAACAGAAAAACATGCTAAAAAACAACTTTAACTAAAAATTCTGTTGACCTCGAAAAATGGACCTCCGAGCCGTCTACAGATAATTCTTCAAGTCACTCCTTCCTGCGTTCAATAGCGAACCGTTAGTCACTCGTGGCCCTTTTTCCCGGAGAAGGTGGTGGCGGCCGCGAGCACTCCGACGGTCAAGTCAGTTTTCAGTATAAAGGTTTTAGGTCGCCGGTGGGTATATCATCACCGGAGACGTGAAGGGATTATGAAATAAGCTAAATGTCTATGAAAAAGAGAGTAACTTATGCTATTTAGGTTGGTAAAAAAGCGAATCCTTCTTCTGGGACAAGGGGAAGGTATTTATACTAATGGTGGGAGGAGGAGAACCGTTGGATGAGGAGACGCGTGGCCTCGGATCCTTCCACCTTGTTCCATCCTAGACGTCAATCTGTCCATCAATAGGTTGGCGGATCTTTATTATTCTGACTTATGCGGCTTACGGCTGATTTGACCGTTTGAGCCCTGCCACACGTCCCATCAGTCAATCAAATATTCAATGTTGAAGACTTGCATAAAAGGACTTCGACTAGAGGGAGGTGGGGCAGTTCGGAGAAGCGTCGTTTGCGGAGTACGGGCCTTTGTATCCGTAAGAGGTGCGGATGAGTTCAGTTCTCTGACTGTCGAGACACTTCAGTTCGGTCTCCCACACCAAATCAGTTCGCCCATGCGTGGGGCTTCTTCTGCTTGACACGTGTCGGGTCCTTTTGGACCCGTAACAATAGTCCCTCAAGTCCATGTATGGATTATTTATATAATGCGTGGACTTTGGAGTTGATATGCTTACAGGGGTGTCTGAAGGATGTGTGATTCTTTGGCCGTGTGAGGCGAGTATCGTGACGTCGTACGGCGGGGCTGTCTACCCTCGCAACTACAACTCCTCAAGCAGTATCGTGCGTTATCTGGAAGCTTATGACGTGGGGAGTTCCGAGAGCTGGCGACTTCGATGATAAACTTTCTGGAGCAATTGTAGGGGGAACCCTTAGGACTGCTGAAACCTTGGAATCCGGGTTGGACGAAGTGATTGTGGTTGGCAGTTCTTAGGAGAACTGTTGCAGCTATGCAATCTGAGTTGGGCGAGGTGATTGCAGTTGGCAGCTCTTAGGAGAACTGTTGCAGCTATGCAATCTGAGTTGGGCGAAGTGATTGCAGTTGGCAGCTCTTAGGAGAACTGTTGCAGCTATGCAATCTGAGTTGGACGAGGTGATTGCAGTTGGCAGCTCTTAGGAGAACTGTTGCAGCTATGCAATCTGAGTTGGACGAGGTGATTGAAGTTGGCAGCTCTTAGGAGAACTGTTGCAGCTATGCAATCTGAGTTGGGCGAAGTGATTGCAGTTGGCAGCTCTTAGGAGAACTGTTGCAGCTATGCAATCTGAGTTGGACGAGGTGATTGAAGTTGGCAGCTCTTAGGAGAACTGTTGCAGCTATGCAATCTGAGTTGGGCGAAGTGATTGCAGTTGGCAGCTCTTAGGAGAACTGTTGCAGCTATGCAATCTGAGTTGGACGAGGTGATTGCAGTTGGCAGCTCTTAGGAGAACTGTTGCAGCTATGCAATCTGAGTTGGACGAGGTGATTGAAGTTGGCAGCTCTTAGGAGAACTGTTGCAGCTATGCAATCTGAGTTGGACGAGGTGATTGAAGTTGGCAGCTCTTAGGAGAACTGTTGCAGCTATGCAATCTGAGTTGGGCGAAGTGATTGCAGTTGGCAGCTCTTAGGAGAACTGTTGCAGCTATGATGAACTGGTGGAAATGATTAAGGTTGAAATAGTGAATGAGGAGATGATTGACCACAGGAACAGGGCGGCACAAGGTTTTCCTCCACCCCAGAGGCAGATCGGAAAAGGCCCAACATCACACATGGTAAATCAATGGACACAAGCTGGGCACACCGTGGCCCCCACATCAGGGCAGGCGCTCGCCTCAGCCACATTGAATGCCGTGCCAACCCTGGCCTATGAGAATGTTGAACCCAACAACAGCAACCCAGTTAGGAACACTGGAAGACCCTCAACCTCTAGAAATAGGGGAAGAGGTGGTGGGCCTAGGAATAGGCCCCAAGAGGAAGGAGCGCCTTATTGCACTTTCCACCGCTTTTATGGCCATGACACAAGGGATTGCAGGGATGCCAACAGGCCAAGAAGCAACCCCAGAAATACAAGGGAGAACCGTCGTCAAGACGACGAGCCGAGGCAAAGGTCCCCCAGAAGAAGAGAAGAAAGGCCACCATCGCCTCGGAATGCAAGGAACAATCAAAGGGAGAGGCCCAGGAATGGGCAGCACCCCGGGAAAGGCCCTGCCGCCGCGGAGGAACATCCAATCCGCGAAATTGATACCATCATAGGAGGACCTCACCTGGGAGGCGAGACAAGGAATGCCCAAAGAAATTACTCCAGGGAGGCGAAGGATCCACCAATGGCCAGTTATGTGGTAAGCCAATCCCAAGGGGGGAGAGCTGCAGAACCAATATCGTTCACCCCGGAGGACGCAGTTGGCGTGCATTATCCCCACTGTGATGCCCTAGTAGTAAGGGCAGTAGTGGCACGAAACGGACTGAAGCGAATGCTGGTGGATAACGGGAGCTCTGTAAACATATTGTTCGGGTCAACATTTGAAAAAAATGAAAGTAGATCACGAGCTGACCCCCATGACTTCTCCATTGTATGGATTCACGGGAGATAGCATTATTCCAAGGGGCAAAATCACACTGGCAGTAGAAATGGGAACAGCCCCCCAAGTGGCACATCACTTCATGGAATTCTTGGTCGTGGACCGCCGATCTGCTTACCACGGGGTACTTGGGCGGCCCGCATTGAAAGAACTGTTTGCCGTCACCTCGATCCATCATTTATGCATGAAATTTCCCACTGAACGGGGAATCGCCACAGTCAGAGGTGACCAAAGGGGCTCCAGAGAATGTTACCTCAGTTCTCTAAGGAAGGCCGAACCAAGGGTCAACATGCTTCACTGCGACGGTGAAATGGTAGAAGCCCCTGCAGAAGGGCTGCCCCCCATTGAAGACGTCGAAATGACGGAGGCTGAATCCGAAACGTCTTTGGAGGAGCTGGACCCGAGGATTATTGAATCAGAATCGCTCAATGCTCCAATGGAAGAACTGGAGCGTTTCCCGGTAGATCCCCAGGATGCCACGAAGGTACTTCAGGTCGGAAAAGACTTAGAACACGGGATGAAGGAAGAACTGAAAAACTTCCTACGAAGAAATGTGGATGTCTTTGCTTGGAAGCACGAAGACATGATAGGGATAGACCCAAGTGTAAGCTGCCACCATCTGAATATCGACCCGAACTGCACTCCTCACAGGCAGAAGAGGAGGTCGTTGAACAATGAGAGATATGAAGCACTCAAGGAGGAAGTGGAGAGGTTAGTAAACAACGGATTCGTCAGAGAGGCCATATATCCGAAATGGATTTCCAATCCCGTGCTTGTCAAGAAACACAACGGCAAGTGGAGGATCTGCATTGACTTCTCCAACCTTAATCAGGCCTGCCCAAAAGACAGTTTTCCTCTCCCGCGAATAGACCAATTGGTGGATGCAACTGCAGGCCACGAGCTGTTGAGCTTCATGGACGCCTACTCAGGCTACAATCAAATCCCCATGCACCCCGGTGACGAAGAGCACACCTCTTTCATCACTGACCGGGGGTTATATTGCTACAAGGTAATGCCCTTTGGACTGAAGAATGCAGGGGCGACTTATCAGAGGCTAGTCAACAAGATGTTCGCCAATCAGCTCGGGAACACCATGGAAGTCTATGTCGATGACATGCTCGTAAAAAGCCTCAGGGTACGAGATCATATCAGACATTTGGACGAAGCGTTCCAGATACTTAAGAGTTTCCAAATGAAGTTGAACCCCCTGAAGTGTGCTTTCGGAGTGGCCTCCGGGAAATTTCTGGGTTACATTGTAAATCAGCGAGGGATAGAGGCCAACCCAGAGAAAATTCGAGCTTTGATAGAAATGAGATCACCACAGAAGCCCAAGGAAGTGCAACGGCTGACTGGCAGAGTTGCCGCACTCAATCGCTTCATTTCAAAGGCCACTGAAAAGTGTCTACCCTTTTTCAAGGTCCTCAAGGGTGGGAAGAAGTTCCAGTGGACACCAGAGTGTGAAGAAGCTTTCCAAGAGTTGAAAAACTACTTGGGACGAACTCCCCTCCTCAGCAAACCCAAAGAGGGAGAACACCTGTTGCTATACTTGGCAGTGGCGGAAGAGTCTATCAGCTCGGTGTTGGTCAGAGAGGAAGAAGCACACCAGTTGCCTATTTACTATGTGAGTAAGTCGCTGCTCCCCGCCGAAGCTCGATATCCGGACATGGAGAAGTTGGCCCTGGCCTTAATCACTGCATCCAGGAAGCTGAGGCCATACTTTCAGGCCCACAGCATTCGTGTCCTGACAAATTTTCCGCTAAGGCAAGTTCTTCAGAAGCCAGACGCTTCGGGGAGGTTATTGAAATGGGCAGTAGAACTCACCGAGTTCGATTTGACGTATATGCCCAGGACGGCAATAAAGGGTCAGGCCCTAGCTGATTTTGTTGCAGAATTCGCAAAGGCGCCAGAGGTCGAATTGAATATGGAGCCAGCAGAGGCACCCACCTGGAGCCTTTTCGTGGACGGTTCTTCAGGGGAAAGTGGCTCCGGAGCTGGAGTGATTTTGGTGAGCCCAGAGGGGCACAAGATGAACTATGCATTGAGACTTGGCTTCAAAGCCACCAACAATGTGGCTGAATATGAAGCCCTCCTAGCCGGGCTGAGATTGGCAAAGGAACTGCAGGTCAGGAGGCTAATTATCAACAGCGATTCACAGCTTGTAGTGAATCAAGTGAATGGAATTTTTTTGTGGCCAGGGACAAGAACATGGCAGAGTACTTAAAATTGGTCATGGATCTTCTTCCCATTTTTGAGAAGTTCGAACTGATGCAAGTGCCACGGCAGGAGAACTCCCAGGCAGATGCTCTATCCAAACTCGCAAGCAGCAAAGATTCAGAGCTCCTCAAGATAGTGCCAGTTGAACACTTGGTCGAACCCTCTACAAAGAAAGGTGAAGAGCTGATGTGGATTGAAGGAACTCCACCTTGGATGCAACCAATTCTGGCTTACTTGAAGGAACAGATCCTCCCAGAAAATGAAGCAGAGGCACGCCGACTCAGAAAGAGAGCCGTTCGCTTCGTCTTACAAGATGATGTTTTGTATAGGCGAGGATTCTCATCCCCCCTCCTCAGGTGCACTGGAGGGGAAGAAGCGAATTACATTTTGAGAGAGGTCCACGAAGGTGTTTGTGGAAATCACTCCGGCGGTCCGGCTCTGGCTCACAAAATACTTAGGCAGGGTTATTATTGGCCTACCCTGAAAAGGGATGCAATTGAGTTTGTGCGCAGATGCGATAAATGCCAACGGTTCGCCAACGTGCAGAGGCGACACTCTCAGAAACTAACTGTTGTAACGAGCCCCTGGCCGTTCGCCAAATGGGGAGTGGATTTCATTGGCCCCTTGCCTAAGGGAAGAGGGAACGCTCGCTTCGCCATAGTTGCAATTGACTACTTTACTAAGTGGGTCGAAGCTGAGCCACTGTCCAAAATTACCGAAGCAAACACGTCTAAATTCTTATGGAAGAACATCATTTGCCGCTTCGAAATACCGCACTCTCTGGTTTCAGACAATGGCAAACAGTTCGACAACAAGAAGATAAGGGACTTGTGTGATGAGCTCGGGATCAGGAAACACTTCTCCTCACCCCATCATCCACAAGCAAACGGCCAGGTCGAAGCTGTCAACAAAACCATTAAGCTCACATTGAAAAGAAAGCTGGAAGCTTCCAAAGGGGTCTGGGTAGACGAACTCCCACAAGTGCTCTGGGCTATAAGGACTACTTGCAAAACAGCAACCGGGGAAACTCCATTCTCCATGGCGTACGGAGCTGAGGCCATGAGCCCAGTAGAGGTTGGTGTCCCTTCTCCTCGTCGCATTCATTTCAATGAGATAACAAATGACGACCTGAGGAACCTTGATCTGGACCTCCTTGAAGAAAGGAGAGATGACTCCCAAATCAAGCTTGCCTCTTACCAGCGAAAAATGATGCGATACTACAATGCAAAGGTAAAGAAGAGAGTCCTACGCATCGATGACCTGGTACTTCGCAAGGTTTTCCCTTCATCCCAAGACCCAGGGACCGGCACTCTTGGTCCTACCTGGGAAGGTCCGTATCGAATTTATGAAGAAGTGCGACCTGGTACTTACAGAATCGAGGATCTTGAGGGAAAAATTATGCCCCACCCCTGGAACATTGAACATCTAAGGAAATACTTCCAGTAAAATCCTTATAACCACTATCAATAAAGAGCTGTTTTCAATTACTTCTCTCAATGTCATCACACAAGCGTTCTCACGCATCAGAAATCCTAGCTGAGGTGCAAATCCACCAGGGATCACCCCCAAGGATAAGGCCTAGTCAGATGTGGTGCGGGTGCCACCTTTGACGAAGCCCCAAACATTCTCGCGCAAAAGAAATCCTAGCTGAGGTGCAAATCCACCAGGAATCACCTCCAAGGATAAAGCCTAGTCAGAGGTGGTGCGGGTGCCATCTTTGACGAAGCCCCAAGCATTCTCGCACATCAGACATCCTAGCTGAGGTGCAAATCCACCAGGGATCACCTCTGGGATTAGCCTAATCAGATGTGGCGCGGGTGCCACCTTTGACGAAGCCCTAAGCTTGCACACTTGTCATTTTCTTAAATGATTTAAGTCCTCGCCGAACTGATCACGTATGCAATTAGCTTGTCATTTTCTTAAATGATTTAAGTCCTCGCCGAACTGATCACGTATGCAATTAGCTTGTCATTTTCTTAAATGATTTAAGTCCTCGCCGAACTGATCACGTATGCAATTAGCTTGTCATTTTCTTAAATGATTTAAGTCCTCGCCGAACTGATCACGTATGCAATTAACTTGTCATTTTCTTAAATGATTTAAGTCCTCGCCGAACTGATCACGTATGCAATTAACTTGTCATTTTCTTAAAATGATTTAAGTCCTCGCCGAACTGATCACACGAAAGTCAACTTATTTCTTAAAAGATTAAGACTACTGAACAGAAGTAGACTAACAGGAGTGACAAATCAAGAGCCAACATGGAAGAATAAAAATTTTCATTAAGTACAAATTTGGCCGAAGCCATTTACAATATGGGCCGAAGCCATTACAAAATCAGATCAGCCCCTACTCCTTGGACACTTCTACCTCCTCTTCCAAGTCAGGTCACCCCCCAGTTGGCCCACCAAACTCTTCCTCAAGGAACCCAATGTCCATCTCTGGGCACTTCTCCCGTAGGCGGGACATCATCTCTCTGGCACTCCACGAAGCCCAGTAATTGGCGAAGTCATCATACTCAGATGTTTCAGTGAAATTATCTTTGTACTTCTGAACCGCCCTCTCTTCTGCTAGGCTCGCTTCGGCCTTCAACGAGGCTATCTCTTCAGCCTGGGCCTCCGACAACATTTTTAGCTCAGCCTTCTCCTTGTTTGCCGCCTCCAAGGCTTCGGAGGCGAGGCGCTGATGCTCGTTGGACTGGTCGATTCTCTTCGTGAGGGCAGCCACCTGCGAGACGACCTCATGCAGCTCGTTCCGGAAGCGAGTTACTTCCATTGTAGAAGAATCCAGCTTCGTCGTGGCATCGACCCACCTCGCCTCGAAGTCATCAGCCCTCTTCTTCGCCTTATCCACCTCCTCTTCCCAAGCAGCAGAAGCCTCCACCCTTTTCTCCAAATCTTCTATTTTCCTCCGAAGGCCTCGAACCAAGTCATCTGCGGCCGAACTGAGGGTCAAAGCTCTGGCCAAACATGCACTGTTGGCAGCCAAGAGATCCTCCACCTCGCAGGAAGCAGTATGATCCTGCCACGCCTCAGTCCAGTACTTGTTGTGGACCCTTGCAGCAGAGGCGGTCTCAGGAGGGAGCATCTCCAACACAGCCTCCGACAATTCCTCATCTTTACTCCCAATGAAGTCAGGAGTTTTTTCGCTGGGCCGCAGAGGTGGCTGATTTCTTCAGCCTCTTCCTCGAAGGACCCCCAGCTGGAATAGAGGAGATGGGCACTGCAGCTTGGGCTTTCACCCGGGATAGCAAGGGTCACCTCGGCGGAAACGGTGGGAGAGATTACAGGGGGGCTCGCAGATGTGGCAGGAGCAGAAGTGGAAGTGGCTGCCAGACCTTTCCTCTTAGTCCTTATTAAAGGAACAACCTCTGTGGTCTCCTCCTCGGCAACCTTCTTGGTTTTGCTCAAGGAATACAGCCTCTCCGACTGCTTCTTGTAATCAGCAGCGCCGAGGCGAAGAGTCCTGGCCTCGGTAAGGCTACGCCTTATGGTGGAGAAGTCAGGCCTGAGAGGCTTCTTCTTCACAAAATCCTCTGCAAAATGGAAAAAGCTTAAGTAAAACGGATGATACCAGAAGAGAATAAACGACGAAGTGAGATGGAACTTACGCTGGGTAGACATCAGGCCGTGGCGGATGAGGTCGACGTTCAGACAGATCAGCTTGTTGAAGCTCCTCTCTCTGGGGTCGAGGTGATAGATATCACTAATAATGCCCCACTCCTCCTCGGAAATCTCGCACTTCGGCTTGGAACCTACAAACAACAAAAATATTAAACACATGAGGGAGTAGATCCAAGTCAAATCACTTCGGAAACCAAAACTTACTGGGAGTGGAGTAAGTGGTGGGAACCGTCAAAGGCGCCAGGGGGTCGTCCTCCATTGTATCCCACCTCCCGGCTGCCCAGAACCACGAATCTTTCCAGTTCTTTACGGAAGAGGGAAGGTCGGTCACAAAGGGGGAATGGGATCCCCAAGGAGCCAGGTAGTACCACCCCTTGTTTCCCTCCCCAGCTACGCACTTCGGCATATAAATGGAGTGGAATACACTGAAAGGCATGTCAACCCCGATGCTGACCTGCCTCCACAGCATCCACGACCCCACTAGTTGGGACCAGGAATTCGGATTTAGCTGGGTCGGGGCCAACCCGTACGATCGAAGGACTAATCTAAAGAAGGGGTGGAAAGGGAGTCTCAGACCAGCCCGGAGTAGGCTTTCACTCACTGCCACACACCCCGGCCTTGGATAGCAAGCCCTCTCATCCGGCCTTGGTAAAAGCAGCTGGATGGAATCAGGGATCCTACAAACGGTCCTACACTTCTCTATTATGGCCGGAGTGGCCTTTGAAGGGTAGTTAGAAGCCCCCCACTTAACTGAAGTGTCTACTGGGGAGTCTGGACGTCTCCAAACGTTCTCCCCGGCCCTAATGGCCCTACTCACTTCCTCCGAACTGACCAGGATGGGCTCTCTCAACACAGCACTCTCCTCGACTCGCCCCTCCACACTTGCAGAAATTCTAGAATCCCCCTCAGAAGCCATTTTTTCCCAGAAAGGTCTAAAAATTTGAAGGAAGGAGGTGCAAAAGCAGGAAAATCGATTTACCTAGACTTGGGGAAGATTCGCCGGTCACTGAAATCGCCAATGAACTTGCCGGAGTTGCCTGTTCGCCGGAGAGGAAATTTGACACAGTTTGGGAGCGTTTTCAGATTTTTTCACGAAGTAAAACCTTCAAATGGCGAGGAGGAAGGGGTTTTTATAGAAGCCCAAAGATCACCCCAGCCGTTAGATCTGCCCAAGGCAAATCTTGGCCGTTCAAACCTAAAGCTGATCAAAACTGTTCAAACCAAAAGGCATTTGAATCAAGGACCCTGATGAAGCCGTGGAACTCACGCAAAGGCCAAACGCGTCATCTTGAACACTGGGGAGCCGTTGCCATAATTACTGCCTAGGGTAAAGGGGAAACGTGCCCTGGAAGAAAACGACGCCCCCGCTCATTATTGCCTTGGAAAAACGCGAGAAACTTCTCACACAATCCAAGGCAGCCTTTTCAGCACCTCCACCTCGTCCAACTCAGATTGCATAGCTGCAACAGTTCTCCTAAGAGCTGCCAACTTCAATCACCTCGTCCAACTCAGATTGCATAGCTGCAACAGTTCTCCTAAGAGCTGCCAACTGCAATCACTTCGCCCAACTCAGATTGCATAGCTGCAACAGTTCTCCTAAGAGCTGCCAACTTCAATCACCTCGTCCAACTCAGATTGCATAGCTGCAACAGTTCTCCTAAGAGCTGCCAACTGCAATCACTTCGCCCAACTCAGATTGCATAGCTGCAACAGTTCTCCTAAGAGCTGCCAACTTCAATCACCTCGTCCAACTCAGATTGCATAGCTGCAACAGTTCTCCTAAGAGCTGCCAACTTCAATCACCTCGTCCAACTCAGATTGCATAGCTGCAACAGTTCTCCTAAGAGCTGCCAACTGCAATCACCTCGTCCAACTCAGATTGCATAGCTGCAACAGTTCTCCTAAGAGCTGCCAACTGCAATCACTTCGCCCAACTCAGATTGCATAGCTGCAACAGTTCTCCTAAGAGCTGCCAACTTCAATCACCTCGTCCAACTCAGATTGCATAGCTGCAACAGTTCTCCTAAGAGCTGCCAACTGCAATCACTTCGCCCAACTCAGATTGCATAGCTGCAACAGTTCTCCTAAGAGCTGCCAACTTCAATCACCTCGTCCAACTCAGATTGCATAGCTGCAACAGTTCTCCTAAGAGCTGCCAACTGCAATCACCTCGTCCAACTCAGATTGCATAGCTGCAACAGTTCTCCTAAGAGCTGCCAACTGCAATCACTTCGCCCAACTCAGATTGCATAGCTGCAATAGTTCTCCTAAGAGCTGCCAACTGCAATCACCTCGTCCAACTCAGATTGCATAGCTGCAACAGTTCTCCTAAGAGCTGCCAACTGCAATCACTTCGCCCAACTCAGATTGCATAGCTGCAACAGTTCTCCTAAGAGCTGCCAACTTCAATCACCTCGTCCAACTCAGATTGCATAGCTGCAACAGTTCTCCTAAGAGCTGCCAACTGCAATCACTTCGCCCAACTCAGATTGCATAGCTGCAACAGTTCTCCTAAGAGCTGCCAACTTCAATCACCTCGTCCAACTCAGATTGCATAGCTGCAACAGTTCTCCTAAGAGCTGCCAACTGCAATCACCTCGTCCAACTCAGATTGCATTTAGCTGCAACAGTTCTCCTAAGAGCTGCCAACTGCAATCACTTCGCCCAACTCAGATTGCATAGCTGCAACAGTTCTCCTAAGAGCTGCCAACTGCAATCACCTCGTCCAACTCAGATTGCATAGCTGCAACAGTTCTCCTAAGAGCTGCCAACTGCAATCACTTCGCCCAACTCAGATTGCATAGCTGCAACAGTTCTCCTAAGAGCTGCCAACTGCAATCACCTCGTCCAACTCAGATTGCATAGCTGCAACAGTTCTCCTAAGAGCTGCCAACTGCAATCACCTCGTCCAACTCAGATTGCATAGCTGCAACAGTTCTCCTAAGAGCTGCCAACTGCAATCACTTCGCCCAACTCAGATTGCATAGCTGCAACAGTTCTCCTAAGAGCTGCCAACTGCAATCACCTCGCCCAACTCAGATTGCATAGCTGCAACAGTTCTCCTAAGAACTGCCAACCACAATCACTTCGTCCAACCCGGATTCCAAGGTTTCAGCAGTCCTAAGGGTTCCCCCTACAATTGCTCCAGAAAGTTTATCATCGAAGTCGCCAGCTCTCGGAACTCCCCACGTCATAAGCTTCCAGATAACGCACGATACTGCTTGAGGAGTTGTAGTTGCGAGGGTAGACAGCCCCGCCGTACGACGTCACGATACTCGCCTCACACGGCCAAAGAATCACACATCCTTCAGACACCCCTGTAAGCATATCAACTCCAAAGTCCACGCATTATATAAATAATCCATACATGGACTTGAGGGACTATTGTTACGGGTCCAAAAGGACCCGACACGTGTCAAGCAGAAGAAGCCCCACGCATGGGCGAACTGATTTGGTGTGGGAGACCGAACTGAAGTGTCTCGACAGTCAGAACTGAACTCATCCGCACCTCTTACGGATACAAAGGCCCGTACTCCGCAAACGACGCTTCTCCGAACTGCCCCACCTCCCTCTAGTCGAAGTCCTTTTATGCAAGTCTTCAACATTGAATATTTGATTGACTGATGGGACGTGTGGCAGGGCTCAAACGGTCAAATCAGCCGTAAGCCGCATAAGTCAGAATAATAAAGATCCGCCAACCTATTGATGGACAGATTGACGTCTAGGATGGAACAAGGTGGAAGGATCCGAGGCCACGCGTCTCCTCATCCAACGGTTCTCCTCCTCCCACCATTAGTATAAATACCTTCCCCTTGTCCCAGAAGAAGGATTCGCTTTTTTACCAACCTAAATAGCATAAGTTACTCTCTTTTTCATAGACATTTAGCTTATTTCATAATCCCTTCACGTCTCCGGTGATGATATACCCACCGGCGACCTAAAACCTTTATACTGAAAACTGACTTGACCGTCGGAGTGCTCACGGCCGCCACCACCTTCTCCAGGAAAAAGGGCCACGAGTGACTAACGGTTCGCTATTGAACGCAGGAAGGAGTGACTTGAAGAATTATCTGTAGACGGCTCGGAGGTCCATTTTTCGAGGTCAACAAATTCAATGGAAGAAAAATTTTGAAAATGTGTAAAAGAGAGTGATTAATACCTGTCCCTTAACTTTCAGATTAACGAAAGGCGATGGATCGGCTGCAGGTTTCTTGTCTTCCTCGACGCTCGACATTTTACTTCATCGCTTTCTGTAACTGTTTTTTCTGCGCCAATTCGTTTCTTTTGTATGGCGAGTACTGGGATTTCTAAGTCAATAACAAATCTAATCGAGGAAATCCTTGACCTTTTACATTGCTTCGCGTTCTCTAACATCTCATTTTTGAAAGGGTGATTAATAGCGATCACAATTTTTATTTGTTACGTCACATTTTAATTTTATTTGCAGTTAAACTCCTCATCTTTACAAATAGCAATTATTTCCTTAATTTCTTTCGGGGAATTCTTATCTCCTACTTTTCATTAATTAGTACTTCTTGTCATTGATAATAATTTATGTTAAAATATTTTGCTTCCATGCTTTGAAATGATGGAAAATTATTTTTCATATTTATTTTTAAAATTTTAATGAGAAAATAAGTTGTTTTGCACTATTTTAATAGACTTTTAAATATAAAACTGTTATCAAATACAAAATATATTAATTAATAAAAAGTTTAAGAATAAGAATGACATAAAAAATAATTAAGAATATAAGTGTTATAATGAACAAAGATTAAAAATCTTAATTGTAATTAAAATGTAATGCAAAAAATAAAATTGGTGGTGAATATATATATACATTTTTTAAAACAAAGAAAATAGGAATAAATCAGGATTTGTGTGGGGTACAAATTCGACGTTTGAGGTGGTCTTAGGTGTGATCCTACGAATGCGAGCATGAGTCATTTCGTACATCCACGTCGATACATAACCTAGGAAATACAATTTTCGTTTTTGTTTCCATTTGAGAATAAAGGAAAAAGGCTTCCTGTCAGAAAAATAGGGATGACAATTGGGTCGAGCCGACTCGTCGCTCGTCAATTTGGCTCGTCATAACTCGGTTCGTGAGCTACTCGAGCTCGTAAAACGACGAGCTTAAGCCGAGCACATATTGTGCCCAACGAGTCGAGCTTGCGAGGCTCGTGGACTCATCAAAAATTAAACTTTTTTTTAGGAAAAAAAAAATACGTTGTTGCCTTTTTTGCAGTGGAGCTCGGTCCGAGAATAAATACGCTGCGGAATTTGTAAGCTATTGAAATTTTGCTATTCATACGCCCATTTTTTGATCACTTAATAGTTCAGAATATGTTCTTTATGATAATTGAAAATTGACCACAAAATCCAATCGGATTCGGATGTCAACGGAAAATTCAAACTCTCATCCAATTGTATATTACTTGAACAGTATAAAAACGTTATAATGAAAGGATAAGTGTTAATTAGCCAGTGAATTTTGGATTATGTCACGACTTACTTATCGAACTTTCAAACTTTCCCACTGATCACTGGATTTTGATCCGTTATTGTCCATTACGTACTGGATCAAATCTTAAATTCAAATATTGACTTTAAAAAAACTTTTTAAACAATGATAACATGGACGGATCCAGAATTGAATCTGAGATCGGGCTACAAAATTTTTGATCGGACTAATACGTAAAAAAAAAATTTACATAAATTTTTTTTTTTTTTGCCTTAAAAAATTTAAATGGGGAGGGACTGGGCTACAGCATGCCCAGTCCCCCCACCCCCCTCCATCCGTCCCTGAATGATGAGAAAGTGTGAATCACCCTTAAAAAATAATATTGCCTTTTTTCAGATCTTAAATTCAAATAAACAAGCCGAAGAAAATAACATCACACCTTCACACTTAATAAACGAAAACAAAATCAACATCGATAATTTCTATGAAAGTATAACAATATTATGTTTGAAAGTTTAGGATTATTTAAAAGTTGTATGAACTATAAATTGATAGAAATGAGTAATGGATAACATGTCACTAGTTGTAGGCAAAATGTGTGAATAACAATTAAAAATTTGGTTTGACCAACTTAATTTATAATTTAAGCATTCCCAAACGTGTACATTGTGAATTTATTAACATATACTAACATTTTGGTTTTAGCTGCTCGAAACAAAGAAAGAAACGATAAAAGATATGAAAAGAGCACAATACATCTTTCATTAAATCCAACATGTGAAAACATATAAAAGTGCAAATTTTTAATCAATGAAAGATTATAAGGATTTTTTTCAATTTACCTTATAATGTTGAGTATAACTAAACCTATATGAGATGTGATTTTCCCCTAATTATTAGGAAGAAATTTGACATAAATTTGCAAACAAAACAAGAAATTCAAAAGAAAAGTCTCAACACCTTTAAAAAGCAGTTTAGATGATAGTAATTCCAAAATGGCCTTTAGCCTCTATTCACCAAGAACACAAAACTAACGACCTAGAACTCTACAAACACTAATATACTTTCATCTATTAATGAACGAAAGACTCCATGTCCATCTTAGACTATAGATTCCGGTTTTACTGAGTTTCCTTAATCTGTCCGGGGGAAAGAATACGGTGATATACCAAGTTCAATGACAAAGTTCACAAATGGATATTTGACACCAATAGAGCAGTAATCGAGATATCTACAACCCCTTCACTTAGAAGAATCAGACATGCAGATTAGTATTGAAACTCCACAAGGCCTTACAGTTCTCTTCATCCTTCACGAAGCAGCAACAACACCTCCAATTTGATGCAACATAGCATCAATCTCATCGCCGTCCTCCAGTTTCAGCTGTAGAGAATAAAATGCCTACGTTAAAGTTTCTGTGTTTTGAAGAGGAAGTAGTGAACTGTACAAGTGAATTCGGTGTGTGTGCGAGAGAGAGAGATAGAGATAGAGAGAGGGATTGGGGTGAAGAGAAGTAACCTCATCAGGAGTCTGCTCTGGTCGTAGGAGACGGCCATCAAACAAAAATACAGTAGCGTCAAACTGTAATGATTGTCGTACACAATAAGCATTCATTAGCTTCCTCAGTTGCGCGCCTCTCTTCGTTTTGAAATACTCTTCATTTCCATTCTACATAAAAGTAACAAATTACATACAGAAATGAACCAATATGCAAACATTACAGAAAGCATTCATAGTCCCAGCAGAAATTTCAAGTCGGTTAATTTGCTTTAAAACTTTTGTTTGTGGTTTATTAAGAACTGCAAAGCTATTCAACTTTGAAGATGTCGAATGATATGGATTCATACCCCTGATCCTTTTTCTTCTGACAATCCAAAGTAAAATGTTTGCAATTGAGAAGCTCATGATTTCCATTATTACATACGTTGTTCACAAAATGAATAATATCATTCACTTAATAAACTGAAATTGGTGAATTGTGATAGAAGATGAATTTTAACTTGCCATGCAAAAGAAAACTGAGGGAAGCAAGTTTGCTTATACTCAATGCTGGAAGAACTAAGAAGCGCAACAAACGACAAAAGTGACAGCACTCACTCCCTTCCCTTCTTCTAAAACATTTTTTTAATGGGACAAGTATTTTGGATCCAATACCACAAGAATTTCAAGACATAATTTTTGAAAATCCAAAAAATTGCAGCAAAATTCAATGGAGTAGAACTCAAATGATAGTCGTACACAATAAATGTTCATTAGCCTCCTAAGTTGCGTGCTTGAAATACAAACAGATGTCACAGTCCGAAGCCCACCCCCTTGATGCAATGTCACAAAAATTTCAAGAAATGCAAGCAAAATTGAAGAGAATAAACTCACAAACGACTAGATCCGCCATTTCTGAATTATTCAGCTGCATTAAGTAGAGCAATAAACATGTAAAACTCATCAATCATCCACACAATTCTTGGTAGAGAATTCTTCTACAATTTTAATTTCAAATTCAAAAGCAAGAAGTCAAATTTTAAGACTGAAAAATATTTCCTCTACAAAATTCATAAACCCTGACCTACTGATCAAGTCTATGATTACAAACACACAAGAATGCAAATTCCTACTAAATTAATAACAAAATTCACGACTTATTCTGTACACACGTACAGTTTGCGGCAAGAAAATCTATCATGCACAACTACATAAAGAATGAACACGAAAGTAAAGCACAATAAATTGATGAACATAAAGTAAGTAAATTCCAGTCAATCAAGTAAAAAAGAAACGCAAGAAACCCATAAACATGATTAAACAACTATTCTTACAAAAATTCTTGGAAGAAATGTATCGAAAATGTAATTAAGAAGAAGTGATTAATACCTGTCCCTTAACTTTCAGATGAATGTAAGGCGATGGACCGGTGACGGAGTTCCCGTCTTCCTCGACGTTCAACATTTTCTCTATCGCTTTCTCTTTAACTGTTTTTTCGCGCTCCCAATTCGTTTGTCTGCTTTGCAAGTATTGCGAAGATTAGGATTTCTATTTCAATTTTATACGTCATTAACAAATCATAACGAGGGGTATTCTTGACCTTTCGCCTTTTCTGTTTAGTTTGGATTATTTTCCATTGAGAATACCAATCATGCTACACATACAAATTCAAAAATAGGTTCAAAAATGTGTGGGACACGTGTCGACTTGTGATTGAACAGTTTGAAAAATTAAAACAAAAAAATCAATCACTTGCTGCCAAATCAATCTGTCTCATTCTTCCCTGTTTTTAAACCTGGCTAAGTGGCTTTATTTTGAGAATATTAATTGCGTTTCCGTAGACAATGGGAAATAGCTTAGGGCTGAGCATAATACTTGTGACAGATTGGGTCGTTTTTGGCTCTTGCACAGGTCAGTTAATAGCTTTCGGTTCGGATAGTAAATTTTGAGAGAGTCTACACATACAGATACAGAAAACATACATGCAAGAGACAAAAATGTGGAGCCCACTTTTTTTAATAATATTTTAATCAGGTAGGATCCCCATCCATGTGAGTGTCTGTACAAATTCTGGCAATGAACAATTCTGTACAAATGAAATTTTCCAAATTTTGATTCAAAACCCGCTATTCAACCGCTACCCAAAACATTTAAAAACAACCCAAAGCGAAGATGAGAAATTGGACCCAAACCCTAGATCTAGATCACAGTCCTAAACTCCAAAGATGTAAACGAAGCAAGGTTTTTATACAATGATTTGTTATTTTGCTTGAGTCATACGAGCACTAAACAGAGCTTGCTCCAATTTGATGCAAATCGTCGCAAATTAGAAGAGAGAATCGAAATTGATATTCAAAATCCATTGTGGTAGTGGCTGTGGTGGCAGTCGAAGCTTGTGTGCATCATATGAAATTTTTGAAAATAGTAATCACAAAATGAAAGCAGTTTTTTTGGAGCATAGAACATGATTGTTTCGGTCCAAACCGCCAACCCAACTCGACCGGAATCGGGTTGGGTATGGTTCGTTTTCATCACCAAATTGGATTGTGTCAGCTTCAAATTGGACCAAACTTGACAAAGTCAAGAGTGGCCGGGCCGGGCCCTAGCCCAGAATCTACCCAACCCAAACCAATGGGCAGCCCTAAATCTATTAGAGGGTGTTTGATGAAAATTTTAATTAGATTTTAATTGAAAAACAAATCGTTAGTGGATCTTATGCGTGAGATGAAAGTCAAACATAACAATTATATTTTCAATTAAAATTAAATTTAAATCGTTACTGAACAAGGCCTTAATGTATAACTTCAAATTTACTGGATTAATTGCATTTCGACTTTTCGAGCAACCTCCCATAGAGACCATTAAGTCAAACACGAGAGAAACTCCAACCCTCTTTTTCATATCCTCATATCACCACAAGAGTAAGAAAGTAAACAGTATATTCACTTTCTCGAAAAGAAATGAAAATTCAAAGCAATTTTAATATAATTTGCAGATCAAATACTTGAAACAAAGTTCGAAAATATGTAACAGCAAGCTAGAATGATTATGAAATTTTATATTGCAACTTCCTCCAAGGCCTTAACAAAGACTTAATCCCCTTAACTAAGCAGCAGCAGCACCTCCAGTCTGATGCAGCATAGCATCTATCTCATCCCCATCCTCCATTTCGAGCTGTGAAAAGAAATGCCACAAGTTAAGACGGGTTTCCTCATTTAGGATTTTAATATATTTTAAATTTAAAAAATTATAAATTGTAACGAATTTCGTGAATTTGAATCGATTTTTACAGAATTCACAAGAATCTCATTAAAAATAATATAATTTCAAAAGAGTTCGTCATGTGCACTTCTAAGCTTGAAATCCATCCAAATCTTTTGAAATCCTTTTATTAATGAAATCTTTATAATTCACGAGTTATTGAGGACACCTATATTTTAATGAATTTTATTGAAATCTATTATAATCTTGGAGAAACCTAGATTTTAATGAATTTTAGAAGAATCTATTAAATTTTCAATTGGGGACACTTGAATTTACAAGGACTTTTAAAATGCACTAGATTCTGCGTTGAGGACACCCTCGTAAAACTTTTTGCTTTTGAGTTCGTGAAGTTCTAGCTATATCTTTGCAGGTGTGCAATTTTTATGGATGTTCATTTAAGGTTTAAGACTAACTTTATACAAGCACAAAGTTTTTAAATGAAGTGGTTAAACATGACCATTTCAAGAATAGCTGCCCCACAATTCTCCATGTGTCAAATTTTAATGAAGAAAAGAACCTAGTCTAGTAGTAGAGATATGTTCACATCAAAGCCTCTCTGCTCAATGAATCGGTTGACAGTAATCATGATATGAGTAGATGTTATAGGTGATGAATCACTGATATCAGCTATTTGTCTAAAATACAGACTTGTGGGGGATGCGCATGTTCTGTTGGTGTGTGCGCGAAAGCGAGAATGGGAGAGGGGGGAATTGATAGAAAAAAATACCTCATCAGGAGTCTGCTCTGCACGGAGGCGACGCCCATCAAACAGAAAGGCAATTGAGTTGAAATCAACCGATTGTCGTTCACAGTAAGCATTCATGAGCTTCTTTAGCTGTGTGCTTCTCTTAATCCTGAAAAGTACTTCATTTCCATCCTGCATTAAGCTTCTTTATTTAGTAATGCTGGAAAAATCAATAGGGCCATAATAGTAACCATAATATTCATACCAATAAGTAGGCAGTACATCATTCGAACATGATAGGGAAATATACAGCTTGTAAACGTCAAAGAATCCAAGCTAATGAAATTTGGCTATGAAACAAAACTTCACAGCTTTTCCTGAATAATTGATAGAGTAATCACGAAAATAAAGCATTGACGGCTAAGTATAATTATTATGAAACTTATTTACTTATAAGTAAAAATTTTAAGCATAGCCAAACATGCTCTTAATGTATAGTCAGTCACTCGAGGGAAAAGGTCCAGCAGTTCTACTTCTACCAACACAATAATCAAACATAACAAAAGTCTCCGTGAAAAAAAACAACACATGGATTAGAAAGGCCCGACTTGACTCTCTCGATCAAATTCGTTGAACTTAAAATCTGTCAGATCGAGCATTACCCGGAGGCTAAAACACACTCTTAGGATGCAAATCCCCTCACCCATCTCTATTAATCTGCACTTGGTCGTCGGAGTGCATATGGTCGCCAGACCTTTTTCTGAGAGGTGACATTTGCAGCCTAACTGCGTGTTCTAGTGTATAGGTGATGCTTAGGTGGACCGGAGACGGTGAGAAAACAACGCAGAATTCAAATCCTTCTCTATGCAGATAAATCATGTGCAGAAAAATAAGAAAATCAACCCGCAAATACTGAAGAAAAACTCCCCTAAATCGATTAACAAAATTCAGTAATATAAAATCCAGTAAAAAAAAAAAACTAGAATAATAATTAAAGGGTAAAAAAGATTATAGAAGAGTGAGAGAAACCTGGCCTTTGACTTTGAGATTGATGTGAACCGACTGATCGCCGGGCTTCTTGTCTTCCTCTTGACCCGGAGTTGACATTTTCACCGTCGCCAACGATTCGCCCGCTCGATTGCCCTTTGCGGAGGAATTTATGTACATATTTTAAAAGACGCAGAGATAAATGGAAGAGAGAGTGCGGTATGATGAGCGGTTTGGATTCGCTGATTCTAATCGCACGGGCCACACTGGGAGAGATGCTGAAAAGACATTTAGGCCCCGTGAGACTCTATTTTTCTTCATCTCCGATTTTTCAGAGATCTTGTACTTCATAAAAAATCTTTCAAAAAAGAGTCAAGTGAACTTTCTCTAAACGCTCTTTAAAGTTGAAGTACTTTTACAAAATCAATACTGGCCATGTTTGAGTCAAATTTTTGGAGAATGAAAATACATTATTTGACCGTTGGACACACTATTTGAAGTGAGTTGTGAGAGATAATTCAAAATTGTCATGTCATGTAGGGCCATCAACGGTCAAATAATGCATTTTTTGGTCCAAAAAAGATGGCTCAAACAGCCCCACATCAATCTCGAACGTGGATTAGGTAGCTCGTCTGTTTGTATATGAACTTAGTTCGGTCACATTTGTACAATATCAAAATTACTGTACGTATATTCCTCATTCCCAATATCTTAAAACGGTCATAACGTAAAAATATATATTATTTGCAAAAGTAATTAAAAACATAAAGCAATTGAAAGCAGTCTAATTGCTGAAATAAGTTCAATAACAAATCAGTAACAGCAGGCTAGATTACAACTCCATCTGAAGCCTTTATTTAAAAACTGAATCCCTAACTAAGCAGGAGCACCTCCAACCATATGAAGCATAGCATCTATCACATCCCCATCCTCCATTTTCAGCTGTTAAAAGAAATAAGTAAGTTTACACTTAAAACTTTGTTGATTCATCAAGTTCTAGCTATAAATGAATGAATATGCATTTGCTGAATATTTTAATGGGCGGCTTCTTCTTCTTATAAAAGATTTTCCCAAAAAATATTCAGATTCTTAGTATCAGAAGCGTTCCGATCACCATTTATGAAAAAGGAGAGGGAGAGAAAGGATTAAACTGGTTGAACAGAGTCAATGACGGGTTCTTTCCAGGTTCTGAAATGGCAGTTTTTGATTGACAGCTTTTTCTTTTATTTTTTTCTTCTGCCAACGAAATTTTGCCAATTGTATATTTGTACAAAACGCTGTCATTGACCCTATTCCTGTAGCAGATCTCGGGAGAGAAAAGACCTCAAGTGGAGTCTGCGACCCATGAATTTTACCGCCATCAAGCAGAAACACGAAGGTGCCCATATCTGCAGCTTGTTTGACACAGTAAGCATCCATGAGCAACTGCAGTGGAGAGCTTCTCTTAATCCTAAAAAATACAAATCCATCCCCATCCTACACAAGTGTCCATATATATATATATATATATATATATATATATATAACATCTGTGTACAGAAAGGATACCTGATCCTGGACTCTGATATTGATGAAAGACGAGCGTAGGCGTGGCTTATAATCTGTGTTTTTAGCGAGAGTAATCGACATTTTCAACTTGGCCAAATGAGGGCCGCTGCATCATTTAAATAGAGGTTTCGTGGCCGATGGGCTCTCTTCTGGTGAGGAATTTGTATAGTTTCTAATGACCTTTGGTGGCGTACATGCAATACAGTAAGCTTAAAGTTTGGAAAATACAATGTACGCAGAGTCAGGGAGTGTGGTTTTTTTTTGGAAATCTAAAATTATTTTAATTACAACATTTTTAAAATTAATTAGGGAAAGTTACAATAGAGATCCTTTAATTGGTTCCATTTTGCTAATAGATAGTTAAAAAATTTGATAAAAGTTTTAAGTTTACGTGAACAAATGTGTAATGAATATGATTTTGACAAAAATGTATTTTAAAGAATGAAGTTCAAACATGGGCTATGTTTCCTTTTCGATTATAGTCGAAGGGTTCTAAGAAAGTAATTACAACCATCACGTTCTTTCGACCCTAATGTTTTTCAGTGAATTTCATAATGCTGATATTAATGTTGTTAAATATACTTTAGATTTTTGAAGCTGCAAAAATCAAGAAATCGCAAATGCCGCCTTCTTAATAGTTACATCTCCCCTAACTCATAAGATTTTCCATATGATTAAAGTAGTTATATAATTATACAGATTAAGAGGTCCAAAATAGCAATAAAGAAGGCAAAAAAATCCTTTATGCCCGATATTCACAAGTCCCGCTTCATATAGGGTGAAAATTCTCGGTCTAATTGGGTACACGGGGCGAGGATTGTTGCCCCAATAATGGAGGCGGAGTGAGTATGAGAAATATAATTCATGTTCTATTTAAAGTTCATTTCAAAATATAAGTTTTTTTATGAAACGGATAAAATAATTTTCATCACTCTTAGAAGATATATGAATTTTTCTACAATTTTTTTAAGGAAAAAGATAAATGGATTGTGCCACGTAGTAAGGCCGCACAAAAAAATCGCGAAACCGCAAATCGAACCGTAATCGTTGGTTTGAAACTGTTGGTTCGGGTCCACGTGGACCCGCGGTTTGTTTTTCCCCAAATCGAACCAAACCGTTTCAAAACGGTTTGGTTTAGGTTTTGATTTTCAAAAATCACACAAAACCAAACCGGTTTAGAATCATATAGTCCGTCCATTCCCTTAGTCAATAGCCTTAGATTGTTGCAGTAACTTACACTCTATGCTGACTTTGAGATATCCAATGTGAAAATATGGACGAAGGCAGGTGCTCATGAAGGAACTTTCAATATAATATGATGAATTTAATGACACCTAAATTTAATTAAGAAAATTTAACTCACCAAACTACCCCCCCCCCCCCCCCCCCCCCCCCCTCTTAATAAGTAGCTAAATTTTACTTTTACTTGAAAGATCTTTGTAGATATATATATATATAGTGTAATACTTACATTTTCTATGATATATATAGTGTAACAAAATAAATATCAAATTACCGACAATATTTCCAACAAAAGACTTTCGTTAGTAAATTTTCGTTGCTAATTCGTTGGTAAATTTTTAAAAATAAACAAATAATAAATTAAATATTTGAACGACAAATTTTCCAACGGATGATTCCGTTGTAAACTAGAATAAAATAGTAAAATAATTACCAACAATAAAAAATTTGTTGAAAATTTTTGAAAAATTAAAACTTAAATACTATTGAATATTTTCCTAAAAACACAATCTATTGGAAATTTCATTTCCCGCCTAATATTGTACTTAGCTCTTAAAATTTAATTTGACACTCAAAAATGTCATTTTCTCAAATAATCTCAAGCAATTTTCCATATAATCTTATGTGAACTTGTAGAACACTTTAACTAGGCCTTCTGTTTATCATTTATCCTTACCTGTACTTTTAATACTAAATCCAAACTTACTTAGAAACCCTAGCAGCTTCACTACGAAATTTCAATTCCCATAGCCTCCCCATTCCTTCAAACTCTGTTTACTCACTCGTCTGCAAAAAATACAAGATGTCGTCAAAGGTTATAGTGCCAGACAAATGGAAATGGTCGTACAACTTCAATGAAGGCAGCGATAAGAAGATCAACAAGAACCCTACCTGATTCTAAGCGGCTCAAGAAGTGTCTTGCAGCCCCGACGCACGCCACGCACTGCCAACTTGACGCTTGTGACCTGCTGCCATTTCTCTACCACTGCCTACCGCCACTAATTGTAACTCTGACTGTAAGCCTCTATTCCTTTTCCTTGTGTATCGAAACAATTTTTCATAATTTGTTTATATAAGAGAAATTAAAAATCGAGATCAAAACCCTTAATTTTTTGCTTCGGGGTCTATCTAAGTTTAGTTTACGTGTTCTTTGACAGTAAGACGAACCGGTTGGTTTAGTTATTAGAATGCTTTCTGAATCTGGCATTTGATGAACGTTTTAGGTGTTGTTCAATACCTTTTGCCTTAATATCGTGCTAAAAAATTTTAGTTATTGATGAAAATATAAAAATTAAGGGAGTTATGCAAATTTCACTAAGATAGTTGAGACTAAAATTTTGGTTAAGGGCAGAGGATTTTAAACTCTTTGCAGTCTCATAGGCCATAAGATACTACAAATATAACATCAAAATTGGCCATTGTTGCTCTCTCACCAGGCCCTCAAAATTGGCCACTGTTGATATTTTTATGCATATTGTTTCTTAGTTGCTTGTTAATATCATGAATAAGGACTAATAGATATTTTGATATTTGCATAGCAGTCGAATCACGTGTTACAATAGGGGATATTTATCTTATTTTTATCAAATGAGAGGTTAGTATTCTTGTACTTATTCTAATATTGTTGGTTGTGAAATTTGAGTGGAATGCACGTTGCTAGATGTTAATTTGATACTATTTTTTTGCCTTCTTGTTTATATATCGAATTTTAGACAAATATGAATGTAATCTAACATTTAATATTTTTAGTTCTAGTTTAAATTTATGTGTTAACTTATTTTAAATGTATAACTATAATGTTAATAGGTAAATCACGGATTAAAACGAACCAAACCGTAACTAATGGTTTTGTTTGATTTGGAATTTTTCCAAACCGCATGAAATGGTTCGAGTTGAAAATATGACACAAACCGTCCAAATCGAACCGTGTTTACCCCTACCACGTAGGCCATGTTTGTATAGCAGCTCTTTTAAAGTAATGATTTTCATAAACTAAAAACATTAAAAAATAAATGGAATGGTCAACGGGGTTAGGATCTACCCGCCTGCCTTAACGAGGTATGGAGCGGAATAATGAAACAAAGATATCCGATGGGACGCAAGACGGCTGCCCCCGTTGACATCCCTTTATAGCATCATAGCAAACAAATATTTTGAAGAATTTTGCTACTTGTACAATATTGGATGACAACATTGGTTGACAATCATCTCACATGAAGAGGGGCCCACGATTTTTTTATTCATCGTGGGCCCCCCTCCAATGTGAGTGATTTTCAATCAATATTGTACTTGTAGCATGGTTCATATTTTGAATTCAAATTGTATAGTGAAAAATATATATATTAAAATTATAATTGTCAAATATTTGATGAGAAATAGTGACAAATTGAAGATGATATATAATTAATTAATTATGATGCCACTATAAAGGATGAGTATTCGAAATCAAGAGACTTGTCAAATTGCTTCCTTGTCCATCACTGAGACTGTCTTAAATTCAAATTAACAACTGAATCTCATGCAAATGTGCTACTAACACAATCAAGAAGTTAGCATCAACTCAAAATAAACAAACCTTATAACCAAACTTAGAATGTCTTGATATCGGACTTAGAAAAGGCATTCCTTATTTTTCTCTTATTCATCACTAATTAGTTGCGTTATTCCAACAATGACTCAATTATCTGCTTATCATAAAACTCCCTCTCATAGTTTATATAACAAGTTGAACATTGTACCAAGGTAGGCCGCACATATGGGCTTGTACTATGTACAAACATTACAGTAGTTTTGTCTTTGGTACAATCCATTATGCAGGGAACGCCATATTGTGGACTTGAAATTTTTTTAAAATTGCTGGCAATTTAGGGCACTAATTACTTTTTCTATTTGATTCAAAATTATTCCACCGAGCAAATTTTTAAACTCATCATCTCTAACATATTTTTAGGCTAATCGAATACTTCCACTACTAGCTTTACAGGCAATAATGATTATCAAAATATCGTATAATTCTTCGAACAGAGATGACAATAAAAATTTCTCGAGAGTTTTTGTGTATTGTATTCAAAATGTATTGATTGTATTTTTCTCTTAGAAAATAATTAATTCTCATATCATATTGATGGTACAATTGAAATTTTTTAAATCTTTCTTTTATTTTAACTGTTCAATGCTATTTAATCCACTTTTTCCTAATATGCCATAAGCTTGTGAAGTTTGTTGAAGAAGCTGGTGGTATGGAGTGACACGAACACCAAGAATATATCCTTCAAATTCTGCGAAAATTTTCACAAAGTAACGACAAGGATATGGATCAACTATTTCACCAAAGGGCGTAGCGACAGAAGCAAAACTATGTCCGTCAAAAAGGGTGCAACAACACAGTGTCGTATGAATGCAAAGTCGAGGTAAGTCTTGAACATTTTTTCCTTAAGTCGAATTTGCTACGCAATGGTGCCAACGGTTTATTGCAATCGACTCCCAAGATACAACGACGAACCTCTTGTATGAGTAGCACTACAACACACAAGAACAGTAAACCAAAATTTGGTTTTGTACTCCAAAATGCAAATGAAAGAAAACCATAAATTTATGCAAGATAATGCAAAATTTGGTTGAGAAAATGAAAATTAGTATGCTAATGGTTGCATATCATTCGTTTTAATGACACTTAGAAAATGAAAATTAATAATATAATTAAATTGCCAGAAAACATAAATAATATAAAAGTGAGAAACGTATTTAAAAAAAAGAAAAATTAAAAGTGATATTCGTACACTAGATTTTATTTGAAAAACATTTTCTTTCCTTGAGATAATAATTATGACAAATACTTGCGGGTTCACCCAGGCCCCCATGCACCACCACGTTAGCCAACCATTCCCGCCTATCGGTTTGCCCACTTACACCCCCCCCCCCCCCCCCCCTACATTTATCTTCACAAAATCTAACCTTTATACACAAGCTAAAGTGATAAACTTACACAAACAGTTTCTCTGAATTATTTGCTCTAAATACATGGCCATGGCATTCCCAATACACTATTTTCATGCCTTTTTAACGTTCACTGAATTCCTTTTGTCGTGACTCCAATTCTCCCAGTCGGATTCGGGATCCGTAGGCATCAATTATAGCCATTTAGCCGATGACCTGCCGACTCCCACTCAAGTGGCACAGCTTCTCAAAGCGCAAGGTATCACCAAGGCCAAGATTTTCGACACCGACGCCACCATACTATCGGCTTTCTCCGGCTCTAATATTACTATCACCGTTGAGCTTCAAAACGATCAGCTTTCCAATGCCGCTGGCAGCCAATCTTTTCACAGACAAGTGGGTGCAGTCAAATATCCTCGTTTATCATCCCAACACTCTCATCGATGCCATAGCCGTCGGTAATGAAGTATTTGAGGATCCCCGGAATAATACCCAATTCCTCGTCCTCGCCATGAAAAACATGTACTCATCTCTAGTCAAGTTTCCTTGGAATGTGAAAGCGAAATTATCTAGAAATTAAAAAATTCTTTAATTCAATAAACAAGATCGTCTAGATATTGACGTGTATGTTATATAAAAAATAAAGGGTTCAAATTTTTACCTAAATTTGAGGATTCATTCTTGAATTAATTTTGAATGACAGTCTTCCAACTTTTTGGATCACGAACATTCAATTTTTAATTACAAGAACTTGATTCTTCAAACTTTCAAATCTTCTATAGTATTTTTCAAAGTCAACACTATACCGGTGGATATGCACTTTCTTTTAATTAAATCAAGAAACTAATTCTTGAAATAGACAATTGAAAAAAAAAAAAAAAACTCACTTTTTCTCTTTTCAAAATTGAACACTATGAATTTTGTATTATGATTATTGTAGGATTTCTATTCAATCTCATGGGATGTCTAGTTTTCATCCAATCTCTATTTATAGAGATAAAATTGTTACAATCCTTGTACAATAATAATTTTACATTTAAATAAGAGTTCTAATTAAAATCCAAATATGAGTTTTAATTAAAGTCAAAATTCAATTAGTTCACATTTAATTACATGTGTAGTTCTAGAATTTCGATTTCAATTTCAATTATAATTAAATTTATAACTTTCATAGTAATTACAACTAAGTACAAAACTTTATTGTAACTACAGTTAAGCTCAAAACTATTATAATTACCGCAGTCAAGTTTCAATACTTTATAGAGCTATCACAGGGACATGATCGGACATATATTATCTAAACTCCAATAATTAGATTTTGTCTATTCGATCCTAGACAACTCAATCTAATTATTAGTCTCTATTTTTTTTCCTACAAATGCAAGAGACTGAACTCTTGGAATATATAAGATCACAGAAGCCAATAAATCTGTAATATTTTCTTCTAACATATTGTATATGTATTTTATCCTCATCTGAGATCCGATAATTAGGCACGAGCATAAATGATCGTTTTGCCCTTCAAATTATCATCATTAACTTAAGTATCATTTTCTCCAACAATCCTATAAATCAATCACAGATATCGAAGTTTAGCAACAGCTAAACAATAAACTCAAATTTTAACCGTTCAATAGAAAAAAAATATTTAAAGTCACTATACCCAATTTTCAAGGTGACAATTCCCGATACGAATTCATGCTCTCGACTGCACTCATTCTCAAGTAGTCATTCATAATATTAGTTTATTAAAAATGAATTATTAAAAAATATATATATATATTTTTTTTATTTTTTATTTTTTTATTTTTTTTGAAAATAATATAGATCAAACAAGTGCTCATAAAAACACGTTTTTAGTTAGTATAAAAGACTTGTTTATTAGCAATAGCGAATATTCGAATAATAGAAGCATTATACCCACCCAACAATCCAGGCCCACATGCACACGAGTCGGTCACCAATTACTCACGCCGCCCAAAAGCTACCACTAGTTGTCGGTGGCTCCCCTCAAATGGCGTGATTTCTCACCTATTTAGATTAAACCGGCCCGTGAACCCGGCAATCTTGTCTGTTAAATCGTACAGGATTAATCGGTTGCCGGTAAAGTGAAGCTGGGACATCGACTATTGAGAATTTCATGGCTGACGTGTGTATATGGTGGGACTTGGTGGGCTAAGAAATTGGGGCGTGGGCTAATCAATTCTGGTGGGCCCGCATCATTGTGGATGCTGCAACAAAGTTTTAACGGGGCACGTTCTTTTTACTTTATGACATATCTGTCCTTTGGCATTCTTAAGCATTTGAAATAGTTTTTCTTTTGTTTGGCCCCCATTTCGGAGAAATGAAAATGTATAGAATAGTGCTTTTTAAAAAAATGAGTGATTGTAAAAAAAAAAAAAAGTTTTCGATTTACGTATAATATTATTTTATAAACGATTGTGTGATTGAAAATAGGAGAGAGAAAAATGAAATGGAATAGAATGAAAATTAATGGGAATCAAACACAAGCTTATGGGATTGAAAATTATTGGCAATGCATATTTTAGTGATAACTACAATTTCATTGAAGAAAACTTTAAAGTTACTTCACTTGTTCGTAGTACTCGACCAAATGTCCAAGTCAATAAACTTACATCTAAGCATTCGACGTTTCAGATATTTAGACGGACTCGAGAGCTCAAGTGTTAATGAAGTTTATAAAGATTATTTATATTTGTAATTACAACGATAAACATCCAATCTCAGATGATAGTTTATGTGCAAATTTTTTATTAGTGTGCTTTAACATGAAGGGCAAATATTTTGTCGCACATTTGTATATTTTTTTTCTTATTTAAAAATGTAAGGGACTCAAATATCTCTATTAAAAATATTGGTCAATTGGTTGACTTTTTAAAATTGTTAATTTTTTGGTTATTATTCTAAAGAACACAACGAAACTTAGAAAAGTTGAAAAAGTCTCCAATGCCGTGGGCCACAGAATTACATCAACCATCTCTTGAGCTCGATATACAACACAATCTATTCAGGCTCATCGATTCAACTTAGATAATATTGTCTATGTTTACACCTCCAATTGTATCATCGTCTCGAGGTTACTTGTTCGTAGAACAAGATAATCTAAGAGTAATTAGTGAAATGGTAGGAGTCACAAATTTAAAAATCATCCGTGTTTGCAACACTTTCTTGGTAGCATGAAAACATTTGGTCACGAATTCGATTTTTTCTATCAACACTTTCTCGATCGAACCTATCACACTCTATATATATGTATTCTAGAAATATACTCATATTTCATTCTCATTCTCATTTTCATTTTTTTTCTCTTTCTTCATTTCAACCACACATTTTTCAAATAAAATAATATTACACACGAATCTGAAATTTTTCATCATTTTTTCACCACACATTCTTCCATCAATCACTATTTCAAAATTTTAATTCTCATTAAAATTAACTTCAAACACACTTTTATTGGTGCATATGATTAGACATTTAAAAAAAAGATATTTTTAGAGCCCGTTTGATGCACATTATTTTGAAGAAAATGCATTTTTTTTTATGTAATGATGGTGAATATGTGGTTGAAAAGTTATTGATGTGATGGAAAATATTATTTTATTGAAGAATGTGTGGTTGAAAATGAGTAGAAGAATGAGAATGAGAATGAGAATGGGAATCAAACAAGGCCTAACATGTAAACATATCTTTTTAGATGCGTATAATGATTATGTTCCAAACCACCAAAAACAGAGGTAAAAAAATATAAAAATATTATAATCTTAGACTATATTTGATAATCTAGAAAATGGGTAGAAAAAAAAAATCAATTCCAATTATATGCTTAATTTTGGTGTTTGATTGTCAAACAATTTCATGGGATTCATTTTCATCAAACTTCTAGGTACAATCATTTAAAACATATTTTCTACATTTTATTTTCACATGGTTTTGGTGGGAAAATGATTTTTCATTTTTTTTTTTTTTTTTTTTTTTTACTTTTTGACAATGAAAACATATTCTAAATCCAATGGCAAGAAATTTTATCCATTCAATTGACAATTTACATGAAAAACAAATTCAAATGAACACAAAAATTTTCAATATTTTTTTTTTTTACTTTTTGACGATCCAAACAAATTTTAATACAAATTGTAAAAAAATTTATCGCAAAAAATAATAATTTGCATGAAAAACAAAGTCAAACGAATTATGTGAACAATTATACCAATCAAACATTATTAATTACAATTCTCTCTAAAACAAATTTTAAGCAATTCAATTCTCTGCAATTCGTTTTCTTTTCACCCAATTTTCACCCTTGCAATCAAACGCACCCTTAGATAAACTTAAATGGGATGGTCCTATGTAATTACGTGATAGGCCCGCTCCAATTTCGAACCACATTTATAATACATTAAATATCACATCAAGTGATTATCATTTTTGGACGATTATATCCTTATTATAATTCAATTTTTTTAATAATACATTTCTTTTCATTTTTCAATAAGTATTTAATTATTTCAATAGTATCATACTTTTCATTTTTCAATATATATTTAATTTATCAATCATTTGAACAATATTATTATTAATTATTTTTTCAACTATTTGGTTATGATGAAAATGAATGTACACTTGACATATTCATGATCTTACTTTTCGTTCTTCAATATGTATTTAATTTATTTAACCATACTTGATAGATTCGTTAACTTTTCGTTTTTCTAAATGTATTTTATTTATTTAATCATTTAAACATTATTATCACGTATTATTTTGTCAATTATCTTGTTATGATCAATGTAAATTTGATAGATTCAATCCACTTGTTAGACAGTAAATTAAATTTATTAAATTTTATTTTTGGGAAAAATTTTGAATATTATTAAGATACGTAAAGGGTAAATAAGGACCTAATGTGTCTTTATAATAAGTAAATTCAATTGATATATTCAATGCATATTGAGTTAATATGAAGAAATAATGGTATGTATTGGATCTTTAGTTGAGATCAAAAGGGTAAATGGAGGACTATGTAATTGACTTTCTCGACTATTTAAACTATTTTTACAAACTAAATTTTATTTAATTTGAATCAAAAGTTCATTCCACATAAACAATTTGTATTAATTATTATTTATATTTTCACATCTTCCAATATTATTTTTATAACACTTATAAAATATTTCAAAATAAAATGCAATGAACGTTCAATTCTGACTAGTTCAAAAAGCTTCTCCATATTAAATCATGAAAAATTCAATTATTTCGGGGAAAGAATGCATTTTAAATAGTTGATTGATGGAAAATGTGTGGTTAAAAATTAAGAAAATGAATTTGCATGTAATATTATTTTATTGAAAAATGTATGATTAAAAAAAAGAGAAAAAAATGAATTTTGAGAAAAAAAATAAAATTGGAATCAAACAGGTGCTCAATGATGTTCTATCTTTTATTGCAATATAAATATAAGTGTTGCATAGGTAAAATTCAATTATTTATGTCGCAATAAATACATTTGGTGAGTAGGTACATGTGAAAGGAGTAAATAATGTTGTTGAATTATTTCGAATGGAAGGTATTTTTTATTTTTTAGTAGATTTTGATAAAAATTGATGAAATGTGTAGTTAAAAAGTTGATAAAAATTGTGGATATCATGAAACGTATTGTTGAAAATAATATTTTTTTAAAAAATGAGTTTAAAAAATATGGGAGTAGGATAAGAGATAAAAATAATTTTCTTAATGGTTAGAAATTTTCTGGCCTAAATCTTATTTTTGAATTGGTTTTCACTAGCATATAATAATCATAAATAGGATCGTTTGAATTTTAATTAATTAATTTGTGTTTATTTTGGCAGTAAAAACTTTTGGTAAATGACTTAGTCATTAGTACTGGGAAAAATTCATATGTATAGTTTACACCAATTGAAAAATCAGATATATAGTTTAAAAATTCAAAAATCAGGTTTATATATAATTAATTAAATATAATAAAATCACAATTAGACAATTAATGGTCACAAATTTATAATTAAGATCACAAATTATTTATTGATCAAATATTATTAAATTATTAAGTCGCATATTATTTTGAGAAAAATTTTACAAGTCACAATTTATTTCGAGGTCACAAATTGTAGGTCACAGTTTATTTGTTGGTCACAAATTTTTTTCAATCATACATTATCAAATTTTTAGGTCACAAATGAATACTTGGTCACAATTTTTAGGTCACAGTTGAATACTTGGTCACGGATTAATAAATAATTAGTCATATACACCAGAAACCCCGAATTTCGACCCCAATAATTGGTCACAGATCGACCAATAAGAGAAATCATTTTCCAAAAAAAATAAATCAACACCGATCCACGCTCTGCCACTACAGTAATCGATACCACCACCACCAACAAACAAAAACTACCACAAAATTGAGTCAAAAACTACAAATCGGCAGCAGCAGCCCCATCCTCTCTATTATAGCAACCCCACCAATTGGCTCCACCACACCCTCTCTATCATAGCAGCCTCATCAACCTGTACCACCACTATAGATCGGGCAACAACAGCGCCATGCTCATTGTGCCTTGCGTCACCGGTACCACCACCAAACTACCGCATTGCACCACACAACGGCACAACCCGCGCATGGATCGAATCAAAGAAATTAAAATCCCCCCAAAAGTCTAGTGTTCGCGACGCCATCTACCTGTCGCCTAGTGAACTGCATCGCTGCTTGTCTTCGCTGCCGATCAGGAGACGTCGCGTGACATAGACAGAGTGGGGCACCAATGTTGAGAGGGCGGTGGTAGAGAGAGAGATTAGAAAGAGCGATCCAGTAGAGAGAGAGTTTAGGAGGAAATGGCTAGGTTTGAAATAATTTGGGAAACATTTAATATTTAATTATTATATGATACCTGATTTATGCATAAAAAATCTTATGGCCTGATTTTTGCACTGAGTTCTTGAAACAATTGGTGTGATGTAATTTCCTCTTAATATTATGAATTAGGTCCAACTACAAAACCTATCTTGATTGTTTGATTTTATTTCAAAAATAATTCGTTACAATGTAATGATGTGTGTATTATTATTATTTTTAAAAATAGTATTAACGTGCTTCGACATTAATTTCTTGAGCACTTCTTGGAATAAAAAAGATGGTAAGTTTGATAAAATTATCTCGAACTATTTTTAATTTGCCTTTTCTTAATTACATGCAAATACTTTTTAGAACCCCCTTTTTTGATGGGTTAGTAGGTATGTTGCAAGGAACACTCTTTCTTAAAATTAAAATCAAGTGCAATCCATGTCGTAAGTACGAACCACTCAATGGAGAATCCCAGGTCAATAAGCTACGAAGTTGACGTGCTTCCTTAGTTGCGAGAATTTCTTTTCTCCGATGTTGTCTCCTCACTAAGCGCTCTGCAGGAATTTGTGTATGGTTTAGAAGAAACCAATTTCTCGGTGAGTTCTTTCTTTTTATCTAACATCGTCTGGTAGTTCCATTTAGGTTCTTAAAATATTCTTAATTTGCAGAAGGGAATTACTTTAGGCAAATTGTTTCTAAAATCAGAAAATTATGTAAATGTGTTCAAAAGCAATTTTGTAGCTTTAAAAGTAACTTTTGATTTTTCAAAAATCCTGCCAATTGACCTCTAAGTTTTGGATCCTAATATGTATGTAATATCTTAACAAACAACATTTGGTAAGTTGAGTTTCGATATCTTGTGATCTATATCCAGGCACACGTACTTGCATACAACATGTTTGAATATTAGTGTGTTTGAGCTCATTTTTTAGGAGAATAAATTTTGTAATAATGATTTTTTGGAGAATAAGTAGTTAAAAAGTAGGAGTGCAACTATTTTATTGAAAAAATATATGGTAAAAAATGAATTTGTGAAAAAAAGGAATTTTTAAAGAATGTGACTCAGACATGGGTTAATATACTTTCCTACCTACAACGTGACCAAAATCAAAATCTTTTTCGATCTCAATTGAATCTAAATTTCTACACAAATTTGTGAACTCCTTAAATTTTATTCAAATACATCGCGAATAGCTAACTTCACTTAACATATGCTTATATTTTTAGTACATTATTTTACGACATAATCAGATTAAAAAATAATCAAGATATATTTCCTCTCTACACGAATGTTAAAAAATAAAAATCATCCCATCTCTCCATTTATTGCTCTATGGTGAATGTTGGTGAACATTGATGCTCACCTCTTCCTTCTATTTCACGTGAATTATGAATTATGAAAATTGACCTAACAACATAATATTCAGACCAAAATACAAAAGGAAAAAATAATATAAAAATACAAAAGGCTATATTGGTCTTTTTATATAAAGCGTGTGAAAGTATTAAATATTAAATATTACGATTTTTATTTATTGCCTCGGAAGAGAGATGGATTCTGCGTGTCCGCGCGTGAAAAAAGAAGAATTATTTTTCATGGAAAAAAAATAAAAGAACGCTCAGCCTTCCTTCTCTCTCTACCGCTACCTGTTTGACACACAACACACAGTAGAGAGAGAAAATTAGATTATCACAAATCTCATCTCGATTAATTTTTCTATGTAAATATGGATTTTTCTTAGGTATCTCATCTCATGTTTTTCTCTTTCTGTACCTGAATTCTTTCTCTTCACAGAGAAGGATTTTCTTTTATTTTTTGTGGCTGAATCTTTCGATTTTGAGGTCATGAGGAAAGGGAAAGCACCTGTGGCGGCGACGACGGCGAGGGCGGTGAACGGAGGAGAAGCTAACGGATCTGGAGGATCTAATGAGATAAGATTCAGGGGGGTGAGAAAAAGGCCGTGGGGAAAATTTGCTGCTGAGATCAGAGACCCGCAGAAGAAAGTCCGCGTCTGGCTCGGCACCTTTGATTCTGCTGTTGAAGCTGCCCGGGCCTATGATGCCGCTGCCCTCTCCCTCCGTGGACCTAAAGCCAAGACAAACTTCCCCCTGCCTCCAGATTCTAACGCTTTCCCTGATTTCAAACATAGAAACCCTAATCAACAACAGATCAATAATAACTCTAATGATCCCTTTATGGATCCCCGGTTTTACTCTCAGGACCACCAGATCATCGCCCAGCAGAGACCCACCTCCAGCAGCATGAGCAGCACCGTTGAGTCTTTCAGCGGACCCAGGCAGCTTCCACCGCCGCCACCGGTTTTCATCCAGCATTGGAGTAACCCCAGGACGCCATTTGACCCGGAAGAGTGTCATAGCGACTGCGACTCCTCCTCCTCCGTGGTTGATGATGCTGAATGTGACATCGCCTCATCTTCTTGTAAAAAGCCACTGCTTTTCGATCTCAATGAGATGCCGCCTGTGGATGCCGCTGATGTGGACGAGCTTGCTTGCACAGCCCTCCGGCTCTGAGGTGTCTCCGGTGATGCTTGCATCATTTGGAAGAACACATTTTGGTTAAATTACTTATTTTCTTGTATTTTCTGTTAACCTATTTTGGTTTTTATCTGCAGAGAAAAAAAAAGAAAAAAAAAAGAGGGATGAATGCTCATAGTCAGGGTAAAGTAAGGTGTTAGAAAAACTAAGGGACCTCTTATGGTCTGTCTGCTATGAGTGGCTGTTGTTTGAAGAGAATTTACTTCTTTTTAAATTATAAACTTTAATGTTATGGACAATAGGAGACACTATGATGGATATTTTGATGTGTTTCTGTGATATTTAATCTTTTATCTTGTGGTTTTCTTTGGAATGCTTATGAAGTTTGTCGTTGAAGCCATATGTAATATTTAGTATAAATCTTCGTCAAAGAGTTCTAGTTTTGCTCTTTGCGAGTTTATGTGACAATCTGCATTTCTATTAATTCATGAGGTCTAATTGCTGTATCTGGTTTAGATAGCGGAATTTCAACCAGGCTTGTTCAATTTTTTGGTATGGTTTTTAATTGTCCACGACAATATTTGGTACCCAATGAGTTTGAGTACATTTAGTTTATTAATGAATTTAAATGTTAGTCACTGCTGCATCGGAGTGATAAATTACATCACCAATGTGTTCTAAATTGTTAATTCTTTTACTGGTCTGGTATCCTTGTGAGATTTTAGATACTTGCCTCGGTTTTTGTCTGATAATCCATAAATTTTGTTGAGTAATATCTTTTCTGGAGCTTCTGTTCTTAGCCAGAAAAGTATTTTTCCCGTTTTACTTGATAAGCAGATTGCTAAATTATTTTATTTCTAGCCTACTTTGTTTTTTTCCTCGTGCTGTGCTGAGATTGTAACTTCATTGAGAATCACTACTTGTATGTTTTTACGTGTTCCTTGAATCTTGGTTAACTGGTCGTTATGATTTGATTTTATCAATCATCGTGTCATTATTACGTTCGTTAGGGGCTTACATTCTGTCTGTAGAATCTCTGCCTGTATGCTTATACGTGTTTTATGAACATTCGTCAACTGATCGTAAATTTATTAATGACCTGTAATTAATAATTCACGCGATTATGAATATGACGACAGAATTGAATTGTACTGAAAATCAAAATTTATTTACTTTAACTAGCATGATCCATGTGTGCATCGCGTTTTTTTCTCTGCTTGGGGGAGGCAAAATTGCTCATCTCTCTACATCTGTATCTTTTTAACTTTTGCCATTTTAATCATGCATCGTGTTTTATGTTCTTTTATACTTTGTGTAACTTTTACATAATTTGCAATTTCAATTCGTATACACACTGTAGTGTGGGATTTTTAGGTCTGTTTTACTCGCAGCATAAACCAATACTTCTGTAAAGGAGCAACCAAAGTATAATCTATAATGTGTTATAGTTATTTGTGAAGTTTGTACTGGATGTTATGTATATAAGTATCATATACGATCACTTTGTGCATTGTGAGACCTCAGCTCTTTGTATGTATTGATAACTTACAGCACTATTTCATACTTCAATACTGTTTATTACTTCATCTTATCCATATGATCATGTACACTGCTTTTAAAATTGTTGGGCTGATTTGCCAAGATGATCAATCTCTACTCTACGTGTTTTGTTTTGTGATACATGAGTCATTCAATGTCACATTCATACCTCATTGATTAGGTTGTTAATCTGGGTTTTGTCCAGTTTCAGCCTATTTGTTCTTTTTTAAGCTGGGATCTTGAATTCACAAGGGAAGAGCTATGTGCAAGCGTGCAGGAATGTACTTTTGTCCACTGTTCCATATCGTAGAATATGGCGTTAGGCTGCACGTATTGGTTTCTTTGATGGATGATTTTAGGGAAGGACTCAACTATCCCGTGATTAATTTTCATTCATCATCCTGTCGACGAGTATGTTTTGAAGAATATGTTGGTGAACTTGATAACCATTGTGGTAGAACATGGCATTCTTCAAAGGTCATTTCCCTTGATGGCAGGATTTTGGTATGGAGGTGAGATAGCTTGAATCAAGAACATAAGCTTACATGCCACGAAATTTTGCGTAATTGGAGAGTTTAAAAAGCTCGCCACACCAAACAGCATCACGAGTCTTTCTCACGTGCCACAAATGACTTACAAAGAAGCATAATCTTAGAACAAAATGAGAAGCAACTAAACAACTTATAGGAGAGTGTTAATTTTGATAGCTATACCACCTAAAGAGCATAAAGGTGCACGAGCCAACTGTGGTATAGTCCCACCCAAAATTAAAATATGTTTTCAATAAATATACAGCAGCAAATTCACAATTATATTCCTGACTCAATAAAAATTAAAAAGAAGAAAAAATAATATTGTGGTATACTCCCACCCAAAATTACTTCTCATTTTCCTCATCTTTCCCCTCCCATTCTTCCTCACCAGCTCCCACACCCGCCGGCTCAATTATCCATTAGATTACATGAATCGTTGCTTATTTCTTAACACAGTCGAGTGCTAATGCGCCATGACTCATTAATTTCTTTAAACATTCATGATTATCCTGATCAAGTTTTGGTAAATGTTTCTGGGAAATGAACTCTAATTTGCAGTGCAGATCACTTTTTCTTCTTCCAATGGACTCTCACTAAAATCTTCTGAATGGCTACCAACGTATTGCACACTCAATTCTTCTTGTAAGAGTGAATGAACAATTGATAACAACTGCCCAAAATTTTACACCTTAAGGAAAAACAAAATACAAAGTTAAAATAAGCTACAACATGCTAAGACGGGATAACTCCTTATTTGAACTCTGTCTCAAGAGGGATCTTGAAATAAATGTTGAAAATGGCAGAATATGGAATCATTTCAGAGAATTACATATCAGCCAATAATGTTTGGATTTGTTGTGCAAATCTTCATGGTCGGACCTAGACAACTTGGATTAGGGGGTTACAATCAAAATTTATAGTGTACCTTCTAATAAAAAAAAAGTTAAACAAATTTATTTTTTTAGACCTGGGGAGGGGGTCAATTGACCCTATAGCCCCCAGGTCCGCCAGTGCAAATCTTCGTATTTGTATGTTTAAACATGAGTTATATATCTTTTGTGATGAATAAATATATCAGTGAATAATAGATAGGACATTTATGTCATTTTATTCACAGTTATTTTAGCAAATAAAAAAATGTGGTGTACCAAACACTTATTTTGGTGGTAATATAATCACCCATTTAAAATACTTATAGTTTCTGGAATGCATTAATTATTTATTAATAATCGGTAATTATTTGAGTAGGTAATTTGATTCGGCCTTTTTGTGAATTATGATCCTTTAGTCTACGATAAAAATTGATGTAATCTGTCCCACTAGCAAAATGGGTTATATCTTATATGGCTTAATGTTAAATGGACCGATCCTAACCGCTCAGCTCGCAAGCCGACGAGCCAACTGTCCTTCATGGTGAGGCCGAACGTATTGGCCGCATTAGAAGTTAGGTCCACCAGGTCCATTATCTCAATAAGTTCCATCGCCAAGAATTCATGGTATAAAGGCAACGCAAACTCACTAAGAACCCGTTCAAGCGAGATATATCAGTATATGGTTAAGGAGTCTTCTTTCTGTTGGTCCACTCCTTGACAATTTTTGTCACAAGAGTAATATTTAGCAGTGATAAGACACTCGAAACAAGCTCAACAAGAACAAATTTTTGGACCACGTTACAAGATCTAGTTCTCTTTTGTTCTACGTAACTTGAGCAATGAACTATGGTTCTCTTACACCATCGGTCCAATCCCACCAATTAAGACACTTCAACGATATGACGATTAGTGGATAAGGAAGAGTCGTGGATAGTGGTGTTAAATAATTTGAGCCAGTTCAGTTAAATTTTTTTTGCATTTACAAAAATTTTTATTCAAGAAAATATAATCTTTTTAGTATGTTATTTTGCAAGTAACGGTCTTTTGAAAGGAAACCATCTAGAGGTCCTTCCAATGTACATTTATATAAAAATAAAAATAAAAATTGTGATGTAAGTGCTAGAATTAGAAGGTTTGAAACTCGACGGCACAGTTTTAAAAGTTGGGAAACCTCTACCGCAAATTTCTCTATACCTAATGCACTTCCAGTTTTGGCCAAACTTTCCTTTCTACATCAAAAACCCACCTAGCATAAGCCATAGCCATTATCATTAAAAATATTTATTGTGCTATACGTGTATAATAATTTGCATGCACATAATGTGGTGATATATGATTGAATTAAAAAAAAAAAATTCAATCAAATAAAAAAAATTAACTTCATCCCTCTTTTTGAAACTTCATCTGTATATAAACCATTATTTAACTTCATTATTTACAAGTCACATTATTCTAAAAAATAATTAAGTCCATGTTTTATAGAAATTATAACATAAATTTTTATTAAAATCAAAGTTAACAATTAATTCTAATAGCATATTTTATAGAACTCGCGATTTTTCAATCACATATTTCATTTTTATTTTTTAAACAAATTGTATAATTTTTTTTTTTTTTTATAACATTTCTATATATTCTCCTATTATACGAAGACTAGTGGAGATCGTGCGTTGCATAATGATTGTTATAGTTTTGAAAGTGATTTTATTGATAATATCGTAAAGTGTTGATATATTTTTTTAATGATTTAAGTGATCATAATAAACACCTAATTGAATATGAAGATCGAAATAAGTGTTTTAGACAATAAGTTTAAATGTTTGTGAATAAATTCTTAGTTGAAGTTATTTATTTAGAGGTTGTTTAATTGTGATTAAAATTAGCTTTTTTTAGTAGATTGTGATAGAAATTTTTAAATGTGCAGTTGAAAAGTTGCGAGACCCATAAAGATGTGATTAATATTGATTGTTTGATTTAGATTAAAATTAGATTTTAATTCAAACCAAATAATGCTCTTAGTTATTACCCAACTGCAAATGAACTCATTAACAACCAAATATTCAAAAATCGCAGGAAAATACTCACATTCTAACAACCAGTAATACGGAAAATTTAAAAAAAATGCAAAGATACTCTCAATATATCTTAACAATTATAGTTTGAATCCGAATTTTCAAAATAACATCAAAGTTTATAACAAATTGTTTTAGTCTTTAAAAGTTAAACATATCAAACGTACCCAAATTGTAGCTATGTAAACAAACAAGTCATATAGATTCTCATTAACAGTCGACAAGACTACCAAAAAGAATAATAAGAGAATAATTAAAGAAAAAGAAATAAACAAAATGACACTTTGAAGAATTCACATATAGCTTTACTGTTTTAAAGATAGGCTTGAATGGTAAAAATATGTATTGAATGACGCACAAAATAACTTTGAAGCGATGTGTGATATATCTTCAGAGTGTAGAATTTAAACAATATGATACTTATTCTAATGTACTATCCAAAGAATACCATACAACACCAGTCTGATCTTCATTTTTCATTTTTCGTTGGAATTATCACGGAACCAAGAACTGCACTTTTCTAAATTATATCCCAATTACATATTGTCGCATTAATCTATTCATACAATTTACATAAAAGATCAGTTCAAGAACCAAAACTAAAACAAAAATCACATATCTCTTTCGTGCTAGTCAACAAAAAATAAATAACGCTCTTTAATAAAAATAGCGGCTATAAAATAAAAAAACGAAGCAATTAATAACAATGAAAATCATAAGATAGACAATGAATATTGTTCAGAATTGCACATCGAATTAAGTACATTTAATCGTCTCGCCAGCTCATTAGCATAGAGTATATTAGCAAGTTTTAACTAGCGATATGTAGCCTACTTGTTCATTGAATTCATAACTTGACCAAATAGATGAATTAGAAAATGATATAGAATCAAGTACCATTCTTTATCATTTAGTCTATTGATACGAATTTATTTGCTATACGTAAGTTGACTTTTTCATCGTTGAGCCTACTAAAATGATTAAAATGATAGAAAAATCGACTAAAATGGGTGTGATCTACACATCATATTTAATCTTAAAAATGTCTAAAATACCTAAAAATGTTGAAAGAAGTTGACTCACAAAAATGAATAAAATGCATCTATCTAAGAACATGAACAGATTGTGGTTGGAACATAGCTAATCTTCTAATTCAACAAAAAAGAACTTATTTTGACCAAATCATCTGTGAAATTGGCCTAATTTTTCAGAATATAATTTTTTTTCCATAGTCTCTTTGCAATTGGCCTGAACAATAAACATATTTAGCTACTTCAATATAAAGGGAAAAAGCAGAAGCATTTCAATAGAAATTATTAGACATTAAGTTAAAGACAAAAAAATTAATTTCTAAGATAGTGTTATAGATAACAACAATAGGCACTCGCTTTATTGTCTGGGAAAAACAATTGTAATTTGAAAGGAAAATATTACCCATAAGTTCATTAACAAACAACATTTTGCATGGATCTTCAAAAATGTTTGGATCGCTGTTCGGATCATCTACACAAAATGACAAATAAAAAGAGAGGATTGTTATATTTAAGAAAATCAAAATTCTTTGATCTTTTCTTAGTTTTGGTAACATAGAAGATAGAAAGCCTCAAAACACATTTCTCCAACTTTTTAGCATCCATTTTTGCACATTTCTTTAGCTATATCTTGTGTGCTCTAGCTTCTCTTTGTGTCTGAATATACCAAAAAATATAATTATGCGAATAATTTCAGATGTGTGTTTTTAAAATAACAGAATGATTGTGGCACTATCTAGCAAACTACCACCACAAAAATGCAAGACCGTATGAGTTATTCTTGTACATATCCACAATGACTATTAATATAAATCAACTACATGAAAATGTTTATCACAGTGCATAAGAATCTCTACAAAATAAAAGCGTCACAATATCATTAGACACGCATAAGCTTCATTTTCTAACAAAACAATGAGCAATTAATCATACCACAATCATAACTATATTTTAGCTGGAAATAAAACTTGAAATAGGTCTTTCTGATTCATTCACTTCAATTTCGGCTAATATGTACCTGTAACATATCACTATCAAATTAGCGTCTCATAACAAATGATTTTTCTATTGTCCAATCGTGCAGTAACCCTGATGTCTACTCTATCATTTACAACATAAAGATCTGGACAATACATGTTTGCATAAGCATAAACCCTGATGTCTACTCTACAATTTACAACATAAAGATCTGGACAATACATGTTTGCATAAGCATAAACGTGCATTGATTCAAAAACACATCATTTTTGTTTGACATTACAAATGAGAGAAATACAAGAAAAAAACAAAACAATAAAAAGAGTTTGAAGGAAAAGAAAAAAGATAAAATTATGATTCAAGAATTTACCTTCAATGTAAAATTAACAGGAATCTCAAGTTCTCGGAATAATCTTCAAAACCCATTTTTACAACTCAAAGCAATAGCCAAGAAAAGCTCAACATTACAGCAAAATTCACTTCAAAATTTTCAAAAAATAGCAAATCAAAATTATCTCTCTGTCTGCATAAGCATATGTAAAAAGTTCAACGTCCACATTACTGATGATAGTTAAAAATGCACAGGGATTACAAAATTTAATTTATATTTAATAAAAATGAGACTACTATCTTCTGAGAGTAAAAAAAAAAAGAAAAAAAAATTGAAAGAGGAGAAAATTGAACAAAAATTACATACTAAAAGTTTTTACCTACGATACTTTGTGTCCTCCTTGCTGCCGTCTACACCTCCAATCTTCAGGCGAAATACGATCTCATGATAAGTGGTAACGACAATAAAGAAGAACAAAAACTCTATGATTTTACTAAATTTTTTTACCTCTAATACTCTACATCATTCATTGCTACCGTTTAGAGCTCCAATCTCCAAGGCAAATACGATCCGTGGTAGCAACAATAAAGAAGAACAAAATCTCTGTGATTTTACAACGTAGTGTTGTACTTGAAATGGAAGAAATGTGTGACATTTGTTAGAGTTTCAAAAGGAGATGAGAGAGAGAGAGAGAGAAAAAAAAATGCCAAAAAACTTATAAAATAATATATGACATCAATATTACATAAGGACATCAGTATTACATAAGCATGATGCAATATAAATAGTAACTTATTCTCTTATGTACAAAAGATTATGTACATCAAACATCTCATATTTTATATATTGTAATTTTATCAGATAATAGAAATAAATCATTCGTAAATAGAAAAAATAAAATTATTTAATTATTTATACCTGAAAAGATCACCGTTTTATGTGCATTATGTCATCAAAACGGCTCGGTTTTCCCCCAAAACATAAGGCAGAGTGCCTAAAAAATAATTTCACAAAATTTAACTTCCAAACGTTCTGAAATTCAAATCAGAATAAGATAATTTTGGAGAATTTTTCAGATCGAAAATGGAGATTGATTTGGCTCCGATTAGTCGGTGCTCCAAAGAGCACCAGAAGAGATATCAAGAATGGTTTTCTTTCGCTGATTCAGGTACCATGTTTTGTATTTTCAATCAAATTTAATACTTGGCTTATAAATTAAGTTGCTAATGAATTCGTACAATCAGATGGAGATGGGCGTCTGACTGGACCCGATGCTACTAAGTTCTTTGCCATGTCCAACTTGTCTCGGCAAGATCTCAAGCAGGTTCTGTTGTTCGTCTTTCATTTTGTTAATTCAGAATGAATAAATCTTAGCCTCAACTGATTTCTTGTTTGTATTGTTGTTCACAACGTTAATTATTGGTAGCTTTTAGTTAGAATAGGGTTCAAAAATTACCTATGTAAAATGAAATGTGAAGTGGAGCTTTAAATATTATGTCCAGTATTACAGAGTTATTGGGATGCTTTCAGTAGAATTTCAAAGTGATCGTGCAATTTCATAGTTCTTTCAAATTCTCGATTTTTGAACTGAAAATCTATCAATTAAACACACAAAATTACATCTTTTACTAACCGAACAAACCTTTCTAGAGAGTAAGTAGTAATTTTATAGATAGTAACTTCTAAAAATAGCCAAACATGCTTTATCTTCATATTGTTTTTGATTATTTCGTGTTAGGAAATAAATGATGGGGTTTGCTTTTCTTCTATTCCACCAGGTGTGGGCAATTGCAGATTCGAAAAGGCAAGGTTTTCTTGGTTTTAAAGAGTTTATCACTTCAATGCAGGTTGATATCTTTGCTTGATTGGTGTTCTGCGATAATGATCATTATTTAGAGTCTGATCTATCTTAGCATTCTCACTTGTAGTTGGTCTCCCTGGCACAAGCTGGGCATGCTATCACTGGTGATATTCTAAACACTGAAGGTAATAAGCAGATTCTCAGGTTCTTTTGCCTCTTGAGCACCATGCTTGAAGTCACATTAGTTCAATAAGGGACTTGATATTTCTGTTTCTTTAAATTTGTGTATTTGTATTAGAAGGTGACGTTGCAATGGTTTAAATATTTTAATCAACTGCAGTTGACTTTGAAAATTTACAACCTCCAGCCATGGAAGGACTGGATGTTCTCCTAGCTGTAAGTCTACTAAATGTTTTTTCTATACTTCAATTAACGTTCAAATGTTGGGCGTAATATAACTTCTTTATTATTTATTGTAGAAGAGAAAGCATATACCTAAAAGTGAACCCGAACAGAACGGTGAGACAGATGATATTTGATTTAAAAGAATATTGTTGTTTACTTTCATAGTGTTTGTATACTAATTTGCTATAATTCAGGTAATCCTCAAGTGCAATCGTCTCCATCAGCTAGTTGGTTTACTTCTTCAAAATCTGCAAAGAAGGTAAGCTGGCATGTAATTGGAAATTTCAACCTTCTTTTGTTTGCAATGATACTTTTCTCCATCAAAACTTCTATCAATTCTTTCTTTTAGGCTTAGTCACGATTTTGCTTTGTTTGTTGGGAATCAGCAGGGTTTTGTTGATCTATACGTGGTATTAAGTGACAGAATGAGTTGTTTCTAACATAAATATCTTGACACTTAAAAAACTCTCTCTTGTTGTTCCGGTTTCATGAGTTCACAGTTCTTGTAACCTCCCTCATTTGATTTTATGCATTTTTTAGAAGAAAACTGACAGCAAGTTTATATTTCAATATGTCGGCGTTCAATTTTTGAATGTGTACTGCCCCTTGTTTTTATTGGTTTAATTTTTCCACTCATGTTACCCTTCTTTCTACCGGTTTTATTATACATTTCCTAGATGTAAATTTTGTCTTTTATTATCTCTTTGATTCCTTCTCAATTATTGTGTCAGGTATCCTTGGCCTCTGTTACCTCGATAATTGATGGTTTGAAAAGATTGTATATTCAGAAGTTGAAGCCACTGGAAGTTACTTACCAATTTAATGATTTTGTTTCGCCCTTACTGGTAAGTATTGCATTTTCCTTCATTCAGAGAAGTATCAGGTAGATAGAATTTGGTCATATTTTTCCTTTTTCTAATGTTGATGATCTATTGTCGTGAAAATTGATTTGTAGTTGGCTAACTCTCTGTTATTGCATTGTTGGTTTGAAGGCAAATAGTGACTTTGATGCTAAACCAATGGTGATGCTTTTGGGTCAGTACTCCACTGGGAAGACGACATTTATTAAACATTTGCTCAAAACTAGTTATCCAGGTATGTTAACAGCTCTCTTTCCGTTCTTATAAACGAGTGCTTGGGTGGGATCATGTATCTTTAATTTCTTTTCATTAACTAGGTTGTTATCTTTATGTCATTATTTTTCACAGGAGCTCACATTGGACCAGAGCCTACAACAGATAGATTTGTTGTTGTCATGGTACTTTCGAATTTTTCTATCTTATTTTGAATGCCTTATCATGCAATTAATCATGAATAAGTTCCAATAACTTAGAAAAAATCCTCTAGATTTTCGTCTTTTTGATAGTTGATACCAATCTAGAGCTATGTACCATTTGATATTTTAAAATGATTTTTTTGGTAAAGGGATGGGTAGCCTGTGAGGGCATGGTGAATTTTGGGGACAAGTTGGGAGAGAGAGATGAGCCTCGCTCATCAACCTTGTAATTCCTTTCTAGTTCATTCAGTAACTCAATTACATATTTAGTTTCTGTTCTTTTGCTTCATGATCTGTGCTGGTACCTATCATATGGTTCTTTTATACTCTCTCTCTCTCTCTATTTTTTTTTTTTTTTCAATTGTTGTCTGTGCTTCTGCTGGTAAATGGATCTTTTGGTCTGCTGGTGTTCGCTACTGAATTGTTTTTGAAACAGAATGGAACAGATGAAAGAAGTGTTCCAGGGAATACAATTGCTGTTCAAGCAGATATGCCATTTAGCGGTCTGACAACTTTTGGAACTGCATTTCTGTCGAAATTCGAGTGTTCTCAAATGCCACATCCCGTGAGTTAGATTTTTCGTTTTGATTGGCTTTTTAAGAGCGTCAGGAGAAAATTCTTAGCTTTCTTCTGTACCTGCTGAAATTTATTCGTATTTTGAATTCTAAAAGCTGCTGGAACATATTACTTTTGTGGATACTCCTGGAGTGTTATCAGGAGAAAAACAACGAACTCAAAGAAGCTATGACTTTACTGGTGTAACATCTTGGTTTGCTGCAAAGTGCGATCTCATCCTGCTTTTGTTTGATCCCCACAAACTTGATATAAGTGATGAATTCAGACGCGTCATTGCATCTTTGCGAGGTCATGATGATAAAATACGTGTGGTTTTGAACAAGGCGGACCAAGTTGATACGCAGCAAGTAAGAGAAATTGTTTTGTTGTTTCTTTTGCACCTCTTTTTGTTCATTACTCCTCAACTATCACAAGGAAAATCATGTATGTTAAAGTTATTTAATTCTACTAGTTGGCCACCAATTACAGCTTATGCGGGTATATGGAGCATTAATGTGGTCCCTGGGCAAAGTGCTGAATACTCCTGAGGTCATGCGTGTTTATATTGGGTATGCTCAATTTTACAAGTTTATCGTGTAATCAGTATCAAGTGCAATTAATTTTTTCTTTTAATATAGCACTATTTTGAAGTTAAAAATCTCACTCGGTTATAAACCATATCGTCTTTGGATTTTAGAATTTTGATTTGGCACGCATTGAAATCCTAGGGCCAAAAACTTGACCAGTTACAGATTTGAAAGACAGGATACAGCTCTTAGGCTCTTGTATTTACATACCAATAACTCAGTTATACCCGTGTTGGAGGAGAAGGGATCTTATCTTACATCATAGCTGCATCAACTAATGTTACTCTTCCTCATTTGATGACTTCTAAAGAATATGGCTTGCTTCCTTCCATTTGCTCCAACGCGCACGAGTGTGGATGTAACTTGATATAATGAATATGCAGACACCACCTCGTACATGTTTTTATATGCCTGCCAAAGTTCATTATTTATTTAGACTATAACGATCTTTTTATTATTAAAATATTGTTCTGATAATTCATTTTGATGAATATTTGATATTGAAGAGTAAAAGGTGAATTTCAGTTTTATATTCAAGAAAATTGAAATAAACATTATAGGTATTCTAAACTCATCTTTTTTTGATGAAACCTCATTCCTAGTAGTTGAGGTCTGTTTAGGTTTAATGCATGTTTGGGGTAGCTTATAATAAAAAATAAGCTCCAACTGTGTGATATATTTTGGCTTATTTTGAATGTAGGCGGGTCCGCATTAAAAATAAGCCACCCCAGACATGCTCTAAGTTTGATTCGAAACTATCTCTATCTCTATTAGTGTTTTTTTTCTCTCTCTGCTGCTGCTCCTACTCTTTCTCCTTTCCTCTTCACTATTAATTATCTTTTCTATATTTCTTCTTTCATTTTTTGTTTTTTAAAATAACTCTTCTGTTGGCTTGACAGATCTTTTAATGACAAACCTATTAACGACGCTGCTGCTGGTCCAATTGGGAAAGAACTTTTTGAGAAAGAACAGGACAACCTTCTAACAGATTTGAAAGACATACCAAAGAAGGCTTGTGATCGTCGTGTGAGTCTCAGATCATCATGTTATGGAGTTCTTATATGTGTTGCAGTTTATCATGTTTTGTTATGTAAAACGAGGTAAAACAGACTCTAATGTTCCTTCGTATGCAGATAAATGAATTTGTAAAGCGTGCTAGGGCCGCCAAGATACATGCTTATATTATCAGTCACCTGAGAAGGGAAATGCCTGCAATGATGGGCAAAGCTAAGACTCAGCAGAGACTCATCGATAATCTGGCCGATGAATTTGCTAAGGTTCTATTCTCTCCCTTAACACAGAGGCGTCTGCACTTCTTTACATTATATTTATGCACGATGATGTGATATTATGCATCGAGTAGAATCAGAATGTTTTGCCTTCTTGACTATGCAGGTTCAAAGGGAACACCATCTACCAGCTGGGGATTTCCCTCACATCGACCACTTTAAGGAGGTTTTGAGTGGGTACAGCATCGATAAGTTTGAGAAGTTGAAACCTAAAATGATACAAGCTGTCGATGACATGCTCGGATATGACATCCCTGAACTTTTAAACAATCTCCGGAATCCATACGATTAGGGGTGAACCAATGCTTTTCAGAGCCAAGGCAGACATTTTGAAACCTAAAATGATTCAAGCTGTTGATGACATGCTTGGATATGACATCGCTGAACTTTTGAAGAATTTCAGGAATCCATACTATTAGGGATGAATCAATGCTTTTCAGTGATGTAGCTCATTTTATATGCGCGGTCATTTGAGTTTTATACCATGATATAATTATAATATTTGAGGCTCCTAGTGAGCAATTTTGTACAAGATTAAGGTTGTGCTATACATATGGTTTTTTCATTGAGCCCACTTGTGGATTAGTTAACAATCAGACGTTTGGTGGATTTCGATAAGTTACGAGTCCTACGGTTAAAAAAAATGAATTTGAGGAAAAATAAAATTTTAAAAATTGAAGATAAACACGGGTTTATTGTAAGTTTCATCCTTTCGTATAAAATTGAACTCAATTGGATCACGACTTAGGGAAACCAAATTATAACGTCTGCATAACTTGGAGGTCGAATGTCAATGGTATTTTTTTTTTCCAAAATATGACACTAGAAGGGTTTTCAACACGCAATGGTATTCTTTTTGAGTTTACAAAAAAAAACTTTCGATTCACGCTTGTTATTAAAAATAATGTGAACATCGACGAAATAAAAATAAAATATAGGAGGGCTCAGATTGCGCATTTTTATCGTCCATATATCAGACGTTCGTGGAGACCCCAAAGTCACCACTAAAGCACAAGACAAATCATCACCACCCTTCTTTTACATAATGCACCAGCCGGGAATCGAACCCGGGTCTGTACCGTGGCAGGGTACTATTCTACCACTAGACCACTGGTGCTGGTTGATTGATTTGTACTAATATTTTATTTATATACCAGTGATTCGTTTTAGGGCTAATATTTTTTTTTTAAAAACTGAATCGTTAGTTTGCTCGATTAAAATTGAATAACGAGTTTCTGGATACTTCTAAACGGCTAAACCTCTTCACTGCATTAGTAATTTACAGAGACGATATTACCCCTATTATCATTTCGTAATTACTCTAAACCCTACTAAAACCCTGCCTCCTCCTCCTCCTCCTTCTTCCTCTTCATTCATTTACCCAGGGACGGACTTACCATGGGTCAAGTGGGGTCAAATGACCCCACATTTTTTTTTTTGTTTTTCTATCCTTTTTTTTTTTATTTTAAATTTTGTAATTTCTTAGTGAAAGGCCCAATTCCATCCAATCCATTACCATTAGTCCAAGAAGAGAAAGAACATTACGGGCAATGCATTACCATTTTCTCCCAAGTCCCAACCTACCGGATTGCCTTAAACCAGTCGCCGCTCATTTTTGTATATCTTCCCTTCTCTCCGGACTCCGGTGGCGTCGTGGCGGTGTGAACATCACTCCATCGACCATCAGAAAGCTTTAATTCTCTGGTATGTGGGTTTCAGGGGTTGGACATTTGTTTTTATGATGAATAACTGCGTGTTTCTCGTGTCGGCGATTTTGGGGGTTTTTTTTTTTTCCTCTTTCGTTTGTAGGTTTTGCATTTATGTAGATTTCTTGCAATTCTATTTCTACTTGAATTGATGGCTGTTTTGGCAAATTACACCTATTACTTGTTAGAATTTGTATACCTTCCATTATGTTAAGAATATTTTCTCTCTTTATCTTTTCAATTCATTTTTAATACGTCCATTTAATTTGGAGGTAAGGGATTGCAAAATATATAATTTCAGGGAATGGTGCTTTTTTATTCTCTGTTTCTAAATTGTTGGGATGCTTTTGTTTTGATTACAGGTTTAATAAATTTATATGCCTGTTTAATTAAATAAAAAAATTGCTGCTATATGAATAGAAAAGCAAGGGATGTGAGAGTATTAATATTGATAAATGGTCTGTTCAATCTTTTGCAATTAGCATTTGATATGTGATTTGAGGTTGAATTGTAAATTGATCTTTTTGGTGATCTAAATGAAGAGGATGAATTCCGTATTCAAGATAGAATTTTTGGGTTTGGGATGCTTTATTGATCTAGTAGCTCACACTTGGTAACTAACAATAATTCTAACTGCCTTTCATAACAACAGATAATATCTGGTGATGAAACTTGGGAAATTGGTATAATGTGCATTGCATTCGCCACCTTTTTTTTTACAGGTTGTTGGGGTTAAGTTATTAGTTTAGTTTAATTAGGCATTTATATCTCTATGATTCTATTTTTAAGATTAATTTGCTCAAATTTTAGTGACTAAGAGAGGCTAAATTACAGGTGGGACTGTCTCTGAATCAGAATGGCCTCCTGAAAGCTGCATTAGGTTCTGGTTTTCTGCCACTCAACACTCTATGACATTTTGTTTAGACAACATTCTCCATTTCAAGTAAGTAATGGCTTTCTATAACTTGGTGATCTAGAATTGTTTATAAAATTAATTGTTGTCTATTATGAGGTATGAATTTCATGTTGTCTTAATCTTTTGATGAAAAATGAGATATTTATGTTATGTATTTACTTTGATTTTGTAACAGTCATGGAGAATTATTTTAAGCGAAAATCCATATATTCGAGTCAATCGAGTGGAGAGAAAGATATAGTTGAACCGAGTGCACAAGATAAAATAGATGACCGAGAAGAATCAAATATTGGGGGTAAAAGAGATGCTCAAGAGAAAATTGATTTAACCCAACTTCCTTCGGATCCTGGATTAAGAACTCCAATTGGGAATTATAATATTAATGTCCAGGATGAAATTCGAAGAATATATGTACAAAGAGGTCCATGTCAGCCTCGAAATCACATGTACCCACAGAAAGAATTTGGGGATTCTTCTTTAAGGCGATTTAAACCTTCTTGGTTTAATGATTTTCCTAGTTGGTTGGAATACAGTATAGCAAAAGATGCTCTCTTTTGCTTTTATTGTTATCTTTTCAAATCAAATACTGAGGGACACGGTGGTGGTGATTCTTTTGTTGAGGGAGGGTTCTCAAATTGGAAAAAGAAAGAAAGGATTCAAACTCATGTTGGGAAAATTGGTAGTGCACACAATGAATCGCGGATTACATATCAGGCTTTTGTGAATCAGAAACAAAATATCGATTGTGTTCTCTTTAAAAAGTCGAAAAGTACAAAAAATGAGTACCGGATTCGTCTGAATGCGTCAATTGATTGTGTTCGATTCCTTCTACGACAAGGGCTTTCATTTCGTGGAAATGACGAATCTGAAGATTCAAAAAATCAGGGCAATTTTCTTGAACTATTGAAGTGGTTATGTGATCAGAATAATGAGATTAATGCTGTTTCTTTGAAGAATGCTCCCGAAAATCTTCAGTTAACATCACCTTGTATTCAAAAGGATATTGTGAGTGCTATTGCATTCGAAACACTTGATGTTATTATGAAAGATATTGGTGATGGGTTGTTTTCTATCCTTGTTGATGAATCTCGTGATATTTCAATGAAGGAGCAAATGTCAATAGTTTTACGTTATGTGAATAAGAAAGGACAAGTAATGGAACGTTTTATCGGTGTTGAACATGTTTCTAGTACTACAGCTCTCTCACTTAAGGATGTTATTGATCACTTATTTTCTAGATTTAAGTTAAGTATATCTAGTTTAAGAGGTCAAGGCTATGACGGGGCGAGTAATATGCGAGGTGAGTATAATGGTCTTAAAGCACTTATTTTGAAAGAGAATCCGAGTGCTTTCTATATTCATTGTTTTGCTCATCAGTTGCAACTAGCACTTGTAGCTGTGGCAAACAAGCATGCAGATATTGAAACATTCTTTACTTCGATGAATAAAGTGGTGAATGTTGTTGGAGGATCGGCTAAGCGGTGCGATCTTCTTCGAGAGAAGAAGAGGCTTGAAGTTGTTGAATCATTGAATCTTGGTGAAATCTCAAGTGGAACGGGCCTTAATCAAGAAACTACTCTTAAGCGACCTGATGATACTCGTTGGGGCTCTCACTATAGTTCTTTACTTAGCTTGATTGTCATGTTTTCTGCTACCGTTGATGTCGTTGAGATAATTGCCACTGATGATACTAGTTGTGGAAAGAGAGGTGAAGCGCGTCATTTATTGAGGGATATGTTGTCATTTGATTTTATATTCAGTCTGCATCTCATGAAAAAGGTATTGGGTATTTCAGATGAATTGTCAAAATCATTACAAAGAAGAGATCAAGACATTGTTAATGCTATGAAATTAGTGAAAATATGTAAAGAACGACTCCAAACAACGAGGGACAATGAATGAGACTCATTTTTAAGAACAGTTTCTTGTTTTTGTGAAAGGTACAATATTGATGTTCCCAACATGGATGATCTGTTTATACCCCTGGGTCGCTCACGACGTAACATTAACGGAATGACAAATCTGCATCATTTTCGTGTGGATTTCTTTTATGCTATCATCGATCTACAAATTCAAGAGTTGAACGATCGTTTCTCTGAGGCAAACAGCGACTTACTCCTTCGTGTTGCATGCTTATGTCCAAATAATTCATTTTTTGCTTTTGACAAGGACAAGTTAATTCAATTGTGTGAGTATTATCCCAATGATTTTACACCAGTAGAGATCATGACGCTTGAAGAGCAAATTCAGACATATATTATTGATATGCGCACGCATGAAGATTTTGAAGGGTTACGAGGCCTTAATGATCTTGCAGAAAAGTTGGTTGTGACGAAAAAAAATGAGGTGTACCCATTAGTTTACAGGCTTATAACATTGGCGTTAATTCTCCCAGTTGCTGCTACGGTAGAGAGAGTATTTTCTGCAATGAAGATTGTCAAGAATCGATTGCGTAATCGGATGGGAGATATATGGCTAAGTAATAGTATGATTATATATATCGAGAGCGATGTATTCGACAATATTAATAATGATGTAATTATACGGCGTTTTCAGAGTATGAAAACACGTAGACTACAGTTGTAGTAGTGTACTAACTTATCTTTATTAATGATATGTTTTTAAAAAAAAATTGTATTTCAATTTTTAACCCCACATCATCAAATGTCTAGCTCCGTCCCTGCATTTACCGCCATAATTTTCCTCTATTTTCTTCTCCATCCCAGGGAAGTTTTAATAATCCAGGGCCTCGCAGCCATGTCGCTTGGCAGAATAACTAGTCGGTTTTCCAGGACCGTGTTGACTCAGTGCCGCAGCTCGAAACTCCTCTGCGCTCGCCATGACCAAATGTACTTTCGGATTATCTCGAATCAATTCCTCTCCCCCACGGGCTCTCAGGAAAAGGTACTACTATTTTTGTTTTCTTATACAGTCAGGGTTTTGCTAGAGCTTATCACAATCTGCAGATATAGTTCCATTTCCTAATTTGGTTGGTTGATTTTTTCTCTAGAGAAGATTTTGTGGTATAATTTTGAGATTCGAATTGTGATCTCGTATAATTAAACTGTTTTTATCTAGTCATTTTGGTGATTAGGGTGCTAAATGAAAGTGAATGTTCCATACTTGGTTGAGTTTTTATTCCCATACTTTGTTGAGTTTTTATTCCCCATTTTATTTCGAATTGAGCACATTGTTGTAATTTGGTGAAAATCATCAATAGTAAGATTTTAGACCTTTACTCCATAGTTTTGGTGGAGGTTTTGTTGGAATTGGTTAAGTATAAAACCATGGTAAAGTTACTTTCGTGTCAACTTCGGACAAATATTTGGACTTGAGTTGATGGTCAAATTATGGAAATAAAAAAATTAACTTATTCTACTCGTCGAGTAGATCTTTGTTGTATATTTGAAATCTCAAAATCAATTTCGGATGAATGAAATTATGGTCCAAGGTTGGAATGAAAAGAAGGAAACTGACTGAGTATTTGCCCAACTCCAGTTGAGCGACAAACCTTTCTGTTTTTGACGCTCGAGCGATGCACAAGCGACATCAAAGGCACTTTTCACTCCTAACCTCTCCCCTCTATAAATTAGATCCTTGGGACGTTCTTCACTTCATTCCATTGATATGCAATCATAGCATATTATAAACATTCATATTTCTTTAGCCAAAATTCTGCATAAAAAATATGCTTTCATTTTATTCAAAAGGAGTACAAAAGCCATATTTTGGTTCATTGTTCCTGTGTTTTGGAGTGCTATAAACACAAGAAGTTAGTCACTGTATCTTGGGAGTTGATTGACGTCATTTGTAGGCACCATTGCTTGGCAAAATCGACTTAAGGACAAAAAGTTCAACTCTTGCCTTGAATTTGTGTTCATTTCTACTTTGTCCAACTTCATTGGCGATTTAATATCATTTCTGTTGTGTTTATTCTTCTGTTTCTTGTTATTACTCTATCCAATTTTTTATGAGGTTGGTAAGTTTGATTTTAAAGTCATCACTCAAATCCATTTTTCAAACAACAGGTTTAGGTTGCTGTAATGTTGTATATCTCCCGTGACTACTGGATTAAAATACATTCCAGTTTTGAGATTTTGGTTTTGGTCCTACCTTTGTTCACGTTTTTTCTTAAATATGTTGGCATTTTGCTCTCTGTTCATTGATTTTTATTCTGGACATGGACGGGTTCAATTTTTTTGATGTGAGTTTGTTCCCAGTCCAACGATGTAATGTATTGTCGGTTTGGCTAGTTCTTATAGATAAGAAACATCTGGTGTCTGCTTGGGTGGAATTTGTACAGAATCAGGCACCTGCCAGCACCTGTTCTGAATTTTCCAGTAGTCTTTTTTCTTTCTTACTCTAATACAATGAAATTGTTGCTTGTCAAAGAATGAGTACCAAGGCCTTGTTTTCCTAATTTAGATGGTCTCTGTTCAGGTGTCACTGCTAGGTCATTCAACTCTAAATTCATCCACCTTTCAGTGGTTTGGATTCTCATCATCTGCATCCCCACATCCCAATGAGAAGGAAAATGCTGAATCTGAAAGCAAACAAGAGAATAAGAGAGATGACTGTGCTAATGCTGCTGCTGTCGATGTTCCTGATCAGTCAGAGGCATCTGTTTCTGACCAGAAGGATGAATCAGGTCTTAACATGAAACCTCCATCTAACACGCCTGGATCTGTGAAGAGGAGGAAGAGAGGAACTAAACGAATTGCATTTTCTGATTCTGATTCTGATTCAGATTCGGAGAGTGACCTTTCAAGAGATGACCTGATGAAACTACTGGCTGAGAAGGAAGAACTTTTGAAAGTGAAGCAGATGGAGCATGAGCAAATGAAAGATAAGGTTCTGAGGACTCTTGCAGAGATGGAGAATGTGAAGGACCGTACCAAACGTGAAGCAGACAATGCTAAGAAATTTGCCATTCAGGTTTATGGATTTGTATTTCAGTTAATATTAATGCTGTCAGGGAAACCGACAGGCCCGTCCTTATGCTCTTTTCAGTTCTTTGTGCCATTTGTTTGATTCTTACTCAAGTATTAATTTGAATTTTGAATTTTGCTGCAGAATTTTGCAAAGAGCCTTTTGGATGTGGCGGATAACTTGGCTAGGGCTTCATCTGCTGCAAAAGAGAGCTTTTCAAAGATCGAAACGTCCAATGATGCTGCTGGAGCCATTTCACAACTTAAAACACTTCTTGAAGGTGTCGAAATGACTGAAAGACAACTAATAGAGGTATTATATTTTGGGTCTTAGCTGTATCCTCTTTCTTTCCTTATCATGTGTGACCTGCTGATGATACTACATTTTTATGAATAGTCACTTGTATTTCTAACTGTATTGACAAAAGATATAGTAATAATACTTGTAATATATCATGATAAGCTGATTGCTTCTTTTGTCAGAATGGCACATAGACATGAATCGTTTCTGAATTCTTCCTTTTATGAATATATTATATATGCACACACGAATAATCATACAAATACAACCAATAAAAAATGTTGATCTATTTGTAATTTGTGAAGACAGTGAATAATAACACTTGGAAGTAAGAGCATATAAAAAGATATGCGTCATGCTAATTTGCTTGGCAGAGAATTGATCATGAGAATTTGTAATGAAAAGCTACCAGGCATGCATTTGCATGGATAAATATTGATGGAAGAATTAAAATAGTTAGTACCATCTTGTACCAAGAGTATGCACATTGTCTGCTAATGCTCAATTGACACTGGTACTGCAAACACCGTTGTTGTATTTGGTTATCTTCATCTTCTTGAGATGCATTTCTAACATGGTTGATTTGACCAACTGATTGGATTTTAGTGTTTCCTTGCAAGTTGTGTTATCATGTAATTGAGTCATCATATAGTGCGAAGCCTTGTGATCAACATTTTTTTACTGGTGAAATCACATGCTTGTTATCTCCAGGTATTCAAAAAGTTTGGTGTAGAGAAATATGATGTTATGAATGAAGAATTCGATCCAAACCGGCATAATGCTGTTTTCCAAGTACCAGATGCTTCAAAGCCAGCAAACCATGTTGCAGTTGTTCTAAAGGTATGCACATTTGCCAGTTTGTATACCTCTTATTTACAGTGATCTTAATAACCCCCTGTTTGGTTCCAGGGGCTAAATCTCCATATTTATTAAAAAGTAGAGAATTATTTTACAAAAAATAAACAGTTGGGAACAGTTTTTTATATAAGCATCGTCTTAGATGCAGACTTTCATTTGTTTGTTTGGAGGATGAAATCTATGGTTGGGATCAAGATAGAGCTTATATATATATAGTTGCAATGTGGTCGATTGATTTTAATTTCTCCACATGGAGGTCGGGTGATTTTTTCTCCATTTTTATAATATAGCCACCAATTGGAAAAAGATTGTCAATATTTATGTTTACTAAGCTGAACCAACCTGATTCTTTATGTTCCTGATGCAGGCTGGATACATGCTCCATGACCGAGTTATACGGCCTGCGGAAGTTGGTGTGACAGTAGCAGTGGACAATGTGGATGCAGATAAATGATCTGAAGGCTGAGAAAGTCTCTTTACATTGCCCGTATACACAAAATATTCAAGAAGTGCTCATCCCAGAAGAAGACTGGCGCGTTGTTCCTTATTTCGGTAAGCTTTATGTTCCGTTTGTGCTGCAGTTCTTAGCGAAGTTTCATGTCACCAAATGTTGTGAACATCTAGAGGTAGAAAGCTTAAACTGTTGCCGTGGAGTGCATTCTAGTGTTTATCCACAAGACCTCCATTACCTTATGTCCATCTTGATGTGGGGCGGAAAATGTAGAGAATCAGCTTTTCTTGGATGTTGATTTTGGTGAAGGTAAACTCAGTGACTGAATTGTAATAAAAATTTAAATTTATACAAAGTTTGGGGATCAACTATGATCCATATATTAGGATCGGGAGCATTGCAGCCCGACACAATTGCATGTTTGGGAAGTGGGTAAATTTTAAAAAAATTAGTAATCACAAGTTGTGTATTTTACGGAATGTGCAAATAATAAGTAGGTAGTAGTTGTAATTCTACACATTGCGTGAAGAAAAATTATATTTGAGTTGAAGTGATTGTAATTTAATCACTTTCCAATCATGCACTAATTTCTAATTACACTTAACAGTCCTCTCCCACGTTGGGAGAGAGTCGTTAGACTGATTATAATCAATTTAATTCTTATTAACAAGTAACGCAAAATTAAAAATAATATTAATTAAAAAATATTTTATAAACAAAAATTCCATTATAAGTAAAATAATTCACCCATGTGTCTTATTCGTTGATAAAAACTCTGATCTCCATGGCTCGCTTTGTCATATATGTGTGGTCAATAAATATAACCCTTTGATACCTATGAGAAAGAAATTTTGTTTGATTTACACTATCAGAGAAAATGGTGTAAGATCATCTTGTAGTGAGAGCAGAATGTGGAGAAATGCCATAAGTGTGAAGAATGGATCGAACAAAATTTTTAAGCTCTTCAAGATAAAAAGGTTTTTGCTACTCTTTTTAGCAGAGTTGACATTTTAAAATGGAAGCTAAAGTATTAACATGGTATCAAAGCTTAGTGTTAACTAGAGTCATTAGATCTATTTATAGCTCAAACGAGCAATTGGAAATTAGTCACGGTCTTGATAAGATACTTTAACGAGTAAAATCCTATGTTGGTTATATGAAAGAATGTTAGCCCTAGAGGTGTAAGCGGTCCGATTTTAGACAGATTTTCAAACCAAATCGTTTACACCGGTTTGAAAAAAACTCAAATTTAAACCAAACCATTTTGAACGGTTTGAAAAAAATTCAAACCTAAACCTAACGGTTTGGTCCGATTTTAAACCGCTGGTTTCGCCGTATATTTTTTTTGCATGTCATCCGATTTTCAACCGTCGATATCACCGTACATTTTTTTTCTGTCTACTTTTATATCATTAATTTATGGTGAACATTTTTTCCAGAATCGGTGCCGGACCGGAACCATTTAGAACCGGTCGATTCGATTCCGGATATTCTAAAAAATAATTTGATTTTAGGATAAATTATTAAGAACCAACCGATTCTGGTCCAATTCTTGGTTCTAGTATGAGAACAGTCCGATTTTCATAAGATTTTTTTTTTTTAGTAAAATGTATGATTCAATTTTCAATAACTTCTATAAAAAAATAATAGGGTTCCCTTTTCATTTTAGACTCCAGCACTTTCCTTCTTCTCTTTGATTATTTTCTTCTCTCTTCTTATAATTCTTTGATTAACTGATTCTCAAACCAAATTAGAATATTGGGTAAATCTATACCTTAATAAATTTATTTACAATATATAATTTCATTTATAAAATCCGAAATTTTTATTTTGTTTTCACTTTGATTACATAGTTATTGATTCGATCAAAACTTTTCATCTAGATTTCTACAAATTATAATCAACGGAACCAGAAGTTGCAATAATTTTTTAAAGGATGTTCAATTCAATGTATGATTTGATTTTGATTGAAGTTTGTTTAATCATTGGAATACTATGCAGTTTATACAAGTTGATAATTGTTTGGTGATAGTAATTTATATGGAATACAACTTGGAATTGCTTGATAAATCGTTTCAGACTTTCAATTTAAGAGCCTATGGAATATATGAGTCTCATTTAAAAATAAATAAAAAGTTCAGTACAAAAGCCTTACAAGTTACAACTTAGAAAAAATCATTTTTTAATTATATATTTTTTCACCGGTCCAGTTTGGTTTTAAACCGCAATAAAATTTCTCAAACCTAAATCAAACCGTTTTTGATCGGTTTGGTTTGGTTTAAAAAATTTCGTTGACGGGTCCATGTGGCACCAAACCGACGGTTTTCAAAATGCAGTTTCAGTTTGGTTTTTCGATTTGGCGATTTTTGTTTACACCCTAGTTAACCCATGTTTGCCCCCCATTTTTTCCAAATTTTATTGTTTGGAATAATGTTTATTTGAAAAATGTGTGATTGAAAAAGAAGAATTTTTTTCGATTTACGTGTAATATTATTTTATAAAAGATTGTGTGAATGAAAATAAGAGAGGAAAAAAATGAATGAGAATGAGAGCCAAATGAGAGCTTAATCAAATTTTACTATACTTGAGAAGAGTGGCTTTTAAGATAATTCATATACTCAAAACAACTGATAGTACAATGTTATATTTCATGCGATAGTATCTCGGTAATGGATATGAATGATGACATCTACCTTATCATTCATGACAAACCATCATGGACGGTAAACGCCATTGTTTGGTAAGTAGATGATATTATAATAATGAATAATATTAAAGATATAAAAATAAAAAAAATAAAAAAAAATTAACATCGTATTAAACTTTGTCCAATAATTTATACCAACCATGTCCATCATGTTTAGACCTGATCTTTGTATTTTTGAGTTGTAATCAAATAACAATATGTAATGTCCTAAATTAGTTTTCAAGATACAAAAGCTCCCCTTGGAATTTTCCTCTGTTTTTTTTTTTTTTCCAAATTGAGTGACTTTTCTGGGAGACATCCTAGTATGCTCATCCCCACAAGGAAATGGGTAGATATTACAAGGAATGAAAAGAAAAATGCTGTTTTTACAACTTGTCTCATCCCTCCATTCCTAAAGCTGGTAAAGGCAAATGCAAAACAAAAGTTAGAGATTTGTAAGCATTCACCAGATTTCCAGGAGTTGTGTCCTAAAAAATCGCCGTTGGAGGTATGGTAAAGCTCTTCATGAATTGGTGATCGGCCGCCAAAAATTTGTCTCAACGATTACCAAATTTCTGTTCATTGGAATATCTGGCCAAGCTTCAAATAGAGTACTTCCTGATCCTCGAAGCTGAGGTTTCTTACTATCTGCAATTGATAAATTTCATGAAATTAGTCGATTATGTGTAACATGGAGTTCTGCAGTACATGGACATAGAACTGATTCTCCACTCTCTGGTAAGTTATGAACATGAGTTACTAACCTGATCCAAGATCATCTCGACCGTGTTGGTTTGGGGGATGATAAATGACTGATGATAAATGTAGGCAAATATGGCCATAACCATCTGGGTGTATATGAAAAATATGTCAGTTGTGCAATAAATCATCTGCACATCTTATGATGATGGGTGTGGTGAAAAAGGAAAATAAATATCATGTGCTAGGTTGCAACATTAGGGATTGTGCAACTACATTATTTGAAACAAAGGAATTAAAATACACTAGCACCATAACTACTATTATTAAAAGATCTATTAGCTTGGTAACTTGCCAACATCAAGTGAAGAGTTTACAGAAAATACAACGAAATTTTGCTTTTAAAGTACACTTTTGTATCACTTAAAGAAATCAGCAATATGCCACCTTTCAGGCGTCGGAACAAGAATGTCTGAGTTTGAGCAGCTTACCTGGCAATCCATTCTATCTGTGAAACCACCATGTCCAGGAATGATATCACCAAAATCCTGGAAAATTATATGTTAAAAAGGAAGAGTTAGCAGAAGTAACTGTTTACCCTACTTCAGAAAATGAAATGCATCTGCACCTTGATCTTAAAGGCTCTCTTGAAACCACTAGCAAAAAATCCTCCAAAAAGGTGCTATAATTGATGCAAATAAACCTAGGCATAAAGCATGCCACTGGATGGGCAAGACCGAGATTTCCTTCCATGGGAACTGGAGAAATTCCATGAAAAATCTATTCAGTATAGACCCTGGTAAGAACTCTGTTACAAAATTTGAAGATCAACTTACCCACTGAGGAATCCATGCAGGTAAAGGATAATACTCCGGCTTGAACAGTGGTCCGGGATCACACTGAAGCCAACCAGTTGATAGATCCTGCAGTCATTTCCTAGACAGTAATTCTCCGCAGCTCCATTTTATATTGTTGCAAACCCTTTATAAAAAATAAAAAATTACCTTTCTTGGGCATGTCAACCACTGAAAACGGCCCAGAATATTAGCAAGCTGCATATCAAATGTTGTAAAATTCCCATAAATACCCGTCCACAATCCAGTAACTCTATATGATCATTATATTTTCAGATCTCGTTTGATTATTTGCCAGTTAGTTTGATTGCATAACTAGTGTAGTAAAATTTTCTTTCTAGTTAATTGTAATCCCATAAATAGAGTCTTCCTTCAGTAATTCTTGGACATAACAATCATACAAGTTACATTATTCTTTTTTACATTCCTGTCTCAAATTATTTATAGTTTCTAAGTAATAATATGTTTACCAGAAATGCGGACACTATGGTAGCAACAGATGCTCCAATAAACCCTTCTCGGGTCTTCTTCGGGGATAGCTTGATTAACGGTGTTTTACCAAAGAAGAAGCCACAAAAGTACGCAGCCACATCATTGACGGCTATAAGGGATGCCGGAAGAAGAAACCTGCATAATTAGATGCATTGAAAGGAGTTTTAAAAGAACAAAATCCGATTCTCATTACAAAAGGAGCTATGGAATAAAAAATTTAAGCCTGTGTTTGGTTCATGTTTATAATCTGTCTATAAACAAAACCAGTTTTTATCCACAAATTTCAGGGGACCCACCACTCATTTCTATTAGTTATAATTTAAACCATTTATATACACTTCCAAAACATGCTTAATTTGATGATATACCCTTGTGTATCAAAGAGACTAGTTTAATTTAATAATTTCAGAGGTGTATTACCAGAATATTCCTTCGAAAATATTAGCAACAGTGAAAGAGGACTGTACGAAGACGACAATAAGAATCATATGCGTCCATGCATACTGACCAAATTGATACTTGTACATCTTCTTCTTCAAACTAAGAATGAACCACATCATTCCTGTGATAGATACGAGTAAATATCATATTCTCAAACATCATATGCCATTAACAGCAACGGTAAAAGCAATTGACAGAGGCGCTAAGATGACCATAAAAAATAAAAAATCGATGTCCAATAAATCCTGTGCGAGTATTCAGAATAAACAGACCTGCAATGTATGCAAAATAACAAATGACCATCTGATACTTGATAAGGCCACTCACGAGCTTATAGAAAAATTTATCTGAGGTAACAGTATTGACGAGCTGTTGACTGAGAATGCGGCCATATACATAAAGCATTGCTGTAAAGAAAAAATGCCTGACAAAATATTGTACACAATTACAATAGTAAAAAATATCGAACCTGTTTGGGATCCATTAAAATGTGTTTTTGAGAAAAATGTTGATAAGCCACCAATTAAGTTCATATATTTTAGAAGATCCGGGAAGAATGGTAAAGGAGCTGAATGTAAGAAATTCTGTTAGTTTGGTAGCTGATGTAGGCAAAGTAGTTACAGAACACTTATAAATAGAGAGGAGAATGGATGTTGTAGGCAGGCTGATATTGAGTGAATAGAAGAGAGAACCTTAGGAGAGTTTAACCCTCTCGAATGGCTATTTGTTATTTCCTTTCTTCTTGAAATTTCTTTTAATTCAATAAACATATTGTAGTTCCTCTGATTCCAGAAATCTGCCCTTTTATAGTTAGAACCTTATCAATTGGTATGAGAGCATATATCCTGGCCATGACATTAACAGATCGGGTGGTGAAATTAGAAGGAAGGCTGGACAGTTATTGCCAAAATATAGAGGGAAGAATGGATGAACTCCAGGCAGGGATCAATTCAATGAAATCTGAAATTCACAGAATTCATAGCATAGAGAAGAACATGAATCTGATAATGAAGCAGTTCAAGTTTGTCCAGCCTTCCCTGTAATTTCACCACCCAATCTGTTAATGTCATGGCCAGGGTATATGCTCTGATACCAATTGATAAGGTTCTAACTATAAAATGGCAGATTTCTGTAAGAATCAGAGGAACAACAATATATTTATTTACAAATAGCCATTCGAGAGGGCTAAACTCTCCTCAGGTTCTCGTCTATTCACTAAATATCAGCCTGCCTACAACATCCATTCTCCTCTCTATTTATAAATGTTCTGTAATTACTTTGCCTACATCAGCTACCTAACTAACAGAATTTGTTACATTCAGCTGCTTTTCTAGTCTTCTAGAATATATGAACTTAATTGGTGGCTTATCAAATGTATTTTGGAATAGTATTTTTTGGAAGAATGTTTGGTTAAATAATAAGGAAAAGTTCTGGATTTAGGTGAAATATTATTTTATTGGAAAAAAAATATGGTTAAAAAGAGGAGAGGCAAAAATGCTTTTTGGATAAAATGGAGCCAAACAGGGGCGAAATCTGTTCCTGAACAATTAGGAGCAATGCAGGAACTTTGGGTAGAAAGTTCTACTAATAATACTTGGCTTTTCTTACCAATTGATAAACTTAAATCCTGGAAGACGCTTATCTTCGTGAGCTCTTCTAAGCAGATGGAACAGCTCGGATGCCATGAATATTTGGATGACAACTACCATTGCACAAATATAAAGATGGCCCAAGTAAAGAATCAGTATGACACTCCCAAGCATCCACAACGATGAAAATGTGCGTATCCGCATAGATCTGTATTTGTTTTGATCATTAACCAGTAAGAGACTTCCATTTAATTTGCTTATGTCAGGAACAACCTGGCACCAAATATGAGAGCTGCATTTTCTTAGTAAAAATTACCTCTTTCAGTTGACTTCATTTAGCCCCAATAAAACCATTCAAATCACATGCAAAAAGAAATTATTTTACAAGTTTTGGATGAACAAAATAACTCTCCCCTTCAATCCCCAACCCTCCCCAGATCATAAATAACATCTTTTTAGTGCTGTGAGCTGTTTAGAACATAAATAGATAGTGGTGGAAGAATGATTCCACTAATGAAAATTACCAGTCATATATGTCAAATGGTGTTCTTCTATATTCGTCAATGCACATCATCAGAGAAGGCACGCTAATAACCTTACTCAAGTTTTCATGTCACCGAAGTCGGACCAGAAAAATAAGAATAGCCATTAAATGATAGTAATTAAAGCTCAAAATAGAGAGGTCAAAGCCGTAGAGCTCATGGCATGAGGTGGCATTGTCACCTTAATAGCTCAGACTGACAGGTGAGAAACATATGGAGCTCAAGGCATCAGGTGGCCCTGTTCCCTAAGTACTTGTGTCAACATATATTAGATTTTTTTCCACATATATGCAAGAAGATACAACAAAGTTACTTAACAGTGGACAGTGGTGTTCCAAAGCTAATTTTGAAGCCAACTGCTGCCATAGCAATAGTGGCTTGTGAAAGAAGAACTTGAAACTGAATTTTCTGGAGAAGAGCTTGAAACTCCTCTTTAGGAGAAGGGATGTTCAACTTCCAAATGAAAGGTCAGAAGATGAAGAATGATCAGATTTCATTTTTTTCCCCTTGTCTGTTTGCCCCTATGGATGTCAATTGTGATACTCCTATGCAAGAGGCCATTTAAATGATCTCACATTTGAACAATAATGATTCTCTATAGTTGATGCACAGAAGAATAATGTGATCATTTTTTGAATATTAAATCTATGGTGATGTGCAAAAGCTTTTCATGTCAGTCAAAACCTCTCTGCCCAACTAAGGAAATTGTGTACTAGTCACCTCGTGTGAGTGCCAACGTCTTCGATGACGAATTCGACCAGTAGGTGTTGAAGGTAAAGGGGGACTTTTGCTCTTCTGCATTGTACTTACTTTGCTCTCACTTTAAATAATTGAACACGGAAGAAAACCCTTGCAGTAGTAAGTCAATAAAGTGGAAAGGGGCGGAAGCTGCTTTATATACGACGGACTTGCGAGAATCTTGGAGTGCTCAGGTTGTTACCAGCTGATAAGAATGAAATATATAACACGTAAGATTATAGTAAATTGACTAAAAACATTAAGAAAGTTATAGTGATGTTTGTTCAAACTAAATAGTAAGAAAAAAACACAGAAGAGCAAAAGAAGACAAACTTACACTATTTTGCAAATTACAGCAAGTATTGTAGGCTAATCACTCTTGCTCATTGAAAGGCTTCGGGTATTATTACATGGGTACATTATCAATACTCTCGTGAATGATCAAAAAATCATCTTTGACAGTGTACTATGCAATTCAAGGATTATTAATCTCTTGTCAGTGTAATTCATATACCTTAATGAATTAGATCAAGTTAATGGTGTTTAACTAAAAAGCTATACTTGTTTAAAAGATCACAGGTCAGTAGCTATTTATTAGAATTTTGTGAATGGGGCGTATTAAATAGGTAGCAAAATTCATGCAAAGTCTAACGCGGAAACTCAAACTCATAGCATTTTTTCTCTCCTCTCGGATTGTGTTCTACATGGTGCCACTATGTTTACAGAGAATCTAAAACCAAAACTTTTGATATCCAGTGAACAATGGAGTTATGATGAGACAATCTATTTCTATAAATTTACTCATTTGCACCATCGCGTGTATCAACTAAAACAGAAGAAAAATATAAGAATTTGACTTTTTTCAAAACTTCGGCTCCCACAACAGCTTTGTCGCAATTATTTTCTGGAAAAACTAAATGTGGTAAAATATACTATAATATCCTAAATGATCCACTTTGCAACATCACATTTACAAAAACACATTCAAGATCATGGATAACAATCAGGGCAAATTTTCAAAATGTACGTAAACTAGAGTTTACACGTTAAGTAACAGATAGTAATCACTCGATGCACATGATTATTATGCTTTCCATATAATCACGGTATACAAAAAGTTCCGAGGGGTCGAGGTGGTATTTTTAGTTAACTTTTCTGTCAGATTTTTTTCCTTCTTCTATTATCTTTCTCTCCCTGAAGATGAGATTCGAAGAGTTGACGCTCAATATCCTAACATTCCAAGGCCCACCAGCATCAGATACCAAAAATTAAAGGCTTAAAAGTCCCAAGGAGACAGAAATGAGCAACAAGCAATTCCCAAACTCAGTAAAGAAATATTATCGTGCGTTGGATTTATTCCTAATACCCATTAACACGTCTACAAATTATTTAAAATTCAATATGCATTTCAATAAATACCGATCAGATACAATTCAATATAAAATTGGAAGACTGGTACCCTCACACACGGAGAACGCGAAATGATCTTCAGGCATTCCAAACGCAATATGATTGAATTGCGACCAAATTCATGTCAATAAAAACAGTGAGAAGAATTAAAGATGGAGCAAACAAGCAAAATGAATTCGGAAAGAAGATTGCCGTACGCAAAAATATGTGTATAATTATTTGTTCATTGAATTCCGATATAAACGTGCAATCGAGAAATAATATAAGAATCAGTGTTTGAGCATTCAAGTTTAACTTTTTTAATTTATTATTATTTTTGGATCAACGAAATTGACGGAAAAGGCGGGAACGTGTAACATGGATGTCCTTCCCTAAAACGAGATAATGGAAAAATAAATAAATAAATAAAAACGAAAAGGAGATTTTCTTGGTACGTTTGATCGGGCTAAAAAGAGTTTCTATAATAAATTAATTATTATTTTCGATCTATAAAATTCTAATAGTAAAATATAAATAAGGTGTAAGAGGTGAAAATCGGTTGAGTGGCTTGCAAACTCGACTCAAGCTCATTTTGAGAGAATTCACGGAACGAGTTAAATTCACTTTTATTTTTATTTTTTTCAACTAGCTCATTCGAGCATGTGGGCATGAGTCCATGAACCGGCTCGTTTGGATTCATGGATACGAGCCAAAAAAACAACTTGGCTCGTGGATGGCTTGTGAGGCCTACAAGCGAGTTTGAGCACAACTCATGTCCACACGAGCCAAGCACGGCTCATCCATAAGGCTAACAAGCTCGAATGTCTACGAGTTGAATTGAATCGACACAATTCATTGCCTTTTTTTATGAGATATTGATTCTCAATAAAATACATATGAGTATTCCACACTGTAATATAAATCTTTATTCTTAATAAAAGATAGATTCTCAATGTGTCTTTTAAATTTGAAAATAGATAGATAGAAATAGATTCCTTGTATAAAGGTAATATTGGATTCTCTCCAAGATCAAACTAGGAATGATAATTTGGCTCATTGACTCGGACCGTCCGTGACTCGGTCCAGAAAAACCAGAGTCGGTCCGGCTCAAGGCTCGAGCCAAGTCCCATTTTGGGGTGCTGGGCCGAGCCCCGAACAGGGCCTTGAGCCATAAGGGCCGGATCATAAAAAATTTATACAAAAAATAGCAAAATGCAGCCTTTTAAGGGAGGAGGGAAACCCGTCCGGCTCGTCGAGCCTTGGTTTTTTGGCCAAGCTCGAAAAAAAATTCGAAGCATTTTACTCCAGTCAAGTCTGACCTCGAATTTCGACTCGACTCGTTGACATCCCTATATCAAACACACATAATTATATATATATATTTTTTAATACATGTGATGAAGCTTGCTTTCATATTGTCAAAAAATTTAAAATAAAAATTTGGGGATAGAATATCTAATTTTTACGGGGCGAACGTGCCAACATGGTATAATTTATTTTGATTTGTATAAAAATTAGATAGAATCGATTAGATTTTTTCCTAGATGAGAATTTCAGTGTAAAAGATAGTATAGAACAACTATATATAAAAGTTTTGCAATCATTTGAAAATATAGGAGGATAGAGAATAGTAACATAATATATCAGCCCAACCTCAAGTTCATTCGAAGGATTTAAAGTATGTTTGAGAAGTGTTTATAAATAAATATAATAAGTAAATGATAAATGAATAATACTTGTGAATCTCGTGAGCCAAATTGTGAATAATAAATTCTAAATTCTAAACAACTTTTAATTTATTATTCTTTTTTTTGTTTAATCATATGGACTTCAACCAATATGATTCAATCCTTCCAAAAAAAAATTACTTTTTTTCACGCCAATCGATGTAAAAAGGCAATAGTAACTTGTTTGTCTGAATAATTTTTTTTCAATAGATCGATCAAGTATTAACTCACATCAACTTGCATCAAAATATTTGTGTCATGGCCAATCATTATTCATATCATGAAGTAGGTGAGACTATAATTAACAAAAAGTAACATATAATGTTGCATGAGAAAGGCTTCGCGTACAGTCCTACGATGATTGTACATTTACCGTTCTCTCATAATAGCGGGATCCACATTTTTTTTATTAGCACGATCCTCCTGTTGTGAGGGACTGTAACTTGTACCGTCCTACGTGGACTCTACAAGCAGACATTCCCATGTTGCATAAAATGTTGGTTGATTGGGTGAATAATTTATTCATGATAAAAGGAGATTCGTAGCCTTAGAGCCACGCTCCCTCCTCCTAAATAAAGATACGAATAATGCCATCTATTTAAAAAATTTGTATTGTTTTGTAATCATTGCCTTCCTAATCACTTTTACATACTTTACCAATTTTTAAAAAGTTAATAAAAAGTTTAACTTAAATAGAAATAGTGAAAGTTAATAATTTACGGGTAAAATTATTTTATGTAAAAAATGTGTCGTTAAAATAAATTTTAAATAATTTGTACCAAACGTGAGGAAATTCAATCAAATGTATCCACTTCTAATATTGAGATTATACTTTAAATAGTGATGAATTGATAGTTATCTAATTCCTCTTGTAATATTAAGATGACAAATATTTTCATTTTCTATTGAAGTCGATTAATAATGAAAATTATGGTTGGATTCTTACACGATGTAGAGTCTCAACTTCCCAAAGCAAGTTTATGACTTTCTCAACCTATATAATTCTAGGAGCATAAATGATAAAATCGAGCGCAACTTCACATGTAGTTTTGGGCGCAACTTTTCACAACAATAATAAGGGAGGTTATACTTGCACTACATTTTTTGGCCAAAATACATTTTGAAATGATATTTGTTGGATAATGTGTATTTAAAAAATAAAAAAATATTTTAAATTTGCTTGTAAAATTATACTATGAGAGAATATGTGGTTAAAAATGAGTTTTCAAAGAGATGTGAGGCAAGCATAGGCTAAATGTCATTAACTTTTATTAATCATTACACTCATATAGTTAACTTTTTCTTAATCACGTTTTTATTTTTAACATTTCATTAATTAGAAAATCTTATTCGTAATCATGATTTTCTTCAAATAATATTGTTAACCTGCTTTAAAATGAGGATTATATATTTGCATTATTATTTATTTATCTTATTTAAAACAATCATACTATACGATCAGAATCAATGACAGAAAAGTATTTTCATATTAAACTTGACAATTTTTCATTGAAAAATGAGGAAAAAATCATAAAAACACTCAATCATGAGCTATCATATCAATATTTTTTTTTTTGTTTAGCATTATTCTATTAAAATACAATGGACAAATAAATATTTTTATTTTATTTTTAAAAAAAATGAAGAGAAATATAACTAAAAATAATTTATATTAATTTGAGAATAAGAATACAATAAAAAAAAGTTTGATATATAAATCTGATAATATATATAAAAATTATCAATATTTCGTACAATTAGAATATACTCTAATTAATAAAAATTGTGTTGTGAATATGTTTAGATTAATAATAAATCGGTCAGAGACGACGACGTAACTGGTCCCATAGACCCGATATCAACGCTACTCCAACGTTTTCTCTTCTGGATATATCCTTTTCTTTGTCCTTTTGCTTCAGATTTTCCACTCTCACTGTCCTTTAAACACACACACACACACACACACACACACCCCGCAGCGAAGAGAAAATAAAAAAATCCCATCAGATCTGAAGGCACAAGTTCTCGAAAACCCTAACTATTAAGTACGATCTGGTTAGCATTTCTCTTCATTGCAGCTTTTTCTCTGATTTTTGTGAAAATAACATAGAAATTTGTGCATAATGTGATTGCTTGCTGAGTATATTTGTTTGTTTTGACTTGACTGAAATGGTTTTGGATTGAGATACAAGTGCTAGGGAAGTGGTTTTGATACTTGTCGTTAGCGAATGTAGTGTGTGGTGGTTCTGGATTTAATACATTAGTGTGAATATCAGGGTTTAATTGAGTTTTTTATTTACTTGAGGGTTTTTTGGTCGAACGGTATTTTGGTGGGATGTGTTGCTTGATATTTTGTTTTCGGTTGCTGAAATAGTCGACTGTGCTTGATCTTGTTTTCTCCGTTTCAGTGGGTGTTGTTGAAGTAGAAGGAACGCGGATTAAATTATCTTTCCCTCCTCTTCTTCTTCTTCTTTTTTTTTTTTTGAGTTTATGTGGGAACAGAAATTCCTTCGAAATATTTATCAGTTTGGGATGTTTCTATCGGATTTGGAAAGTGTGTCCTTGTTTGAAAGTAGGATCACAATTACAGCTACAAGGATCTGAAATTGATTACACATGATTATGTGGAGTGTTATTGGTGTTTCTGATTGTAAAGTCGTATGTTTTTGCAAAATCTTATGAGTTCCAAAAAAAAGAACTAGACACGATTTTTCTGATTGAGCAACCGCGGACTGCTCGGAGGCATTGAAGTTTTTCTGTAGTGAATTTTCATCTTGTTGCATTTTTTCAATTTATATTTTGGCGATTAGCAGACTGAGTCTGAACTTTGACATTATTGCTATATCTTGATATTCATTTGAATTTTGGAATGTTTCATTTATTAATCAAGCGCACTTGAATTGCTATGTTCTGTGCTAGATATGCTTAAAAGTGATAGTTTCTGATCATATAGTCATATAGAAAGAATGAGACTGAATTCAAATGTTCTTTCAGGTCTCCTTCTAGCCATAAAAAATGGCAGCAGTAGATAATGAAAATTCTCTTCTTGGACAAACTAGTTGTGGATCTTTACTTCAACAATTGCAGGCAAGCCATTTTTGAATTTTGTTGGATTTACAACGCTCTCTCAATTCAGTTACTAGTACATTCCAACACTTGTCATGGGCTGACAGAAACGATTTCTTGTTTTCATGCAGCAAATTTGGGATGAAGTTGGTGAGAATGACGAGGAACGGGACAAAATGCTACTTCAGTTGGAGCAAGAGTGCTTGGATGTATACAAGAGAAAGGTTGAGCAGGCTGTGAAATCCAGGGCACAACTTCTTCAGACATTGGCTGATGCTAGAGTTGAACTAACCAATCTCCTATCAGCACTTGGAGAGAAGACATATGTTGGGATTGTAAGTAACTGGCATCAAATTATTTGGGAAAGGCTTTGAGATATGCGGAGCTGTAAATGTGATAATCATTAGGATTGGAGTAGAGTAAAGCTTTCTCGAGTGAATTTTAGCACCGTACCTTTTTAACATGTATCTTATTTGTCTCTTTTTGGTCTTTTTTCCAGCCTGAGACAACTTTGGGAACAATCAAGGAACAGCTCGCTGCTATAGCTCCTGCATTGGAAAAACTATGGAAACTGAAGGAGGAGAGGATTAATGAATTTTCTGATGTTCAGTCTCAAATACAAAAGATATGTGCAGAAATTGTTGGGGACAGTGAGCACTTGGAGAGTCCAGCTGTTGACGAGACTGATCTATCCCTGAAGAAATTGGACGAATTTCATGCTCAGCTCCAAGACCTTCAAAAAGAAAAGGTAAGGTCTTTTATCATTTTATGGGTTAGCTGCTACAGTTGTGCTGATTTGTAATATCATTTTTTCTTGATATTGCAGAGTGAAAGGTTGCACAAAGTTCTTGAATTTGTGAGCACTGTACATGATCTTTGTGCTGTCCTTGGCATGGACTTTTTTACGACTGTCACTGAAGTGCATCCAAGCCTGAATGACTCAACAGGTGTACAGTCTAAAAGCATAAGCAATGACACGCTGTCTAGATTGGCGAAGACTGTTTTAGCGCTTAAGGAAGATAAGAAACAGAGGTTACAGAAGGTACCTGCCCAAATCCAAGCTGATCCTTGTGAGAGAAATTGATACAGATGTTCACCAGCATAAACTCAACTTTTTTACGTTATGTATGCCATAGCATGTTCTCAAATGCTGTAGAAAATTTCATGTAAATCATACTCCTATCCATTAAAAATATTTTTCTCAATGCAATAGGATCTTTTAGTTCAGCAGAATCTCAGTTGTATGGATAATTTAAAATTTTGGGAAAACGATTATTTTAACACACGCATGGTTTAGAATACATTCAAAGGATAAATCTTCAGAGTCAAGTCTAACCTTTAGTTTAATGATTTTATTTATTGTGTTTTTAATAGGCTTTATTGAACTTCTCAATGGATTATAGAGAAGTAAAATGACTATTATTTAGGAAATGCTTATTGTAGTAGATTCCTCTTTAATTGCCTTTTCGTAACTTTTTGCATTTTACTACTTGTTGCTTTGAGGTTCATCTTCTCCATGCAAACTAAAGTTCTCTTTTGACTCGTGTGCTTATTTGCAGCTTCAAGAATTAGCAACTCAGCTAATTGATCTTTGGAATTTAATGGACACACCCCAAGAAGAACGAAGCCTATTTGATCATGTTACATGTAATATTTCAGCTTCAGTAGATGAAGTCTCCATTCCTGGGGCTCTTGCCTTGGACCTAATTGAACAGGTTTCTAGAGTTCTGTACTATTCGAAAGTCAAATTCACGTGTACAATCAAATTTTTTGTTGATTTAGTCAGTTAAATTCGTGTGTACAATCACTATTGTGGTTAATTTAGTCATTTCTGCATTTGTGAAGGCTGAAATAGAAGCTGAAAGGCTTGATCAGCTAAAAGCTAGCAGAATGAAGGAAATTGCTTTGAAGAGGCAGGGTGAGCTAGAAGAGATATTTGCTCATGTTCACATAGAGATTGATATTGATGCAGCTCGAGAAAAAATCTTGGGACTCATTGATTCAGGGAATGTTGAGCCTGTGGAATTATTGGCTGACATGGACAATCAGATCGCGAGAGCAAAAGAAGAGGCTCTGAGCAGAAAAGATATACTGGATAAGGTTGAAAAATGGATGTCAGCTTGTGAAGAAGAAAGCTGGCTTGAAGACTACAATAGGGTAATTATATTTCTATCCTTCCTCACCCCCTGCTCTCTCTACCTCGTTCTAAATCTTATGTGCATGTAGACAGCACTTGAAAACTGAGAAATTTATTGCGCACAAGTATTCACAAACAATACAGAAATGTTGGAAAGTCATTTCTGTATCTGTGACGGTAATGTTTCTAGTCACATTATTTTTTAGGCTTAGGCAGCCTTCGATTGTGCATGTTTTTGTGACAATTCGTTAGATATGAGTAATCTAATTTCAGTGTGCATATTTTTGTAACAGTTTGTTAATCTGTCTGTAATTAAACTGTATTGATTAAGGGTTTAAACTTGATAACTTGTCCAGCATATAAATTAAAATGCTTATGCTAGTGGCTGAACATGATAGTTTCTCCTTTTGAGAAATTGGGTGTGATCAATCAATTTTTCTTTAGCATGACATGAATAAGGGGTTGGGTGTGATCAATCAATCAATTTTTCTTTACCATGCCTGGTTCCTTCTCTAGCAATTGATGCTATGAATCATATTAATATCATCAATACACCAGCTGCAATTAGGGGTGGCAAAATGGCTCGGGCCGCCCGGGCTCGACCCGTGAAAAGCCCGAGAGGCCCGGCTCGCAGCCCGGGATACCGAGCCAAGGCTCGGGTCGAGCCTCATTTTTGGGGCTCGGCCCGATCCGGGCCGGCTCGTATCAAGGGCTTTTAGGCTCGCGATCAAAAAAATGTAAAAAAAATAGAATAATACTGAATTTTTTAAAAAAAATAAATTTAGAGCCTGTTTGGCCCCCTTTTTATTTCCATTCCCATTCTCATTCTCATTTTTTTCTCTTTCTTTATTTCAACCACACATTTTTCAAATAAAATAATATTACACACAAATCTAAAACTTTTCATCATTTTTCCACCACACATTCTTCCATCAATCACTATTCCAAAAATTCTATTCTCATTAAAATCAATATCAAACACACTTTTAAAAAATAGAAAATACGGGTCGGCCCGGGCTCGGGAAAAGCCCTGGCCGAGCCCCCAAAATTCCACCGGGCTTGGGCTCGGCTCGGGCCCGGAAAAAGCACGGATCCTCCGAGCCCGAGCCGATCCCAGGCCTAGAATTTTGGCCCGCGAGCCGGGACGGCCCGGCTCGCTGCCACCCCTAGCTGCAATGAACATTGACTTCTGGTATAGATGAAACTAATGAACATTGATTTCTGCAACATCTCTATTTCAATTAGTAATTAACTTCTGGTATATATGAGAACTATCTTCTACAGTTTCAACACTTGTAAGCTTTATCTTGACATTGAAATCTTTATTTTTTGTTGGAGCTAATTCTTTTGATTGGCTAGTTATTACAAAATGGCATGAAGGTGACCTTGCACTTGTATATTGTGCCACTGATGTTAAATTGGTGAAACAGGATGAGAACAGGTACAATGCTAGCAGAGGTGCACACTTGAATCTGAAGAGAGCTGAAAAGGCACGGATCTTGGTCAATAAAATTCCAGGTATGTTCCAAACTATGAAATATCTTTATATTCAAATTGATTAACATAATAGATAGCTGATATTGCGAAAAGGGAATTAGAAGTTTACGTCTGGAATACCTTTCACAAGTCATATTCTTGGAGTAATTGATTTTAAATTTTTTTTTTTGGCTATTGTAGCTCTTGTTGACACCTTGATTGCTAAAACTCGTGCATGGGAGCAAGATCGTGGTATAACATTCACATATGATGGCGTTCCTCTCCTTGCCATGCTAGATGAATATGCAATGCTCAGACAAGATAGAGAAGAGGAGAAAAAGAGGTTGAGAGTAAGTCTTTCTGTCCATTACTGTGTGACTGTGTGAGAAGTCTGTTTGGAAAGCCAATCCTTGGAAGTGGAAGGAAGTTACTCATGTCAATCACTAACATTATTTAATGCGCACTTTATTCCCGTGTCTGTTACCTAAGTTCTATGTATATTTCACAGGATCAGAAAAAGTTCCATGATCAGATGAGTAAAGAACAAGAAGCCATTTTTGGTGCAACGCCGAGCCCAGCGCGACAACTTAGTACCAAGAAGGTGGTAGGTCCACGAGCCAATGGAGGCACCAATGGTACTGCGAGCAGACGTCTTTCTCTTAATGCACATCAAAATGGTTCCAGATCTATAAGTAGAGATGGGAAGACCAGACCAGTTGCTCCTGTGAACTATGTCGCCATTGCAAAAGACGACGCAGCATCTCACATTTCTGGGACCGAGCATATTCCGAGTACACCATAAGTATTTGAAAATAGTAGTATCTGTTTTGTTGTTATTTGGTTATCAGAGTAGTTTCTGTAGGACAGTTGTTTGATATGCGAGTGAATTAGCGTAGAAACTGAATCTGCTGTATGTCTTGTATCAAGGTTTACGAGTTCTTTAAATCAATGTGTTGCACAATCAAAATCATGAACCAAATTAGATTTCAAATTGACGATGGCACTATGGTTGTATGTCGACGTATATTTTGTAATGATATCAGAGGTAAGGCATTAAATAAGTACGTCGGCTGTATACGTTTTGATCTGCTTTGCTTTAATTTAACTATGGATTAGTTAAATAAATGCTCACTTGAAGCCTTCGCCAGAGAAAATTGCTGAAGCACATTAGGCGAACGAGTTGTAAGATTTGCATTTGTGGATCTGGCATGTGGACTAATCCATACGAGGGAAGTTTGATCGAGTAAACCTCGAAGGAAAAAGCTCCTTGTCTCGGGATTAAATCTCGGGTCAAACCGGGGGCGCCATTTAACCAGCCGCCAAATGGTGCCCTTGGTTTGACCCAGAATTTAATCTTGGGACGTATAGCACGATTGAACCTCAAAACTAGTCTCTAATAATTGACCCACTCCTTGTTAGTGTTGTCTTATGGTGGTTCTACTTAGGGTTAACAGTTCTCACTTCCGCCCATGATGAACCATTGTTATCATCTATTGCACAATATAATCTAGTCCAGTATTATGTTGGCCATATTTGATATGCAATATATAGTACAATCTTTTGACTTGTTTCTCTCTTCAATATTTGTTAATATTGTACAGTCCACTTTAGTGATAATGCTATGCTCATGGACGCTCTACCCAATATTTATAAATTAAATTTTCTCATCTTTAATATTTTAAAATGTTACTCAACCCTAATTACCAATCACGTTCCTTGATATTTAACTGACACTACGTGTAGACAAGGCCTCAATATTAACATAGTAGTGGATAGTGTCGAAACCCACATTCAGTTTTGAAATGAAATACTTGGCCAATTTGACACGACTTCTAAAAAATCAAAAATTACTTTACCGTTGAGAAATTTTTAACATATTTGAATAATTTTTCAAAAAGTGCTTGAAAGTTAAATGAGCTCGATTGACAAGATTTCTGCTTCTTTTAGAGAAGTTTCATGAAAAAAATTGCCTTAAAAAATCATTGCTTGAACATATTTACTTTTGGTTCTGGATTGCTAAATCAAACATGGATTAGATGTTGTCGTCATGAATCAAACAAATAGAAAGCAATTTGGTATATTAGACTGAAAAAAAACAAATATATATTTTCTACGTAATTTTATTTCTTAATTATGTTCGGTCCCACTGTCGAACATAACCTCAAGTCCTCCGGATCTCAAACCAATTGCTCCATAAACAATGATGACTCCAATGTTTCATCTCCTGGTGAAAATTATCACATACAAGACTTAATAATACAATGATAAGATTTTAACTTATTTTAATGTATCCAATACGACACTTACAAGGATTATTTTCTGTCACAAGCAAAAGTAAAATCTAATAAACTTCCTAGATCCTTATCGCCCAAAAAATTTAACAATCTTGTGATCTAAGATCCTTATCACCCAAAAAATGGCAATAAAGCAGTTCAATCTAATTCCTAGCCAAGAATCAATTACAAAATTATAACTAAAGCTTCATATGGTACACAAAACTGAACTTGAGAACGGTTTCTTCCTATACTGCACCAAGCTACCTGTAGAGAACAATTTCTCAGATTTGCCAGATTAATGGTGAAGGTTAGCATGAGATGTAAATTAAGTAATGAACACAAAGTGCACATAAAAATGGAACAATCTTAGCAAGCAGAAAAGCTAAACAATGTATCTTTTATTTATCCCCTATTTGTCTCTCTTTATCTCAAAACTCTTTATTAATCATACTCATTTTTTTAATTATACATTCACACAATAAAATATTTTATACGTGAACCCAAAACTTTTCTCTAATTTTTAACCATTTTTAATCCCATTCTCCAAAAAATCACTATTCCAAAATATTATTTTCCCCCAGTTTTTCTTTATAATGACCATCAAACAAGGACTTGATCTCAATTGGCTAGAACAAAGTGCACATAAAAATGGAACAATCTTTGCAAGCAAAAAAGCTAAACTATGTATTTTTTTATTTAGCCCCTGTTTGACTCTCTTTATCTCAAAACTCTCTATTTATCATACTCATTTTTCTACTACACATTCAAACAATAAAATATTTTGCACGCAAATCCAAAACTTTTCTCTAATTTTTAACCACTTTCTCCAAAAAATCACTATTCAACACATCGTTTTCCCCCAGTTTTTCTTTATAATGGCCATCAAAAAAGGACTTGATCTCAATTGGCTAGAATGGTGGATAAGTTTGAGAACACACTTGTATTCAAACCATTTCATGATAAGCTATACTAGATATAGGGATGGCAAAAAAAATCATCAAACATAAGAAGAATTCGCCAATTTATTTATTTTTTTAAGAAATTAATATTTTTAATGGAAAATTTCATTCATTCTAATAGAAGATGGGAACTACAATTATTTAAAGAATATGAAAAACAATAAAAGCTTTAATTTACCAAATATATTTGAATAATTTAACTTTTGAAAATAAATAAATAAATTTAAAAATTAATAAATTTATTATTGTCTTACTTTAATGAATGGGGACAATAAAATGAATTATTAAAAACTGAATTATTTGAAAAAAAAAAAAAAAAAAGGTAAACAGGAAAATGGCCTTACCCCGCCCCACCTTAAACGGGTAATAGGACGGGAAATTCCCCAACGGGCGAGGGGAGAGGGAGGTTGCCTTGCCCTGCCCCGTTGCCATCTCTACCTAGATAGCACATGACTAATAGTCTCTCTACATTTATGTGCTCCTTTTCCACATCTTGGAGAAGATGTGATTGGAATTTAGAGCCAGTTTTGCAAGACTTTTGCTTCTGCATTTTGTAGAAGAGCTTCTTGAGAAAGCTATGTTAGGACAGCTTCTTCTAAGAACTCCTCTAACAGAACAAAGCGCTTCCAGAAAATTATCCAAACAAGTTCAAAAACAGTTTCTTAATCTCAAAAGCAACTTTTAACTTTTTCAGAACCAGGCCTTTTATGAACTGTACAAAAGATGCGATTAAAAAGTAAAAATGTTCATTCAAAAAAAAAAAAAACTAGTACATTAAGGATGGAGTTTCAGACAAAAAGAAAGGACATGCACCTGATTAAACTGTGACTGAACGGGGGCAGCATCCATGTACTGACCTATGGTATGCCTAACCCGTAATTAACAGGAAATGTCACGGAATAAACCTTTTGATTCATCATAAATCCATCTGTAAAAAGAAACATAGAAATGAATGTAGATAGTAGATAGATGAAAATACTAAAGAATAGCGCATACAGAAAAACATTTGTCAACCACACATCAATCCTACACAGAAATATGCAACTGGAAGTAAATAGAATGCACTCAATGGACGCACTTGCACAGATAAAGTGGAGGTAAACGATGGTTTGGCTGTGGCCTTAAATGAGTTCTCCTTTCACTTTCTTCAGCAAACTTTCTTGGCGGAAGGACTTCACATGGGCTTTGTATTAGGCCAGCCATTAATGTGCTATCACGATTAGACACGCAGACCTATAAAAAATGCATCAAGAAATAAGTTCATGTGAACTCTTAGTTATAAACAGCAATAAAACATGTAACAAGAAAATACAATGAAAATGACCCAAAAGATGCAAGCTGACATTTGGAATAATATGATATTTTTTCGGGTGACCTGGAACACATTAAGCCCTGTTTGGTCTCCATTTTCTAAAACTCATTTTTCCTCAAACTCATTTTCAACCACACATTTCTTGGGACACAATTTTTGTAACCCCAAATTTCATCAACTTTTATCAAAATTTACTAATAATCTAATTTTTAGCTCAACCAACACAGGAGCTAAAAGAAGGCAAAAAATAACAAGTGAAAAATGCACAAAACTGTAGATAAAATGAATTCAGATATCAATGAAAATTTTAGTTTCTGTTACGGGCAATCCCAAAAGACCCAGCATGCACCACGTGGACGAACCCATACTCGGCCTTATATTCGAACCCACGCGTCGAACTGGTAACGACGAACCCACGTTATCGAACCGCCATTGATGAACCCCTTGAGACCGAACTCATGTGCGGTACCAAACTCATGTTACATCAACAGTGGGCAGTATGGCTCTCCTATGGAAGATCTCGTGGAAAAGATTTTCTGACAGATGAGTGATGTGACAACACTGCAATTACAGCTGCGCCAATCCCGCATGTCAGAGTCCAATCATAGAAGATCAGAGCATTAAATACATTGAAGTCTGTGATAAGAAGTTCAGCCGTCGGGATAAGGCCACGTGTCCTTGCATCCAACGGTTCTCACTTGCCCTCTCTTACTATATAAGCTCACACATTGTGTCATTTGAAGATAATGCTAAATTGGATTCTCAATACTTCTTAGCAACTCTCTACATTTTTACTGTTCCATTTATCTCCCCAAGGCCGACCCCCTTAAATATTTTGGAGGCTCACGTTTTAACCTTCCCACACTGATATATATTTCCACTCCAACTGACTTGATCGTCGAAGTGCACGCGGCAAGCTCCCCCTCTCTTTGGAGAAGGCCACGTGAAACTGACGGTTTCTACTAATGTGCAGGAAGAAAAGTTGAACCAGACGTGAGAGGCCCTGAGATCTGTTGACAGCTCATAGGTACAATTTTTTAGGTCAACGTTTTCTTTATAGAAAACAAGCTTCCTATCTTATCTTCTACACATCTTTTCAAATTTATAATATATAAAACTACAATATACAAACAAATCAAAAGGTATCTACATCTTTCCAATTTATCAATTAGCATAACCAAAGGTAGCAACAAAAACCAATTTAATAACGTGTGACATTTATATGGTTTCTTCTAATTTAATTTTACACCATTCACCTACAAACCCACTATTGCCTCCATCCTTAAGTATAATGCAGTCCTAGTCTCGACTCAGGTCCATCTTTAAACAGATGTCGAAAAATCCCAAATAGATGCTATTTTTAACTATTTGTCATCCGAGTTAAGCCACCAAAAATCTTTATCACACTTTTGCAGTAATCAGTCCGAAAAAGGTTACTTATTATTGTCAAAAGTTATCGATATCTTTGATCAGCTTCCTTCAACTTTTTGCCAAATGCAATGGTGATGATTAAAGTAAAATTAATACAATACAATTAAGAGCAAAATATTTGATAAGCAGCCCAAAGTCTTAGCACCAGAACTACTCTTGACATTCAAGGCACACCAATAAGAAACTTTTCTATGCCGTAGCTTATCTCAGTTCAAAAAAGTTCACTTGGTATCTTCGATGCTATTAATGATTTTCACGTGACGACTTGAACTTTCTGAAAGATGCATGGGTGAAAACTTAAGTAAAACCAATTATACACATATAAAAGCATTAAGACACATCATAATGGACACAAAAATACACAGGAGAACCACTACTCATGCAAACTTGGTCCTTGTAATGATGATTTGGGTTTATATTGAATTTTGTGTTCATACATCACTGTGCTTTGAGCAAAACATTCCAAAAAAGGATAAACATAGTTCACCTCACTGCTTTCTAGGCCACAAGGGCGGCCAACAGCCTCAGGCAAATCACCAGGGAAGTAACACCGATGTACTGTTACCCACTTTGCTCTAGTATTGTTATCCTCCCACATGGCCTGCAGCAAAAAAAACAAGAGTCTTAATGCCTGAACACCAGGGCAACATAGTTTAGCAAACCCATTCTCTATACTTGTAACTAGGAACATTTACAGCAACAGTTCTCATTGGTGATAACTCAATCTGATCAAGGTATCATAACAGTCAAGGCACCGCAAGGCAAACAGAAAACAGCAGGCAAATGGTATTCAAATATCCAAACCAAACATGCATGATCAATCACAATGCTCAAAATGATAATATCACATCCCAAGGATTGGCAAGTCTGAATAGTAAGGATTTTTGTGGAATCAGACAATCTACAATAAATGGTACTTCAGATTCCCTCCAGTCCATTCCCCGGATAGGTTAGGGGAACATTTGAGCCATTGCCTTCCATGGGAGAGGGGATACGAATCAGATTCAAAATATTGGACCAGTAAACACTTTCTGCTAACATTTTCATTTTTTATCATGAATGCTCGAAAATGGATCCATGTAGGACACACAAATTTGAAGAGGAAGTAGTTTATCTCACACCCATCGCTTAAAATTAATCACACCTAACATGTTCCAAAAAGATATAATGGGTTTGTTTGAACGCGCCAAACTAGCAACGGCACTGAAGCAGACCTAATTCTGTGTGTTCCAAATTAATTTATAAGACGAAAGTACCTGACAAACATTGCTCAACTATAGCCACCTTATTGTACTCTGGCGAAGAAAGTAGCAATTGACTCAAAAAAATTCTTGAATGTGTGGATTGGAAGATGTCAATAAAAATTATCATCCCACAAAACCTAAATGCAAAGATAGATTGCTCACCTGAAGCTTTGAAGGGATCAACCTATCATTGTCAAAGCGAATAAGAACATACTCCTGAACTTTATACATATGCCCATTGATGTAGCAAGATTGATAGTAAGTTTTCTTATCCACAACTTTCATTATGTTGCCGCCCCAATATACAGCATGTAAGCCATCTGGTGCAGAAATATTGTGCTCTGTAACTCCATTACTGGCAGTAGTTTCTGAACTAATTTCTCGGAAAACTTCATCCTTTAGTTGATTTAAGTTATTGTTGGAAGTTTCTTTACCATGAGATTCTGTCGAATCCCTACTCACGACATGATTTTCAAGAAACTGATTTGGTGAACTTACTTCATCACTAGCTGGCCTTAGGTTACTATCTTGAGCGTCAACAGGAGCTCGTGAGTTATCAGATAAAGTGGGAACGGCGACTGACTTCTCAGGAGGATCTGACATGAATTCAATCATTTTCCCATCACATGATTTTTCAGCCGATGAGGTTACAGGAGTAACACAAGCAGCATTTGAGGTTTTCATCACATCATTTGGGCAAGTTCCAGAGAATTTGTCATCCACCTTTGCCTCACTCGATATGATACCATTCACTTGCACTCCTTTAGCATCTTCCGCTTTTGTTCCTGATACTTGATTGCTATAATCACTTTCAGTGGTATCATTAGTTACATTTTGAATTGAAGTGTTCCCATTGACCATTACCTTCAGCTGACTGATATTCTCATCTGAAGCCTCAACCTTTTTCGTTGAAGTTGATGTAACAGCTGCTGCATTCGAAGGCACCTTTGGTGTATTGATGTTTCTCATGACACGACCATACTTGGGGGGTATAGGTTTCCCATTGCTTAGTGACAAGCACTTTCCACAATGCCACTCTCCTCTAGGAACTATCTTTTGATTAGTTGTCTGGAGGCATTTTAAGTGAAACCCTTTCTCACAAGCATCACAAACAAGTAAACTGTCTATCTCTGTAAGGGTAGACACGCACATCTGACACGTCAACGCCTTGTTCATGTAATCCCTAGAAGGAGCCTTCCAAGGAGGACACTTCGGATCCTGAGACTGCAATAATTTATGAATGATCTTACTAATTTCAGCATGTGTATTACCCAATGAAGGAGTCTGAACGGAGTTCGTTCCTTGTAAAGTCGGAAGTGCCCTTGGTGGTCCAGTAATTTTCTGAGAGACAACTGGCCTGGGGGTTGCTTGAGGGGCCAATCCAGACTTACCATCAACAACTCCATCTTTAACAGACAAATGCACTGGCAGCTTAGTATCTAAACAAATTTTAGCTGATGAGCCAGATTGGGGTTGCACCGACCAAGTTGGAGTTCTCACGCTTGAGTTAGCAGTGTAATTTACTGCAGTGTGAAAGAGTACAGAAAATTGGAGGACCATAAAAAATGTGAAGAAAAATCATTAGACAGCCAATTCCCATTAAGAGAAATTTCGTGGCACAGAATAGGCTTCAAACAGATAATTATACTCTTCACAACGTGAAAGAATCCAGAATTTGAAGGACGATAAAAGAATTATGAAGAAAATCAATAGACAACAACATAGTCGTAGTAAGACCAATTCCATAAAGAGAAATCTCATGGCATGAAATAGTCTTCAAACAGATAATTACACTCTTATGTTATAAATTTCCATGAAAAAATCGATATTCAATTATGAAGTTTTCATTTTTAAAGAAAATGCATAGTAGCATTGCTACAAATGCTTCTAAATGTTAAATAAAGCAAGTTCTGGCGCACAAGAACACAGGCATTAAGGGTAATGTGATGTTTGCTATTGCCAATATGAACCTTAATTTACTTTTAACAAGAACCTTGCAATCAAAGATCTTCACAACATAATTTAATTGAGCAGATCTTTTGCCGTCAATTACGATTAAGAGCAAGAAATCAGTGTGACCTTGAACTTGTGAAGGGCAAAGAGAACCATTTAGTCTTGCATCCAATCTAGCAAGAGGACGGTCAACTCTAGGCAATGCTGGTGAACCAAAATGACTTGAGGGCGAAGCACTGGAAACTCCTGGTCTTATCTCACTAGTAGAAAGCTGATATGTTGAAGATGTAGAATTTGATGGAGTGTCATGACCCAAAGGTGAGGAAGATTTAAAATTTCCGGAAGATATTGCCATGTGAACTGGTTTCTCTGACTGAGACATCTGAACACTGCGTGGTGTACCATAGTTTTCAGCTCCCGTGTGAGGGTTCATTTGCTGACTTTGAGATGAATGTGGAGTGGATGGTAGAGAATTTTTTTCTGATTTTTCCATCTAAAATGGGATAAAAGAACTAAACATCAGCATAAAGCATAACCACAGTTTGCTAGGCAATATTAAGTCAACCGATGCAGAACAAACAAGCATAATGTCAACTTCCATCCATAATGAAATATTATAGAAAACATGTCAGGTAATATACCTTTTTAACGGCACTGATGCTATCACCAACCAGTCAAAACGCATACAAGAAATTGAATGAATCAGCAAACAATCACAATACTTAGCATCTGAGTACATGGCTAAATTAGTACTCCACGAAGTATGGTCAAAAACATAAAGTGAAAAAATTCTAAAAAAAACAAAAGTTCTTGACCATGAGAACGTCCGTATATGTGTTAACTATATGGACAATATTATTTAATAACAACAAATACAGAGATCAAGACATAATACATTGAGAACAAAGTTTCCCTCAGACGCGAATTAAGATCCAAATTGATACTCAACCAAGTCATCGTTCTTGTCTGCATGTTTCAAGCTGCCAATTAGACTTTTACAAATGTTTTACCGTACATTCTTTAGTGTGTATACTTTTAATGAGTACAATTTTGTATTTTCATAATGTCATGAATTATTATATTGGTTAATGATGATGAGGCTTACAGCTTATAAACATCATCGATGCAAATTAACCCGATTCAGCCATTTTAAATGCTGCATTGTAAGATGTTCCCATCTTTAGATAAACGATTCTGTATCTTATCCAAATATTGTTGTTTCTCTTTATGTAGACACCTTCTTAATTTAGCCACCTATACTTGATCTTAACCTCAAAAACCTAGTTATCCACCCATCTTGAATCAATCACATTAAGAAACAAACTGGTACTCCTATTATAGGCACTTTATATCTATGTCAGCAAGAAGAGCGGAAAGTGTGAGCTCCGAATCCACGGATCTGTTAATGAAAAAGGCAATTTTATTTTTTAATTTTAATTTTAATTTCAATTCTCATCTATGAGGGTATCAAATCCTCTATCCTTGTAGCTTCTCCAAGAGAAACTCTTCTTTATCTTTAAAATCATTAGAGGTAGTTGTGGATGATCAAAATTAGAAATAGGGGCAGACCTCAGATTTATTGGTTGCCATATCTTTGGAAATATTATTCTCCACCATTTAGAATACTGAACACATGGTTTAAGAAAAACTTAATCCTAGAATCCCACTTCACCTGAGGCTTACACCTAAAAAACGCCACCTTAAATGCCATTTGTGAGGTGTAGCCTCAGGCTAACTTAGGCGTCCGTCCATTTGCCTTGTATCGTTTGAGCATTTAATTCTTGGCCTTGGCTTTTTGAGGTAATTTTTTTATAACCTAAAATATTTTACATATTTTTTTAATTACTTTTTTCTACCTACGCGAAGGATAATACGTCGTTTTTTTTTATATAGGTAAAAAAAAAAAAATACATCATTGCAATCGGATGATGATAAAGAATGAAAAGATAATTACAATTAGGGATAATTATGATGTACAACACTCCTATTGGGCGGCATGTCCAAATCCGACATTTTTCATATCGTGTCGAACACTAAAACTCCATGACATGAGTTCAATAAACCAAATGTTGTGTCCTATTTTTTATATAAAGGCAAGTGCTCGACAACATGACAAATGTTGTGTTCTATATTAAAAAGTTCAAAATAAAGATATTACGTGTAAATTGATTTTTAAAAAAATTTGATTTCATGTTCCCAATGTGTCCATGTGCTACTATTTAAAAAATCACATTTCAACATGTTCGTGTCATGTCCAAAGTGCGTGTCTATGTCCGTGCAACTTAGATGTTAATGATTCCCTAAAAGACTATATTAGTAGTGATGATATAAGAATTTTTTAAGTTGTCTCCACTTCTTAAAATAAGAGTATAATTCTGTTACATGATTACTAATTTTGAGAAATTTTATTATTCAATTTATTATGATTTTTTCAAAGTGTATGATACAGTAAAAATAAAATTCTGTATTTTCATATTATTTGGAATTCATTTATTGTTATATCTTAAACCTTATGTCTCAATGTGTCTTGAGGCTTACACCTCGCCTAATAGAGGAAATATCACAGTATGCCTTTTAAATATTGACAGAACCAAATGGGCGAAAATTATTCTAAACGGTGCTTTTAAGAATTCAAACCATGACTTGTCATATTTTAGTTATCACAAGGTTCCACCAAATGCACAAAGAGAACACTTGTGAGAGTAATCAAATTCAACAGCATTCCGAAATGCACATAGTATTTATCATATGTAGTGGGGAGCAAAAATCTAGGTTTATCACTTCAGTGGTAACTGGGCCCAATCAGGATTGTTTGTTAGGAAGATGGGAAGAAGAGGACCAAAGAGAATGTACAATTTTACAATTTGCCCAATCAGGATTTTACAATTTTATCTCTTTAAAACTTCCTATGTATCAGACAAACCAAATTCACTTTAATTTTGACAAATGATATAGCTTTAATCGGTTTTTGTCAGCGCAAATTATACTGAAAGTTCAATGATTAAAATCGCTATGGAGACTATAGATGAAAACAAACTGTGCAATTTTCCCAATTATTGCTTTTCACCACTTTTTCTGCTTCAAACTTTCTTCCGCAGCTATTTTTGCAAAAAGAAAATTGTGAAATATTCAAAGAAAACACAGTATTCATATTCCATCAAACAGTGTCCTGTCTAATAAATCTGATAACAATAATCTCAACTCATTCTTTCTCCATTGCACAATAAAAAAAATCACCAATTACAGTAATTAACACAAATTCAACAGCCTGAGCAAACAATTGAAAATTAGAATAAACGAAAAAAAAAGAAAGGTAAAATGATAAAACCTTTCTTTTAGAGATCAATAACTTCTCAGCAATTGACAATTTGGGAGGTCGAAAACCTAGTCTTTGTTCCTTCAATTTATTAAGCCCCAAATCCTCAATCACACCCCCAAAAGCATCCCTTGGAAACACATCCTTAGGGGCAAACCCCTCACAAACCTTCACCAACATTTTCCGGGCTTCCTTCATCAAGTCCTTCTCGGCCTCTGTCGCTCCCCTCCCTCCCCTCATCTTCCCCATAGCCGCCAACACCAACACCATCTCCGCGACCTTCTTTACATTCACAACCAAATCCCCACCCCCTTTAATCCTCTTAGCTTCTTTCAACACTTCCCCATCCTCTTGCACCGGTCTCTTTTCACCCACGCCCTCCAATCCTACTCCAGATTCAATCCCCACCATCGACTCCATCTAACACAAAATCCTACTAAACAATGACCTCTAAACCTCCATGAAAAGCACCGCTTCGGCAGAATTCGAAACGGAATCCTTCGCGATTGGCGTACAGACCTGCAGAGAAGAGAGACGAGTAAAGCCATAAGAGGGAAAAGAGAGAATGAAACCCTAGAGAGAAGGAGAAGAAGAGGGGGGAATTTTGGGGGAAATTAAAATTTGGAATCGTTAAAAAAATCTTAAAAAATAAACCTTTTTGGCGGCTAATTGAAATACAAAGCTAAAGAGTAAATCTTATAAGTGAGAGCTTTGGGCAAAAGACTTGAGCAGGGACGAGGAGCAAAAGAGAAGCGAGAGAGGAACATTAGTGCATAATTTTTACTTATTTCCTTCAGTTAGTTTTTTATATTGGATTAGTACGAGGGTTGCACGGTGTCGGCCGTGCTACCTTCTTCTCATTTTTACACGTTTGCCCTTGACTTCTTTATAATGGAGTGAATACATTTCATTTTGGACGATTTGAAACAAATTTTAAACCCAAATTATTTAAATTGGTTTGGAATTTTTCCAAACAAAACCAATCAAAACCATTTTTTTGGTTTGATTCGATTTAAAATCACGATTTAGTAAAGAAAAAATTAATACATATCAAATAAATTGAATCATAAATATTAATTTAAAATTTCATGTTAAAACATAAATTATATCGTTGAAAAAATTGCAAATCAAAGTTATATAATTATATTCATTATAATGCAACAATATGACATAAATATTTTAAACTCGTAGTCGATACTAATGGTATACATCTGCAATTGTAATACACGATTCATTCTCTTCATAAATATAAAAATGTAGTACATAAATTCAATGATTATAGTTAAATGATATAAAAAAATTAATAAAAGAAAGTGAATAAACAAATTCAAATACAATAATACCTAGCTACCCGTGACTTTTTTGTGAATCATCCAATACTTCTACTTCATCCAAATATTGGTGAATTGCTTTGAGAGAGTCTGGCAATTATTAAAACAAAACAACATAACTACCAATAAAATCATAGAAACCAATTACCAAAAAATAAGAGTTTGGATGATCTGACTCGAAATTTTGGGCAATTTTTGAGATAATTATTAGTAGAAGGAAATGAAGAATGTGTTTGAAAGAGATTATTTGGGAAAAATAAAATTTTGAAATAGTGATATGATGGGAAATGTGTTGTTAAAAAATAAGGAAAAGTTATTGATGTGATGGAAAATATTATTTTATTGAAGAATGTGTGGTTGAAAATGAGTAGAAGAATGAGAATGAAAATGTACAAATTTGAATTAAAATCTAGATTTAATTGTATGCTCGGTTGTAATAAATGATCAATGAATATGATTTGACAGCAGCTCTTCAACATTTTACCAAACTTAAGGGCTTTACGTTTATAATTGAAATGATTGATGAGTATTGATAAGTGCATTTTTGCGCACTTATTTAGACCACAAAACATGAATAATTGTAAATAAGTGTGTTGAAATATGGCTTAATTTGGTATGAATTGTATTTGCAGGACAAACATTGATAAATATAACGAAAAGTATGAGAAAATAACCAAAAAAAATCAAGATGGGAGAAAATAAAGTTCGGGGATCAAAACAAACAAAACGGAAAGAATCCATAGATGTGACGACGGAAGATGGAATGAAGATTTAAGAGTGTTAGGGATCAATCGGATAAGAACGAAATCAAAGAGATAAAATATAATCGAAACATTATCACGTATCAACTTTCCGACGAAAAATTTATGCTCTGGATCTTAGCCTCACGTTGAGACCAATTTTTGACATAGCAAACGATCGAATTGGAATATGGTATCTGAAACAAAGTTGTAACCCTTTGAGTTAGCTTTCCAACGCATCTTGAATTATCTCAATCGAATATCAAGAGAGAAAGATATGATGAAATATTGAAGACGGTTTGGTGAAAAAATATTATAATTATGCGGTTGCATAGTTAAAAATTAATGCGTCCGCACACCTATTTTCAGAGAATTCAAGTGCTGCTTTTTGGTGAACCATGCGGTCGCATGGTAACTTGATAGTGAAAATGTGTTCGACTTTTATCACTGCAAGTGTACGGTTCGCTTCAAGTAATAAAGTGAATTTTTAAGTTCAAGTATCGTTCTCACAAAGATTTAATAGCTTAATTCTATTTATTCCATCATTAACCGAAACAAGAAACTGTTTTATATGATTTGTAATGCAATTGTAGCTAAACTAGTTATCTAATCATGCAATTGTAAGTGCAACTAAATTAAATGCAAATTAGGCTAAATGCAATGATTTGATTGAATGCAAATTGATGTAACTAATGAAGAAGAAGTGTACTAGGATCGCGAATCCCCATACAATGATCTATTTTAACCCCAGTTTTACAATATGACAACACGTTTGATTTGTGAATAATCAATATTCCTAAATCATTCAAAACTTTCTCAATTAAGTTTGAACCTATTTTCATACACGACTCGACGACATCTCTACGACGAGAGCAAATATACAAAAATGCATAAATTATTCTAAACACTTAGAAATTTACGTAGCATATCGGCATATATCTATCTCCTAGCGGACCCTACGATGATTTATACCTCGTTGAGCCTATTTTCCTTCTCTCGAATGCATAAAATAAGCCACCACAATGACATAATCGTTGCGCATATAATTATGGATAACAATTAATGTATATAAATCATTCGACAATCACAATACGTGTTTTAATGTCAATAATGTAAAACTAAGAATTGAAATATCACATCATATGATTTATCGTTCTTCTAATACAATAATATCTAGTCTAGCATGAAAAAACTAAGAAAACAACATATATGAATAGGAGAAGACATCACCCTATTGATTCCTGAAGTGAATTCTTAAATCTTGGATTAAATCTTCCTGTTCTTCCCTTGTTCTTTGCTCTCTATGTCTTACTCTGTGTGTTAGAATGTGCACCCCCCTGTTCTGAACGGAATTAGAGTTTTAAAGAAGTCCAAGATTGATTTCCATAAGAGGTTGAATCAAATAAGAAAACCAAAATTTTCACGCTAAAAATCAACCACGCGATCGCATGGTACACTACCATGCGATTGCATAATTCACCAAAAATCAGCATTTGAATTCTCTGAAAACAGGTGTCTGGTCGCATGGATTTTTAACTATGAAACCGCATAGTTATAATTTTTTTCACCGAACTGTTTTCAGTATTTATATCATATCTTTCTCTCCCGATATCTGATTGAAATAATTCTAGATGCGTTAGAAAGCTAACTCAAAGGGTTACAACTTTGCTTCAAATATCAAATTCCAATTCGATCATTTGCTATGTCAAAAATAGATCTTCAACATGAGGCTGAAAATTTAGAGCATAATTTTTTTCATCTGAAAGTTGATATGTTATCAGATGAAAATATTTGATCTTTAGTCGACCAAGAATAGTAAAATTTGATCAAATTAATAATGATAAGATGGTAACACAGCATTTATTTCCATTTATCCCTTAAAATAAAAAAAAACAATATAAAAGAAAAGGGAAAAAAAAAAAAAAAAAAAAAAACTGTTCATTCATCTCTTCACCCCTCAACCCACCTCACTCCACCACTCAAAAACTAAAAATCAGAAAGTCGACACCATGACAGTCCGACACCCCCCAACCCCACCCCAACTAAACCAAACCAAACCAAACATACCCCACCTTCACCACTTGCTTCTCTTCCCTAATTTCTATGATTTTCACAATTCACTGGCCATCCAAACAATGACGAATCTGAATATGTAATTTTGAAACCAATAGCATCAGTACATCTCTGAACAATGCCCAGGTTTTCTGCCAATGGTAGAAAAAAATTATTTGTCTATGCATACAACTTTGATGTATATCAGATGTGTAGAATTTTCTCGTTCTTTAATATCTTATTTCATAACTTGAAACATAATTTATCTGGAAAAATCAGACAGCTGTCCGTATTTTTTTGCTTTAAATCGATGTGGTGGCTTTTAATTTCTGCAGTTTGCTTCAAATCGATGTTGTGACTTTGATTCTGAAACTTAGGGTTTTGAAAGTGGGAGGAATTTTAGGAATATTGGGTTTGTGGGGTTTGAAGAATATGGAAAAAGAAAATGGCGAATAAAGATGAATTGCAGAGACTGCCGTTGATGAGATTTCGGGCTATTATTATTTTTTAATCATGCGACGGTGCGGGCGGTTTGCAGTGGCGCTAGCGACGGTGGCTGTTACGATGCGGCATGTGACTATGTGGGTGGCAGTCGTCGGCGAGGTGGGCATGGTCGCATGGATGGATTTTCTGATTTTTGGTTTTGGGTAAGAGGTGAAGAAGATGAATGAACATTTTTTTTTTTTTTTTCCGTTTTTTTTATTTTATTTTAGGGATAAATGCAAAGTTACCGTGTTACCCTATTTGTCAAAATCTACTAATCTTGGACCCATGTGCATATGTTTTAAAAGATTTGGGACTATGGTTGCATAGAGTGAAGATTATGATAAAGTTTGCAATTTTTTTTTGAAAGATTAGGGACCCTGCTGCAATTCACACTTAATTTTATTTAGAGTTACTGTACGTCGAACCAATTATCAATTGGGTCCCTATTTTTTCAATTCCTATTAATTGAGTTATTATATTTTAACTTAATTCATTGCAGGTCATTCCGTCCAATTCCGAATTATTTACTAAGGGTCCGTTTGATTGCAAAAGTAGAATTTGGGTGGAAAGAAAATAAATTGCAGAGAATTGAATTGTCTAATATTTGTTTTAGAGAAAATTGTAATTAATTGGTATGATTTTCTATATTATTCGTTTCACTTTATTTTTCATGCAAATAGTTTGTTTTTGAGATAAATAATTTTATTTTTTTTTTCAATTGGGGATACAATTTGTTTGGATTTGTGAAAAAGTAAAAAAATAAAAAATAAATTTTTATTTTTTTTTTTTTGTTCATTTGGCATTTTTTACATGAAAATTGTCAATGAAAGTGATAATTTTTTTTACCATTGATTCTAGAATTTTTTTCCATTGCCTTAAAAAAAAAATTGGAACTTCAAAAATCACCAAAATGGTGTCAACTTCAATTCATCAATTAAAGGGAAATTGTGCACGTGTGAACAAAAGTGAGAAAATTATTTTCAAGGAAAAAATATGTTATCAAACACCTGGGAAAATGGAAAATAAACTTTTAGTTCCATGAAAAATTGTTTGAATCAAACATGGCCTAATAGATGTTGAAGACCATCTATTGCTAATGGCTAACCTACATGTCCATTAAAACATTACCAACTCAACAATTTTCGTCCACATCACAAAACTAAAATTAAAATTTGTACTATTAATTGGACGAAGTGACCTTCAGTAAAATGTTTTAAAGTAGCCTAGCTGACAATTGAATCAAATATGTTGATAAAAATTGTGAGTTCATCAAATATTTGATTACAAATAAATTTGAAGAAAAATGAGTTTAAAAAAAACAAGGACATTTAAAGGTTTAATATTCCGGATTAACTGATCTGGAGAATAACAAAACTTAAACCTAATACACCTATTTTCAATTGAATTGCGTTGTTTAAGAACAAGATAAAGAACGACAAACTAGATTTATTTATATTTATATCATCGATATTCGCTTACAAATTGTAGTGAAATCTCGGAAGAGCGTAAGCAAAAGAGTGGAACTACAATAATTGGCTATTTATATTAAAATTGCATGCATTGATTACACAATAACTACACTCTACAGTCTACACTGCAAATATGAATAATGCTAAACAAACATAGCCGTTGACATAACAGCTGATATCCTCCTCACATGGGTGTGTAGGTTCCACGTGAATAAAATAACATTTTTTCCCCATGTGTGTGATGTCTGTCAACCGTTACGTCAACGGCTCTATTCATGTAGCATTTCCCCTGCAAATATACATAACTTGAACCTGACATTATAAATTACAGAAGACTACAACCCACAATCCAGGCAATTCATCCATGAACATGTATTTCCATCTTAAGGTAAGTAGAAAATGTCACAAACAAGCCCCTGAGAGTTGGGAATTACTACTGTCAATGACTCGAGGTAACAGTCTTGACGATAGTTCCCAAGTCTTGAGACTGTTAACTATTTTTCAGGCGAAAGATAGAACAGGATTAACGGATGTAGAACTGTTCGGTAGATACCAAATCACTACAGATGTAAATCCAAGAATTTGAGCAGAAGATTTGTGCATTTTGAAGCTTATAACCATGGAAAGAAGGCAAGTGAAATCCTTTCCAGAGTTGTAAATTTACGTATGGCACGATCACAGTCTTCAGCATAGTGGAAATCAATGTCTGCAAAGATTAGACAGACGGTCTCAGCAAGTTGCGCATTAAAACATGCAAAGATGATGGCATTTATGAACACCGACCTATTGCAGGTAGTCAAACCTCCTTGCGAATAAATGAGGAAAATTGAAAATAAAAGTAGAGAATATTGTACGTGATAAATTATCTACGCCAGAGCATGAAAATGCAGCAATCTACGTCACATGAAGTATATGAGAACTGGCTAGAATGACAATAAAACTCCCTTCAGAAACAATCTTTTAGCTTGTTGCTGCTGTTATTGTTTTCACATGGGGAAGATAGGCCCGTTAGAGGCAGAACTGTAGACGATGAATGGTTTCTTAGGCGAAAAACGGAAAAAGTATACTTTTAGAGCTGCCACTGAACCGTGAATCCTAAATCTACTTGGAAGGTTCACATGTATTGAGGAATATTCGCCATGGAATAACGTATCATTATCCCGATCACAAAGTCGGAAAGTAAATGCATTAGCCTTCATTATCCCTCACTTCCTATGTCACTACCCTTTATATTTCTGCAAATGTAGGGCCGTTAAATAAAGGCTCCACCGTCAGCAAATGAAGAGAAGCATGGGTTCTATAAAACCCAGAATCACACTTGTATCTTTCTTAATCCCCAATGGTCTAATAACTGACTTATACACTATGCATATGAGGATCAAATTTACCTACTAATCAAAAGATAAACCAAAATACCTTCATTAGGTGCACATGCAAGTCCCCAATTTCACTCCACTTGAGAGACATGGTGAAGTCATTTAACTTGACGCTTCCCGTAAGACCATTCTGTGAAATTTCGGCAAATATTGAAGAACTGATGGACTGCAACAAACAAAATGCGTCATTTCCATCCTAATAACAAGCATTGAGTTCATAAAAGTTAACAAATAATTGACAAATTAAATCAAAAAATTTAATTGACAAAAGCAGGCAAGGTCAAAATGCTATCAACAAATAAAAATAACTCCTTAAAATAGGATTACCATCAATTGCCAATAAAAAGGATCTATGAATTCAAAGTATTTCTGCCACTGAATAAATGATCTAAAAAACTTTTACAATGTCTAACAGGTCTGAAGATGTCCCAGTCCTACATGTTTCTCCTTTCCGTCAAACAAATGCAGACAGATCTCAACTAGAAGGATACATGATCTGAGGTGCTGTATTTACCAACTTATGACCCTAGTTCGATTAAAGTTCAATAAATGACAGCATTACATGCAAAGGCAACCCGGAATTTTAATATCTGACTGTTTCTCATCAAAAAATAATTCAAAGGACAAACTAAATTCCCACAGTTGGAACAATGAAGGAGAATGAAGGAGAATAAGAGACTCATACTTGATAGCCTGATAGAAAAAGAAAATTAACAGTTGTTTCAATAGGCTTACCATTGAAATGCATGCAACTGGGATTACTTTGTCTGCATCTACAACATCAATCACCAGATCTAAGGGAATTATTGTATGAATCTGCTCCTTTCCAATTTTTATAATTGGTGGTGAAGACACAGAAATATTCAGATTAATGTCTTTGTTTGGATACAGCTTGTACAACCGAGGAAAAATAAACCTCCACTCAGTTGTGTTCAAGAGAGATTGATCCGGTACTTTGTCAACAATCCAATACATCTTACCAGCCTGAAAGAAAAGCTAACTGTTATCTAGCTAACAGATGAGACAATTTCACTATAACCTCGGGAAGCAAAAGCCAAAGTAAGTCTGTAGTGGAACAATTCCCGTAATACCATTTCTCACACAAACAACTGTCTAACTTGCCTACCCATTTTCAGGAATATGGTCAGCATGTTCAATCTTCAACTGACTGATTAGATAAAAGAAATTAAAAGCTTACTTCAAAGTAAACTGATGATGCCGACTTAAGAACATCTTCATGCAATGAGATCCTGACCATTTTATCCGCTATCTTGCTGGAAGATGAAGCCCGTAACATTCTGTGGTACTGGTTGGAAACCACAACTTCATTTTTAGCAGAAAATAAACCATTGATTTCAAGGTCTAGCTCTGGTTCTGTCAACTTCGGGTCATCAATAAATGTAACATTCAAAGCAGCAATATCATTTATTGGCACTTCTTTAGGAAGAGATTCCAATAAAGAGTCAAGATTTACAATTCCATCTTTTATTTTCTCAGACACAGCATCTTCAACTGCAGAACTAATTTTACCCTCAAAAGCATTAACAACGCTGGAAAATAGGAAAAGGGAGATTAATCCAAAATGTTATTATATACAAACTTCCATGAGTGCAAGAGAAGAAATAATAACGTGGAAAAACTAATAAGACAGAAAGGAAAGAGACAACAAAAAAGTGTTTTCCCGGATAAGTTTATAGTTGCGCAGGTAAACAGTTTAAATATACAGTTCTATATGATCTATATAGCACCAAGATAGATGTTTATCTAGAAAATTAACAGTCCTCCACCAGAAAGTTCTTTTCAGGAAGAATGCATTAAATATGTCCCGATATTTTTAAGAAAGTTGAAAAGAAATCCATTTGGAGATAAGGGAGTATAATTGTGAAGGTGCGATACAGTCATCATCATGAAGAAGAAGAAATACAAGTATCCTGTCATCATTATGCATATACACATTTAGGACACAATTACTTCACCATTATAATGGGCAAACACTGTTTAATATATTATAATTAACAGGCAAGAACTCTCCGATGTCCATAAAGCCAAAACCTACGGTAAGAGAGAGATGCAACTTCACATTTGTTCTGGATCAAAATATGAGACCACATCATTAGGCTATTGAGGAAGATTTTATATCAGGTATATATATATATAAGAGAAAAGCATAAAAACAATACCCTTGATAGAGCCATGATGCTCCACCGTCCAAATCTATAGAGATAGATTTGACATAGCATCCACATTCCAAAAGAGACAGTTTAAGAGATCCTTGTACAATTTCCAGACTGAGGGTCAGACCGATTTCCATACCTTCAACCTTAAACAAAGCAAAAATCAGCAACTTTGCATCGGTGAGGAGATTAATTAAAGATGAATTTGCGAATTTAAAAGAGAATAACATTTTTGGCAGGATCCAAGGATTCCATTACTAACCCAACATGGATAACTCACTTCTCCGATAAAAAGAGAGCTTAAAAATTTATGAATGAAACTAAGAGGGATAAGGCCATAATTTACAAGTAACTTCTACATTCATAGAGTCTATAGAATCTCCAGTCTGATTATAGAAAACTTCTTGACGAATTATACTACCTTTCCTCTCCCTTTGCTCCCATAAACGTGTTGCGATTGCACAATATAGATATATCCATCACCATCAAAAAAAAAAAAAAAAACTGCAAGGCTGAATGGAGTACATGACAAAAACAAGAATTGCACCCCTAATTAAGCTGATTCTGCACTTTGTATACTCTTTTCTCCGTTCCCCGTATTTGTCATTTTCTTTCTTTTTGAGCATGTCTTGTGTTTAGTAGTCACAATAAATGTTTTACAACTTATCTTTAACATCTATATCCTACATACCAAATGAGGCAATCTCGGTGAAATTTAACTTTTCATGCACTAGAATCACATTAAAAGTAGAACCCCACTACACATACACCGAGCCTTACAACTCGGATCTACAGCCCCCCCACATATGGGGGCGAGGCCGCACATTTATTGGCGTGGGCCACTTCCCCTTCACATGTAAGGCTCGGTGTACAAGGGCTTTATTCTTAAAAAGTATTGGCTTCTCTAAGTTAACATCCAATTGATTCGAACTTTCCCTTCAAAAACCGTTCTCATAATAGCAAGCAGAAGAAGTTACTTTCTTATCATACATACAAATTACAATAATACACTACAAAATATACAGACTTGAGATTCTACATTACAAATTAAACCCTACAAGATTCTTCACATTCAATGAAGCATACCTCAACATTGGCACTTCCTTCATCCGAAATAGTAATGGGAAGTAACCAAGTGCTGTATGAGTACTTCCAATTCATACTCAAATTCGCAGAGGCCCCATTAACGACTATAACAATTCCAGTATCTCCAGATTTCACAGTAGAGTTTGTCACACGGATCCTTTCAATGGTAATATTCGAAAGAACTATCTTGACTTTACCTACAACTGGGATTTTCACAGACTTTTCAATCTTGGGCAGCTCGAGTGGAACGAATGAAGACTCTGCTTCTTCTATTAACAAATCCTTCAGAAAATCGAGACCCTTGTTGGATATCTCTACTTTAATGTGCCCTTCTTCGTCAGATTGAACAAGGGCATGGGAAAAAATTAACAAGAACAGTAACCAAAGAAAAATATTTGCATATGCCATGAAAAATCTGAGGGAGAAAAAGATAGAAGAACCAACGCAGATATAGAAAATGGGATTTTAACTAGATTGAAGTGGCGATGCAATATAATTTTTAATAATCGAGTATCCAATTGAGAATGGAACAGATGTGGTATGGTTGATGAATTATTGGAAGTTCGAGAAATGGAAGAAACGTGCGGGAAATGATTAGGTGAATCATTCGCCCGTTGGCACGGGCATCACCACAATATATTATATTACTAAGGCTAATATTGCGTTCACTCCAGTTCATTATGATCGGCATCATTTTGGAATCACTCTCTAATTTTTTATTGAAATTTTTTTCTCACTGCGAGCCTACCAAGATTTCGTAAAATGAGTTCTCTCTTCTAATACATCAATCACGCTGCTTAATTCGATGTTCAATTTTTGTATTAAGAAGGGGCAGGAAGGAATAGAGAGTTAGAAATGTTAAATAAATGGGTTGTGCATCCTGTACAGGGCTTATGATAGGACCCACGCCTCCCTTATGTGTTTGGACCTGTACAGGAAGAAAAGAATTATTCAAAGGATTGATTTATGCCGACGTTTGATTGGGGTGAAATTGAGTGTCCTTAAATTTGGTGTTTGATTGCATAATTTTTTTATGGAATTCATTTTCACTTTTTTTCTAAGTACAATCATTTAATATATTTTTCATCTTTTATTTTTCTATGGGTATAGTGGAAAAATATTTTTCATTCATTTTTATTTTTTAAACTTTTTGAGGATGAAAATATATTCTAAATTCAATGGTAAAAAAACTTATCCATTTAATTGATAATTTGCATAAAAAATAAAGCCAAACGAACATAAGAAAATTTCAAATTTTTTTTTAAATTTTTTTACTTTTTTACAATCCAAATAAATTTTAATACAGATTGTGAAAATTTTTATCCCAAAAGATAATAATTTGAAATAAAAATAAAGTCAAACAGATTTGGTGAAAAATTATACCAATCAAATATCATTAATTATAATTCCATCTAAAACCAATTTTATTTAATTCAATTGAATTTCTTGTCATTCATTTTCTTCCAATCTATTTTTTATCCTTGCAATCAAAGCAGATCCTATATATACTGTTAATCCCACATCGCCTGTGGTAAGAACCTGGAACCAATTAAACTTTTTGAGGATGGAAATATATTCTAAATTCAATGGTAAAAAAATTTATCCATTTAATTGATAATTTGTATAAAAAATAAAGCCAAACGAATATAAAAAAATTTCAAATTTTTTTTTTTAAATTTTTTTACTTTTTTACAATCCAAATAAATTTTATTACATATTGTGAAATTTTTTATCCCAAAAGATAACAATTTGAAAGAAAAATAAAGTCAAACAGATTTGGTAAAAAATTATACCAATCAAATATCATTAATTATAATTCTCTCTAAAATAAATTTTATTCAAATCAATTGAATTTCTTGTCATTCATTTTCTTTCTACCTATTTTTTATCCTTGCAATCAAAGCAGATCCTATATATACAAAATATTATTTTACTCTTACTCATATCATATTCACAATAAAATAATTTGACAATGTGTCCTCACCTCCTACCTATGAGAGTTCGTAGAAAATGTGATTACGCGGAGCACTGGCTTAATTCAAATAACAATATTCCCCAATCCCAATCAAAGCCGTCCAGAGTTATTAATACATTAAATTCATGGTGTGAACGCGAGTGGTCACGACGACGATTACGTTGAACAAACCGGTGGCCGCCGTGTGTCGCTTCGATCGACAACCCTAATTCAAATTCATCCATAATCACATACCATTCGCTCATCTCCCTCATTTTTAATTTCTTCACATCGCTCATTTCGATCAAAGAGGTAAAACGAAAACTCCCACTTTCTTCATCCTTGTGGCAATTGCAATTTTGTTTCAGATGATGTAATGACATTTTTAAATTCCTTAATATTTCAATTGGCTGTGAAATACCCGATCGCTTGTAATTCAGCTATATTTTTGGTGATTTCAACTCAATTTTGATTTATTTATTTTTTTTGCGTGTGTTCCATGGGTTGAATTTCAGAATTATTAGACTAAATTATGCGATTTTATTCTATTTTTGATTTTGTTTACCTTTCCTGGTTGTAGAGTTTTGAGCTTTTTCTACTTGTCTGTATTTATAGAAGTTTGCTGCACTGTGAGTTTGGGTTATCTTGACTTCTTTTTCAATCGTTTCAATTCTATCCCCAAAATGTTGTAGATGATGAAAAAAAAGTTGTTTATTTTTCAATCGGGAAAGCACGGTGCCAGGTTGTATGGATGGTGATCCGATATAGGGAATGGGAAATTGTCAATTTTCATTTTTAACTTTATTCCGCTTTCTTGTATTTGCAATCTTTTGTGCTTACAAAATCTGAATTCTCCAGCAGTTTGCAAAAAGTAGGGGTTTGAGGCCTACCTGAGCATGTTATGTGGTGCTAGTTCCAACACGTTAATAAGATATATGTATTTGATTGGTGAAATCGTGCATCAATTAGAAATAAAATATAACTTCGAGCAGACTGGTGAATCAATTATGTTTTGTTACTTGCTTTTTTGAATGAAAACCTATTTTTCTTACTCGATAAAGGTGACTTGGTTTTAGACAATTCTGTATTTCTATTTATCAGAATGGCAGCTTCTAGAGACCCGTGGGTGAGGGAGTACAATGAAGCAGTCAAACTTGCTGACGATATAACTAACATGATATCGGAAAGGAGTTCATTGCCCGCGACAGGGCCAGAATCACAGCGACATTCTTCTGCAATTCGGAGGAAAATTACCATACTAGGAACTAGACTGGATAGTCTGCAGTCTCTACTGTCAAAACTTCCGACAAAGCAGCCCCTGTAAGTTATCCTGATTGAACAGCGTCAAGAATAAAATCATATAACTTATTATACAAGATCGCAACAATCGTGTAGCTATTTAGTCTAACTTTCTGATCCACAATGCACTTGCTTATTCTAGACATGCTTCACTCTGCTTTCTTTCTCTACATCTCGCTCAATCTTTTGTTATTTTACATTATTTTCTGTTCATCAAACATGGTTGGACAAAGTTATCTATTGTATGTTGTAGTTGATTCGGCATTAGGAGCTTTAACGCTGACCATGATAATCTTTTGTTGAGACTGATATGCTGGACCTATTCTTAAGCTTAATGTTATTTACCAATTGCTGTTCAACTCATATATTGAGTCAAAATTCTGCTTATTCTTACTTCTGGAGCCTCTCTTTTTACTTGAATATGAGTTGACAGGTAACTAGGATTGCATTTACTGTGCTCCTTAAACTGCTGGATCTCATTGTGAAATTTAGACATGAAATTCCTTATACCTAGATACATATGTACCTGCATATAGATATTAACATGCTTCAATTTTCATTTTTGAACTGCGTTCCTCACACTTTTGCTTCTTAATTCACATAACTTGGGTCTACTGAGTATTGACATGCTCATCATTCAAAAAAAAAAATTATCTGACCTGCCGCCTCAAAGAGCCAAAATCTGTTGGTGCATAATTTTGTTATATATCTACTGTCATGAGAAATGTTATCATGTGGGTACGTTATTATTTTGTTTCTGCAAGTTTAAAGGGGATAAAACAATTGAAGAAGAAGAAAGAAACTTCTACATCCAATGCTCTTGATCAATTGGCTAGTGACTTTGTGGACCAAGTACTCGGTCCTTTGTTTATGACTATTCCATGGTACTGTAACTTAACTCATCATATGCTTCTTGACCTACTCTTTATTAAATGCAGGACAGAAAAAGAAATGAATCGTCGCAAGGACATGGTTGCAAATTTAAGATCAAAAGTAAGCCAGATGGCTTCCACATTGAACATGTCAAACTTTGCGAATAGGGACATCTTACTGGGGCCAGAAATCAAGCCTGCTGATGCCATGAGTAGAACAAATGGCCTTGATAACCATGACATTGTTGGTCTTCAAAGACAAATCATAAAAGGCTAGTGGCTGCAGCTTTCTTCTTAAACTTTTTCTTTATTTATCCTGTAACCTTGCTCTTATCTTTGATAATGAAAGTTTGTCTTTACCCATCTACTGTCTGAGCAGAGCAAGACGATGGCCTTGAGAAATTGGAGGAGACAGTTATGAGCACCAAACATATTGCATTAGCAGTCAATGAAGAGCTTGATCTGCATACTAAACTAATTGTGAGTGTCCTTGTTTTGGTTTTCGATATTAACATATCTGCTTTTGTATATCTTGAAAGTAAAGTCTGCTACAGTTTATTAATTGCAATAAACTATGATGTCAATGTTCATGTCTTTTTGACGTCGTGTGTGCAGAATAATCTGGACCAACATGTTGATGTTACAGACTCCAGATTGCAGGTGACACTTCTTTCCGATAACATCTATCGTATGATCATAAAGATGTTTGTGAAATAAAAACTACAGAACACATCATTTACTATAGATTTTCAGGCATCTTTATGTGTATCTTCTTATTTTTGTGGCTGCAAAAGATTTGTGTTCGGCACATGTCAATTTGATTTAAGTTCTTTTCTTGGTTTTTTATTTGTAATGGAAACAGAGAGTGCAGAAGAGCCTTGCAATGTTGAATAAACGCACAAAGGGTGGCTGCTCCTGCTTGTGCCTGCTTTTATCAGTTATCGGGATAGTCGTATTGGTTGCTGTTATATATATGCTGATCAAATTTTTGTAACGTAGAAAGGTGAAATTGGAAATTCCTTTTATCTTTTTTCCACGTGGATTATGAGTTTCTATCAGTACAAAAAGGGTGAAAAGAGGAGCATAATGAATGACTTTGTATTTTTTTTTCCCTTTTTTAAAGAAGATGGATTTCGATATCCTCTTCGTCTGCACTTTTACGGGTTTCTCGTACATTGATTCCTGGTATGTGTACTATACAATTTGATTGTAAAAAACCTTCTCCATTGTTGACCTTTATTAAGCTTTTCTTCTTATGCAAGTGAATAGACCAAAAATGGCAAATGAGAATTTTTAGCAGGTTCCGTTTGTTCTGTATTTTGATATTTTATAATATACTTTAATTTTGTTTCGAATATTACACAACGGATATGAAAGAAGTAACTCTATCCATCTGGTTATTGTTACATTGTCAAATGATGTTATAAAGTATTTTTTATTTATTAGACGAGTCTTGCTATATGGCCAGGGGGCCTGGCCATATAGATTTATCCTTATTAGATAATGTGATATTGCGTCATATCATCACTCTTGATGAATACAATTTTCGTAAGGAGTAATGCACTTCCTTTGAGGTTTATGGTAATTTTAGAGACATTCCATCTGATTTTAAAATTGACGTAAACCTCCAAAAATTTTCATTTTGCCCTCTTCTCATGCTAAATATAAAATTATATTTATTTTGTATTTATCTTTTTCACAAATTACTACATTTTATTTTTCTTAGAAAAGTATAAGATTGATGCATTCCTTATAATATTTTAATCAGTGTTATTAAAATCGAACTAGACCAATTAGTTCGATCCGGAACAAGTGAACTGGACCTAGGTTCGGTCCGGATCACTCATTTTGGGTCAATAGCATATAACCCGTTAAAAAACTTGTGAATCGTCAGGTTTTTAAGAAATCCGCTGACCCAATTTATTATTGAAGCAGTGAGGCCAATATGATTATATAACCTCCCTCACATTCACGATCAGTGGCGGAGCCAACACCCGACGAGGGGTGCAGTCACGCATGCTGGCTCCTCCGAGAGTTTCAGTTACCACCAGGCACCGGAGCCAGAACTCAAAAGCTTGAAAAGTTGAATTGCAGAGAGGTGCCGTGTGGTCCGTGGAAGAAGATGAACATGTTTCTAATTTTTATTTAAATTTTTTTTTTTTAAAAGTTTTGGGCCTCGTTTAAAAAGAAAAAGAAAAAGAGGCCCAAATCTTAATTTCAAAATTAATTACCAGGTCCAAATCCATTAAACCATTTACTACTAACCCACACCAAATACGTTCTAAACGCCACTGAATCAGGCAAACCCTCATGCTGGTTACTGCCCTGCGAATGCAAGTTGCGAACAATGAACTCAGCCTCTACGACTGTGGTGGTCAGTCGGTGCGTGCATTGTGACCAATGAGTATGTGACCTGCTCCTTTTTTGTATTTGTAAAATCTATGTTATTTGCTTCGAATATATGTTGGTAGCATATTGTTGAACGTTGATGCTAATTGTCGTGTTGATTTTCTATTTGTTGAAGCCAGAAGGTTGTTAAGGCCTAAAGTTATGGACTAGCTAAATATAGTTCTTGACGATTCTAGCTCGATCGGCTGCAATGCAAGTTTAATTGATTTCTCAATTTAATTTGAACATATAAATCGCTATTTAATTGGGGTTTACAAGAAATTTGAACACACACACACACACACACACACACACACACACACACATATATATATATATATATATATATATATATATATATATATATATATATTGATATTTTGTTATGATTAATTGGAGTTATGATCAATTTGAACATATATATTTTGGAGATTATTGGAGTTATGAATCTCTTATAAAAGTTTTAGTTATGATTGTTAGTCTGTTATATGAATTGACTACAAAATTGTTTTGGTCTGCAATTGATTGCCACCAAAATCAGGAAAATGGGTGCTGTAGAATTGATTTTGAAATGTGTTTCTTATTTGACTAATTAATTGCTTACTTGTAGATTGACAATAGGGCCTATTAGGCTTGCAATGTCACAAGCTAATAAAACTTGTGTATATGTCAAGATTATAAATAGATTAATATAAAATGAAATAGTGAATTGAACCAAGATTAAGTATAGACACCTCTTAAGAAACTTCTTGCTAATAATAATTTCTCTTGCAGTTAGCTAAGTTTATCGTTATGGAGTGAGATTGTCTCATTTACGGGTGAGTGAGAGAACATATAATTCAGTATAACCCATAATAAAACATAAAATGAGACAATATGTTGACGGTCAATTGTCAACGGTCAACGTCTGCTCTAACTGAACTCGAATTTTGGATCTGTCATTTTTCACGATAGATATGTTACCGTGAGAAAATGAGAAACCTTTTCTGTCTTATCCCAACCTCCCTCTAGTACTTTTGTCCCAATAATCTAGATCCTCAATTTCAAGTTGTAATAGAAGAAATAAAAGCATATAAGTTTGAAATATATATGCCCCCGTTTGGCCCCATTTTTTGGAAATGAAAATGGGTGGAATAATGCTTTTTAAAAAAAATAAGTGGTTGAAAAAGATTTCGATTTACGTGTAATATCATTTTATGGAAGATTGTGTGATTAAAAATAGGAGAGAGAAAAATAGAATGTAATGTAATTTAATTTAATGGGATTCAAACGGGGGCATATATATATATATATATATATATATATATATATATATATATATAATTATTATTATTATTTTTATTATTTTTTGTAAATTTCAAATTTACAAAAATAAGTGGTTGAAAAAGATTTCGATTTACGTGTAATATCATTTTATGGAAGATTGTGTGATTAAAAATAAGAGAGAGAAAAATGGAATATAATGTAATTTAATTTAATGGGATTCAAACGGGGGCATATATATATATATATATATATATATATATAATTATTTTTATTATTTTTATTATTTTTTGTAAATTTCAAATTTTCTCAATTATCAAGCAGGGTCCTTGGAATTTCACATGTTTTTGGGTTTGTTTTGGGAAAAGGGAAGAAAATTCTTAAGATTTGATGGTTATTTTGAGTAGTTTATGTGCTGATTATTATGTAATTGTATTTTAACTTTTTCGCTTTTTAATTGTAAAATGTGTTTACCTGATTTGTCTTGTGAGTTATCAAACATTATCTATTTTGATTTTTCGTATTAATTGCAAGTGATAATATATACTTTTAAAATTCTCTCTTTGTTAACTATTATTAGCTTGAAATTCAATACGGTGTGTGATTACACTATCTAATTGAAGCTTTAGTTTAAAATTTTAGGATAAGATGTGTATTATGTTTATTACGCCTACAAACAGGGGCGGAGCCCAATGAACTGAAATGTTGGGCCGCCCATCACAGAGGCCCAATTTTCTAACTCTCCAAATGCCCAGGCCCAGCCAAGAAGTGAAGCCCATTACTTAGCCCAATACCATAATCCATTCATGATTTAATCCATAAGTTTGAACCCATTCCATCCATTCCAATTCAACGAATCAATCCACTCCGCCTCCGCCACTGCCTCCGCCGCCGCCGCAGCATCTGCATCTGCCTCTCCGCCGCCTACTCCTTCCACTCCGGCTCCGGCGGAGCTGCCTCCGCCTCCTCTTTCTTCCTTCCCTGTTTGCTGTTTGTTCGAGCCCTAGACGGCTAGACCGTAGGCGGAACTTACGGGTTACGGAAGCAGCAGAAGCAGACGCTGGCGATTCTTCAGCAGCAGCAGAAGAACTGAAGAAGAAGGTGAAGACCAACCCGACACTCGTTTTTCTTTTCTTATTTTTTGTTATTTTGATTTGTGTTGATTGTAATAAAATTTGATTTTTTTTCCTTTTGAACATATGAAATTAGCACTTTGCTATTCGAAGTAAGTACTGTGGCCTGCCTACACATTTCTGTGCTGATTGCTATTCAATTGATTTTGCTACCAGAGTCCAGACAGAATTCCAGTTCCTTCCAGTGTAAGTGTTGCTGGTCAACTTGATGCCTTAGTAAATTGTAACTGTGAGTTGCTTTAATTACTCTGTCGCTGTGATTTGTGAAGTGTGAATTGCACTAGTTCTGGAAATGGTATTGCCCTAATGCCCTGTGAAATTGTGAATTGCACTGTGAATTGTGAATTGTGATTTGTGAAGTGAGAATTCTGGAAATAGTATTGCCCTGTGAAATTGTGAAATAGTATTGCCCCATGAATGTGAATTGCTTATAGCATTGCTATGTGAATTGCCCTTTGAAGTGTGAATTGCTTTGCTTTTGCTTCCAGTATATTTGTGATTCTGTTTCTGTCATTCTAAATTACTCCCAGCAGTAATGGGATATCAAATGTTTAAATCCAAATATCAAATGGAGAGATTCTTCCAAAGAAAAACGAAGATATAAAATGTTGATGGAGGATATCGAATAATTTGGAATTTGATGTCACAAAAATTCCAACTGATCCTGGACTAAGGATATCCATTTTTAGTATCGTTGTAATATTATTTTATATTTTTATCATCTTTACATCCGTGACCAAAAACTCGACCTTTGGCGTCTATAAAATTTGTGCTCGCACTGAACGAATATCCTGGCTCGCCCCTGCCTACAACATGTATTTACCCGTCTCATTACTTGGTTATTCGCCTTCACATTTTCTTGTAACCATTCTTGAGTTTTTAGACTTCTTAGATTCTTTTTTGCTTTGTTGTCATATCCATGTTGAGAGTGTCCTGCGATCATAGAGTTCCAAGAAACTTAATTTTTCAAATGCATTTCATAGAACACCCTCCTACCATTGTCCACATTTTGATACAATGTCATTGTTGAATTTTTCTTACCTTGTTTTTTATTTGCTGTATTAGCATATGCACTAACAGCCGACCATAGGTGTATACGTGAATTGTTCTAGAAAACACCTTCAGTGCTTCGTCATACTGCCCTTTTTGGACTAAAGCTTATTTTAGAATAACATTTGCTTATTTAACATGGGTTTAGAGGAGGAGCCACCAAATTTAATAGATGATGAGTTGGAGACATTTCGTCATGATTTAGGTGCATGTACTACAACAAGATCAAAATTATGGTAATTATTAAATTGGTGCTGTTGTTTCTTCTTGTTATTTTAATTTTTTGCAGACTATAGGTGTATACATTAGCTTATTTGCCAACTTGAGTTTATTTTTTCAAATGAATATTTCACAATGTTGTTGAATTTTGGCATACAAATTGATTTCTAGTCACCAATATTTCATAAGATTAATTTGATTAGTGGTAAAGAAATATCATAATTTTGGTGTACAATGAAAATAATTAATAATATGTTTCACAGGAATTAACCCGCCGGTTGAACCACTGGGTCACCGGTTGACCCGCTGCATTGTCTTAGTCAGCGTTCGGGTCGGGTTTGACAACTATGATTTTAATATTGCAATAAGAACATCTTTAAACCTTATATAGTAGGGATGGCAAAATATTCCGATCCCACATCGACTGGCATTTGCCCCCCAAACTCTGTTCGATTATTATTTCTTATGATTAATCAACATTTGTTTTTTCAATCACAACCTAGAGCCAGGCTTTTGTTTCTGGGTCGCCTGGTCCAGTGCTCTAAATTCTTGTAAGTTCAGTACCCGAATTAGGGAAGGATTCAAGCTGGAGCCCTAAAATTAACAAATTCCCAATTCAGATCTATTAATAAATAATTCCTCTTCTTAGAACAAAGAGAAAATCTAAATTTGACCTGTGTCTGTATGCTTATATATGGACAAATATTTGTATTTGGGGTTTTGCAGAGAAGAAAAATTAGAGAATGAGCATAGTTCCGAAAGAAACAATTGAAGTGATAGCACAGAGTATAGGCATCACCAATTTATCACCAGATGTTTTACCTGCTATTGCTTCTGATGTCGAGTATCGCGTTCGCGAAATTATGCAGGTTTTTTAATTTAATTTTGCTCAATTTCATGTTTTACGAGATTTTTTGAGTCTTATTTTGAGTGTCATTTGTTGTTTCTTAAATTTCGTACAGGAAGCTATCAAATGCATGCGGCATTCGAGGAGAACTACCTTAACCACCGTTGACGTGGACAGTGCACTTAACTTAAGAAATGTTGAGGTGTTTAAATAATTTTGACTCAGATCGGCCTTTTTTGCACCTTGTGTTAGCTTTTTTTTTTTTTTGTTTGTAATTAGTACCGTTTTATCTAATAATGAATGGCTTACGTTTTTTTGTTTTGAATTATGGTATTTAATGTTCAAATATTTAGTCTTTATTTTTGTTTTTTGTTTTTGTTTTTTGTTTTAATTTGTTTTATTTTTATTTCTGTAATATTTCCCAGCCAGTATATGGATTTGCGTCAGGAGATCCGGTGCGGTTCAAAAGAGCTGCTGGACATAAGGATTTGTTCTACATTGAGGATAAAGATGTAGAGTTTAAGGAAGTAAGAGATTCAAACCTTCTTCTTCTTCTTTTTTATTTTATTTTTCTGGGGATTGCCATTGGTAGTTTAAGTATTCATTTTGCTTATTATTTTGGATTTACTTAGGTGATTGAAGCTCCACTACCAAAGGCACCATTAGATACAGAAGTGGTTGCTCATTGGTTAGCTATTGAAGGAGTTCAACCTGCCATTCCAGAAAATCCTCCTCCTGAAGGTACTTGAGAACAATGATAGACCTAAAATATCTATAACACCTGCGAATGTGTGTGTATGAAAAAATTTCTCTTTTCCCCCATCTCTGAACAGTTATTTTTTCTGCCCATGCTGCTGAATTATACCTACAATGATGGCTCTGTGTTCAATTCATATGGGATTCTGTATAGTATTACTCCACTGTTGATGTCATAAAAATGATGTACCTTCTGTTTGGTGCAGTACTCACAGTGCCTTCTGATAACGGAAAGACTGCATACAAAGAGGATGGAATTCCCGTTGACATCAAATTACCTGTAAAGCACGTACTTTCCCGTGAGCTTCAGGTAGAGCTGAGGCCTTATGTGTAACTCTTTGTGATGCCAATCCAAGGAAAATTTGACACCAATTATTTTCTGATTTGTGCTTGCAGCTTTACTTTGAGAAAATCACAGAGCTTACTGTTAGTAGATCCGATTCTGCTCTATTTAAAGAAGCTCTAGTGAGCTTGGCTACTGACTCAGGGATCCATCCTTTAGTTCCTTACTTTACATTTTTTGTTGCTGATGAGGTAATTGTAAATCATTTCCTGTCCAAACTGTATCAACATTTTAAGGTAATGACTCAGGATCTGAAATTATGACAGGTTTCTCGGAATCTGAATAAATTTTCCCTCCTTTTTGCTTTGATGCGTCTTGTTTGGAGCCTTCTTCAAAATCCTCACATACACATTGAGCCCTATGTAAGTTTATTGTTTACCTCATTTTCTTTTCTTTCTGTTCGTCTTCATTTTTTTTTGTTCGCGTCTTATTGAGTATTAAGGTGAGAGGAATACAAAGTTATCGTCAATGTATAGGCTCTATCAATTTCCTTGGGTGCTAATTTTGTGTGAGCTCTTATTTTATTCAGCAGACTTGGTAAATGTTAAGCTTATTGAATCCATCTTTTGGGCCCAGAATAAATTTGATCCTGCTACTCTGCGGATGTTGCTGGCCATATTAAAATCTAACACCATCAATTAATACAGAAAATGACATCAGATTGGTTGGTTGATACTTTGGAATTTTTACATTAAAGCCCACGTCAAAAGTTATGATGTTATTGCAAATTAAGATGACAGAAAACCAAACATTTTAAATAAAGAGGAGGTAGGAGATGAGCCCAGTGCTGGCACTCCACTTCTGACTCGCAGTTCTAAACTTATGGAATATGCCTATGGAAAACTGGTTGTGTGCAATTTGATTTTTGTAAGCTTATAAGTATTTGAGCTGACGTGCTTACAAATTTTGATTCAAAAGAAGGGGGTTTCTTACACCTGTGTGCTAATTATTGTTAAATAGTTGCACCAATTGATGCCTTCTGTGATGACATGCCTGGTTGCAAAAAGACTAGGAAATAAGTTCTCCGACAATCACTGGGATCTCAGAAACTTCACGGCTAATCTGGTTGCTTCAATATGCAAGAGGTAAGGATTGTCAATAGTTGCTTACCATTATGAAATAATTGAATTATGTATGACTTTTTGAGGATGGTGTACCTTTACTGTATATGTGTTAGAAGTGAAGGAATCCCCTGTATCTACATTTTTCTAACATCAAATATAGATTTCCTGCATCAGAATTGGATCATAATAATCATTTCATGTCCAGGCTCTGATAACTTTCTCACAATTGTAACTATGCAGGTTTGGTCATGTTTACCACAATCTCCAGCCACGTGTCACCAGGACATTGCTGCATGCTTTCTTGGACCCGTCAAAAGCACTCCCTCAACATTATGGCGCAATTCAAGGTCTAGCAACGCTTGGACCTAATGTGGTATTTCCTGTTTGTCTCTTATTTTCTCTTATATTTCCCTCATCTTCAAAATTGTCACATGCTCTAACAATTAATGCTGTTTCCATCAATTGGCTAGGTTCGCCTACTTGTGCTTCCCAATCTTGAGCCTTATTTGCGGCTTCTGGAGCCAGAAATGCAACTTGAGAAGCAAAAGAATGAGGTGAAGAGGCATGAAGCCTGGCTTGTATATGGGGCGTTGATGGTAAGAAGTGCTTTGTTAGTAACTTCCTCTCAATTTTATTTTAATATTGATTGTTTTGAGGAACAGATGCACAAGAAGAAAAAAAATTCTCTGCTAGGGACCTATTTAAGCCCATGTCTGGGAACAATTAAATTTGCATTAATAGGAAAAATCCGACCATTGGTGGTCAAATATGAATTCTCTATTTCAACAAAAATCTGACTCCTTTTCAGACAATTGCAAGGTCCACAATTCATTGTTTGATCAATTGCCAAGTTTGCCCATGTTTTCATTCATTTCTAGATGCAATAAGGGGTGATTTTGACTTTTTGGGGTTGTTGAAGTCGTCCACTGTAATGAAGTTGGCAAGAAGGCCGATTTAATTCAAACATGGTGGGGCCCATGACTTGACACCAAAATCAATTTTTCTTCACCACAATCGTTCCCTGACCGGCGCTAATTTTTCTCACAAGGATGTCTCTAAATATTTGAGAGAAATTGGTGTAAAATTGCTTATTGCCCTTGCAGATGCTGAATGTCTTGCTTCTCTCATCTTTGAAATGTGTACCTCTTTCAACTTGTGAAGTTAACCTAAAATGCTGATGAAGTGTTTGAAGAGGACACATTCAGATCATTCTGAATCTCAGCAGAAACTTTAGTTACCAAATCCTTACATGTTATACACCATAACAGGGTAACAATAACATTAGTAATTCAATAATTTTAGAAGTATATTTCTGAAGCTATCTCGACGTGTTACCGTCTGACTAAGCCCCGCTGAGATGTTTAGAAGAATGATATTGCTACATTTTTTATGAAGATCCTATCATTATTTTTTGATCCAAAGCTAGAATTATGGTTGAAAAGTCATTGACTGTATGATTATTGTGTTTATTACTTCATTTAGTTTCTTAATAACTGGAGGAACAAAATATTAGAGGTAATTTGACTGACGAGGAAATACACTTGTTAGCGTGCAGCTGGCCTGTGCATGTATGATCGACTGAAGACGCTTCCCTCTCTACTAGCTCCACCAGCATGTGCTGTCTGGAAGAGTAATGGAAAAGTCATAACGACAACATCAAGTACGAAGCTGTCTGCAATCCTTTCTTGAATTTTTTTTTTTTAATTATAATTTATTGTTGCATTTATGTCATGCATTTGCCGGCCATGGTCATCTTTGAGGTTCATCACAACAAATGTTTCTGAAATGGCTGTGGCAGTATGTGAAATCTCCTTGATATTGTATTTTGTTCTATGCATTGCCCGAGTGCTTGAACGTTTCTATACCTTTAACAGTCATGTATAAGAAAACATATCAAACTAGTCCTAAAACACTCGGGGCATTAAGGATCGTGTTAGGCTGTTAGAGGGGCAGTATTTTGAATTTGTAACATGTGAATGGAAATGAAATTTATGTGTTTCAAAGGCTGCATGTGGCTATCGCTCCTTATGCTCGCTGATGCCATTCATGTTGTGAAGTGCATAAGCCTATACGTTTTCCATATTTAACTGTACATCTGCTATTGATGAGACACTCGTTTTTTATATTTATTTTTTTATCTTCAAAATGTCAGAGAAACGTAAAGCGAGCATGGATAATGCGATGCACCAGCCACCACTCAAGAAACTAGCAACAGAGAGTCCTATGGGTGCAACACCGGCAAACTCATTGCCAGTCGACATGCCAGGATCGAGCAGTGGATACCCAACAATTATTGGTACCACAGACACTAATTTACAATCATCACGAAATGAGAATGTGCCTGAAAGCAGTGGCAGAAAGGAGATGGTCAGTGGTCAAGGGCCAAAAACATCAGCAGCTCTTACTCAAGCCTGGAAGGACGATGTAGATGCTGGGCATTTACTGCCTTTGCTATACGAATATTTTGGTGAAAGTATGTTGTCCTTTATACCCTCACCTGCCGCATCTTTCTTCTTGTGATCTCTAGACATTGGCTATACGGAGAAGGATTGTACCGAGGCACTGAAAATCTCTCTCTCGCGATGTTTAGGATTGTTCTTTTAATATAAGTGCATTCTAGTGAAACTATATTGTCCCCAACTCTGCCTTATTTCTCGATGGACTAGCGATGAATATAAGTTAATGAGACTACTAATGTACCTTGACGCACCATTGCTCTCTGAATAATTTCTCTGTATGTATAATAGTATAATTTCCCTTTTTTTTTTTTTTTTTTAATATATATCGTACTATCTGATTTTTGATTTTGGGGAAAGAACTTAACGAAATTTTATCAGGTGAGGATGAGCATTCCCTCACATTTGGTTCTTAAATACATCCCTGTTGAAGTGATATACATGTACAGGAAGAACTATGGCATTTCCGAAGAAATATCTACATGTGCTCATAGAGAACAAAGAATTGATCGCATAAGAACGAGATCAGCCAGACACTGTCACCACACAACCGAACCACCAGCCATGAAGTCCCCTGATTCCCTGTCCCCATACATAGCATGGATAGGTTTTCAGTTTTCTTCGACAGTTTCTCTTGCCCACATATAAAAGCAGATACAATGCTAAACGCATTACCTTATTTTCTTCAAAGTACACGATACATGCTATCATCCTTACAAAAATGAATGTGATCAGAACTTGTTTACAACAAATGTCAATAGAGCACAATATGAAAAAATAAACTTTAAAAGAGTTGTCTGCATTAATAAAAATTAACATACAAATCTGACACCAAAAGGATTCTGGGTATCGCGTACATTAAATAATTACTATTAGTCACTCGCCCAATTTGCATCCGCAATAGATAAATAGGTTTCCAAACGGTTGCATACGCGTTTCTTGTAGCTCATCATTCCGTTTCATTCAAAATTGGAACAATTAGTGGTTTCATCTGTGCGAGATACACTATTGCCCACCTACACAGGAATAAAGAAAAACACGGTGACCCCGAGACTCAGGAAGAAAAGTTGCCAAAGGCACAAAACTAATAATCAGAACATTTCCTTAATCTGTATTAGAGAAAAGCAACAAGTCCAATGAAACAAATCCCATAACTAAACCATATTCCTACCCAAAATCCATATAAAAACCAAAAAGAAATAGTATTACAAGCTATTCTCCCTGTATTCAAAATTGCGAGAATTATTCTTCCAATCCCAAGAGAATTATGTGTTCCCAAATACATCCTAAATATTTGACAAGCTGCATGATAGACCATGCCTAATTTATTCAACATTAAGCAGCAACTTGAGGACAAGTAGAGAACCGAATACAAAGTTGAACTCAAGCTCCTAAGCGAAAGAGAAAAAGAAAGCAACAGATTCAAGATTACTAATGTTGTAACTCTCGAACAAAAAAGCTACGACAGAGAACAAATTTCATGGCCACAGCAACCTCAGTTGCTCTAGGATAACAGTGGATGATCCAGTTACAAATTACACTAGTAAAAATTTATGAAGCGCAATGGTTATTTAGAATGCAAGTACAACATTTGACAAGAGTGGGTGAAAAACATGAACAAAGCCAAAATTCAAGACAGGAACAGTAAAAATACAACATATATCCATTTGCTGCTTAAATAGGGAGTTTCACTTACATCATCCAACAACATACAGTTGCGGTAATGATCAATGTCAGGTGTAACCTGCGCCACAAGATAGAAATAGACCCCATCAGCAAAAGTTAATGGTACCAAACAGTCACAAAGGCATTATTTGTTAAGCTGCATATATTACACTTAGTTGATTTTTCAAATCAAATATGTCAATCAAGTTATTATTAATTAGAGTCAGTATATTTTTTTCCATGATGTTATGAGAAGAGGCCCACCGTCATCGCTGATTAGGGGCAGAAAAGGAACAGAAGCAAGAAGAAGATAAGTGAAGGAAACGGCAGCGTTTCAAATTAACTACAAGTCAAGTTTTTCACCAGCAAATTCTGTTACCAGTTCTGTTATTTTTACTCATTAAAAAGGGGACTGAACACGGGAGAAGCGGAGGGAAAATTGTCGCTGTCATTCCTATTCTTATCTGCAGATTCTGTCCTTCCCCATCTTAATTCTTCTTCAATATCTCTTAATTTCTGTTATTCTTATGTTATTAATGAGAATTTCAGCTGGGTATTATAATCTCAGTTGGTTGCTTACTTAAATTGTTGCGTTTTCAGTTCAGTTTTGATTAGAAAATAGCTCAAACATCACATATAACTAAATGGACCTCAAAAAATATATTGATCTCAACCAATTGCTAAATTTTACCTCATATGGGAATTAAACAATTAACTAAGAATAAAAGAAGTCACATACACAATATACTTATAAATAGAGTTTCAGATATATAAGTCCTTTAAACCATTCATATAATACTGGTAAACATCCTAGATTTATCATCCTAAATTTGAGAAAAGAACTGTATCTCATCCTTGTGACATTCATGCTTATGAAGTGACCAACTTTTCAGTCCAGTATTTGACTAACTACAAAAGAAAGCATAAACTTGAAAACAAATGTATACATACAGATTTGCAGAGGGTCCCCTGTTGCAACATATTCTAGTGCACAGGGATGCAATAATCCCGACCACGACGAAAATCAAGGTTGTCACCAAAAACCCCATTTCCAATCCGATCTCCCTGACGAAGGACTTATTTTAGTTTCTCTGCAACAGTGATTTTTGATAGCAAAAATCAATGAACAAATCCATTCCTCGAATTTCAAATTTTTAAACAACAATCTGAATCTAAAAATATTGCTATCAAACGCTTTAATTTCAAACTTTTAATGTAATCAGGAAATTGGTACGAAACCCTAACATATTCGGAAAAAATTACAATACCGTAAATTCCGGCGACCGGAGGATGCTTATAAAGAGCACTTGAAGCTGCTAGATCCGGCGTCCCTTTGATTCAGATAATCAGATTTGGCGTTTCTCGACGTACAGAAGTACTGAAATTGAAAATTCGATATTTACCGTATGATTGGGAAGAGAAAGTTTACGGGCCAACGTTAATTTGACGGTAGAAGACATGGGCTTTCTCAGGCGGAGAAGATTTTGGGCTTGATTCAATAGGACAACTTTAAGACCAGTTTTGTTCGAGCTCAAATTTCAAATTTACTTTTAAACTTTTTTTTTCCCCAATTCTCAAAATGCTGCTTATTTATTTATTTTTTATACTACATTTTGTTAAACATCGTATCACAATATTTTATATAATAGTACACACTTTTCGGTGCAATTTCCACCACTGTCGTCATCACCAAAACTATCATTTATAACAAATTGTGTTAATCTGTCTTCATATCTTATAACATATAAAATGTTACGCTAGCACCATCGTTGCTTCTACCTCCACCACTTGTAATAAATTGTTTTACACCAACGTTGTCACCACAACGTGTAACACACCATTTTACACCATAACCACCGAATTTGCGTTGGTGCCATCACTACCAGGGGCCGAGCCAGCACCCGACCAGCTCGCGTGGCCATGTTTTCTGGCTCCGCCAGAATCTGCTGTGATTGTCATATAAACTGGTGTGGTGTGGACCTCCGTTTGGAACTGGAAGAGAGGGAGGAAGGAAAGAAGAAGACGTATAGTAATTGGACCAACCTTATTATTATTATTATTATTTTTATTGTGTTTTGGCCTTTGGGCTTATGCATTTTAAAAAAATGAGGCCCAATTTCAATGGGCATTTGGGCAATGGCCCAATGACTTGACTTGAGAGGTTAATTGAACCAATTAATTGGTTGGTCAAAGTCAATCTAGTCCTAGCTGACCCTTCATCTTGGATTCACCCCTGATCACTACCAAAATCGCTATAATAGCATTAATATAAATTATACATGAATAATCAATTATATTGAAAATTCACATAGTTTTATAATTAACCTCAGTTATTGTATAGACACGTTTCCTTCTAATGGATATTCGTGGAATTTGTCCTCGCATTTTATGTATACATTTTCTCGCATAAAAGCCAATAGCTTACCAAATTTAGCCTGGAGGTAATGTAAAATCACAATTTGTGTTAAATTGTGTTAAAAACTTTCTTTCAAAACATATCTCGTGCTTGTTTAATAAAACTTTTGTTTTCTAAAAAATTGGTCAAACTTTATTTTTAAACGTATATTTTATTGGATTCACAACTTTTATTAACTTTCTATTATAAGTTTTATGAAAATCACCAACTTTTAGCAGTATTGTACAGCACCTTATTATAGGACATTTGAAAGGGCTTAAGTAATATATTTATATATATATATATATATATATATATATATTTATTTATTTGCACCCCACTTATGGCTTCTTCTGTGATATTCAATTAATAGTAAGTCAAGGGGGTGGTCGACCTTGGGTCTTAGGTATGGATCGAATCATGATAAAGAAAGTTCAATAATGGTTGTGCAATTTCCAAGTGGCAATACTGACGCGTCACTCTAATAATATTCAAATGTTTGGTAGATTAGATAGCATAATAAAGAAAAAGAGAGTAATTATGTTCATTATACTATTTATCCCGTCTAGTAGTGCATACCAATCATACTCTAAATTTTCATCGTAAGTAGTTATACTAATGTTTCTTAACTGTAATTTTTTGTAGAGGGTGGCGCGCAAGTGGACTATCATCATGGCGGTGGAGGGTATGGCAGAGGTGGAGGTGGAGGTGGAGGTGGAGGTGGAGGGTATGGCGGAGGGCACTGTCCACACTGCAGAGAGGATGCCGGTGGCGATGAGACTAAATCTGGAGAAATTGAGAGTACTAATCACAAGCCCTAGAAACCCAAATCAAAGCACTGCAAATATTGGCCACACTGCTACTAAATACTAATTTCCTACTTCTTAGTGGGGATACTACGTTGAATATTGTAAAAGCAAGCAACAGTAGCTTTATGTATTTTGTGTGTTTTCGAGCAATAAGGCATCTACTGCCATAGTATGCTAGTTAAGCTCATGGCTTGGTTTGATTAATTACCGTCTCAATATTGTGCTTTGTGTTTTGCTTCATGCAAAAGGTTTAAGGGTTAATTTCAGAAATGGTCACTGAAGTTACATGAAAATTACAAAATGGTCACTGAAGTTCAAAACATTCATGAACGGTCACTCAAGTTTCAGGTGCTTTCAAAAATGGTCACTGAAGTTTAAGATTTTCACCAACGGTCACTGAAATTTAGGAGATGTTTCACTAACGGTCACTGAAGTTACAAAAAGTTTCAGGAACGGTCACTAAAGGGTCATGCATTTTTTCAATTTTTTGGGCGACTTTTTCGGCCACTTCCGACAATCAAAATCGCCGGATTTTGATACCTTTGGAAAACCCACAATCTCCTCATCAATTACCACCCAAAATCTTCCCCAAACTCCAAACGATTCGACCGAAAAATCACCGCAAAAGTCGCCCAAAAAATTGGAAAAATCTGCCCAAATTTTTTCAATTTTTTGGACGACTTTGCGGCGACTTTCCGGAAACTTCCGACCACCAAAATCGCCGGATTTTGATACCGTTGGAAAGCCCACAATGTTCTCTTCAATTACCACCCAAAATCTCCTCCAAACTCCAAAAGATTCGACCGGAAAATCGCCGCAAAGTCAGCTACCCAAAAAGGCCGAAAATCTGCCCATATTTTTCATGCTGACTTTGCGGCGATTTTTCGGTCAAATCTTTTGGAGTTTGGGGGAGATTTTGGGTGGTAATTGAAGAGGACATTGTGGGCTTTCCAACGGTATCAAAATTCGGAGATTTTGGTGGTCAGAAGTTGCCGCAAAGTCGCCCAAAAAATTGGAAAAATCTGGGCAGATTTTTCCAATTTTTTGGGCGACTTTTGCGGCAATTTTTCGGTCGAATCGTTTGGCGTTTGGGGGGAGATTTTGGGTGGTAATTGAAGAGGAGATTGTGGGCTTTCCAAAGGTATCAAAATCCGGCGATTTTGGTGGTCGGAAGTGACCGAAAAAGTCGCCCAAAAACTGAAAAAATGCATGACCCTTCAGTGACCGTTCCTGAAACTTTTTGTAACTTCAGTGACCGTTAGTGAAACATCTCCTAAACTTCAGTGACCGTTGGTGAAAATCTTAAACTTCAGTGACCATTTTTTAAAGCACCTGAAACTTGAGTGACCGTTCATGAAAGTTTTGAACTTCAGTGACCATTTTGTAATTTTCATGTAACTTCAATGACCATTTCTGAAATTAACCCAAAGGTTTAATGAAAAAGTTTGTTTTTAATTTTAATAAAGTAATCTTTTTATTTTTTTAGTTTTGTAGATGTCTTTGAGCGAGAAATATTACTTGTACTTTCCCCCTCTCTTGAACTATTGTCTTGTTCCATCTAAAGGTGTCAACCTGATTGTGCTGTCTCGACGCAGTCCTTGACTTATTTCATTTATGTAAAGCATTGACAGCTTAAATTAAGGATGATTAGCATAATCCAATCTAGTAAAGTTCATGTTCATGTTCGTATTTAGAAAAATGGGACTTGAACGTGAAGCTTCACATACGTTTTTTTCACAATCATAGTCTTAACTACGTACTTAAAATGACTTACGATAGTGATACTATTTTTTTGGAAGTTGAATTTTTCAGTAAGGGAAGCTCTCTACACTCACAAGTAAAAATTTTATACACTCATTTAAATGTTCATGAATAATTAGCTTCAAATTTACTCCTTTGATTCGATGATCTTTGACTGCTGCATCGCTTCATTTTAAAATATGAATACATGACTGATTATCAAAAAAAGTATGTCAAAAAATTGTTTTATGTCGTAAGATTTTGATTCTAGCTTGAAATAGTCAGCAGTTTTAATCTATATACAACCATTGGCCTATAAATTATGAAGACATTCATATGGCGCTTCTCACCCAATCTTGAAGCATAATTTCCCATACGATAGAGCACTTCTCTACATTCTTGTGAAAAAATGGCTCACTTCAAAACTTTACTTGTTCTCAGCCTTATCTTTGCGGTAATTCTCTGCATCTCCCCCTGAGCCTCTGCTCGAACAACTTCATGAGTATCGTTCACAATCTATCTATGTGCGTTCTATTTGTGCGTGCGTCTTGTCAATGTTGCGTGTTACTACTACATATGAATAGATAACATGATACTAGATATCCATAGATATAGTTTAACATTGTGGGTCCATAGGATAGAAGAGAATAATATTAAAGAAACATAAACTAGTTAAGATCTTGTTTATTATATTGTCTTGTTATGTTCATTAATGCTTACTAAATAGAAAAATGATGTACTAAGCATCCGTGACAAGACATATCAATTAATAGCTTTTTATGTGGCTGTAAACTAAAAATTTATGTAATTTCAGGCTTTAAATCATATACTCCAATAAAATCAACAAGTTATTTGAGTTTGAATTAATTTTCAAATTAAATATTAAAGTTTTAAAGATAAACTACAGTTTTTTATGCAACGTTTCCGCAACATATCCTATTTTTAAAGAAACAAAGTTTCTGAGTGTCGTGTGTAGCGGAAAACACTCAAGAAACCTTTGATTCGGACTCAGAAATCAACCAAACGAACACCAATCTACCGGCTCGACCCAACAATCCTCTACACCTTGGTTGCCTTATTTTTACCCACTCCGATTACCCTTCTTCCAGCCCACAAAGGACACTAAGGGGGTGATGATATGCAAGCCACAAAGGGAGGAAGGAGAAGAGATAACAATGGTTGAATCTTGCTAAACAAGAAACCCCAAACCCGGCTGCCCCCTTCTCTTCCAAAATCGGCTGCCCCCTTCCTCTCAACTCTCTCCTCTCTTGCACACAACACACACAAATAACTAGGGTTTCTACTATATAAATATGTTAGGTTTAGGGTTTAAGTTTGGGCTAAAACTCACCTTAAATGGGCCAACACGAAACTCCAACTAACCAACTATAAATGGGCTAATAATATTACCATCCAACCTTCGGCCCTTCCAAGGTGTATTAATTGTTTCCGAGTCGAGCCGTAACTTTTGGTGTCGATAACATATCCGACATCGATTTTTCATCATCGCCCGGATTATTGGGTATCAAAAAATCCAACATCGTGGATTCATGTTTAGTTTGTGTTTCCATTTTCTAGAAATTTATCCCTATATATAGATTTTCATTGTAAGTACTTGTTACACTGATGCTGTTAAGTCTTACATATTTTAAGTGGGTGGCGACGGATGGCATAAAGGGGGAGGCAGTTGACGCCATCGCTGTTATTATCCACACTGCAAAGAGGGTGCCGGTGGCGATGAGACTCATCAATCCGAGACGGAGACGGAGACTAAATCTGAAGAAATTGAGAGTACTAATACAGATAAATTCAATAAGATCTGCAAACATTGGCCAAACTGTTACTAATTTTCTATGTCTTAGCAGAGATATTATGTTGAATGCAAAAGCAGCTTTTGATAAAAATATGTTGTGTATTTTGTCTCACGCAGAAACTTAAATCAAATAAAAAAGTTGTAATTTTAATAAGTTACTGATCTTTTATAATTTAGCTTTGAAGCTAGAGTTATTAGATGAATTTTCTTTTTGTAAATTTCCTTGTGACACTATGCTTGTTTGGTTTACATTATAATCTCCTTATAGTATAAGTATGACATTAATTTTAACCACACATTTTCGTGTAACTCTTTAATCAATTATTCCTCTTCATAATAGTCTCATTATAATTTTCTCAACCAATCACGAAGTCAGATTTCTGATATTGTGACTTCAGCTGCTTGTTTATAACGATTCTTCTGGTCCACGAATTTTAAGAAACCCTAATTATTGACATATTTCGCAATCAATTTTTTTTTTTTTTTTTTTAAAATACAACTTGAGGTTGAAAGAAGCACAATAATTATTGCACGTATCAATATGTTAATTATATTATTTTGCTGTCTTCAAAAGTTTAGCAAACCCCAATTAATCATTCACGTACGCCATTGTTTTTAGTTGTCACATCGGATTATGTTTATAAGAGATGAAACTTGTATATGTAACTATATTACAGCATAAATTAAATTGAATTATTTTGACACGACACAAACTTCAATAATTTCCCTGCTCGTGCGACCTCCTCTCTTACATATAAAATTGAATGAAACATGATCGCTAATAATAAGATCGAGTTGTAGCAGTTTCAAAAATTAAAAGTAAAACATTATAATTTTTATAACACATTTTGAAATTATGATACTTTATCGGTTTGTCCAACACACGCACAATTAAAACTATAGTACCAATTGCCTCCCATGGAGTGGCCGAATTGGTAGAGTAAGTGAGCGCGGAAACCATTGGTCACGATTTCGATTTCCCATGCCAACATTTTTTCAGTCGAACCTATCGCATCGGACTTGCCTAGTACGTTAACTTGGCTGGCGTGATTTATAGGCTATTGCGTTAGTCTGAAGGTTTACCTAGTGCGTATCCGAAGGATAGCAACTACGGATTCCTCAGTAAAATACAAAATGAAAAAAAGAAAAATATTGTACCATCTTAAAGCGCACACATGTTAGGCAAATTTTCTTCATCTTAAGGAGGAAATATAAAACGAACTTAATTTAGCTTTATATTTGTTGTGTGCTTACAAATCAATAAGGCACCTATTGCCAGTGTGTGCTATAAACCCATAAATTATCGATCCTGGTTGAATTACTCAATCTCAATGCTCCATGTGGTGATTTTTGCTTCATGAACAGTTCAGTGGAATGAAGATTAAAGTGTTAATGTTGGAAATAATTGTCTCAAATCAGATTTTACCTAAATGATTATATACTATTTTCAGTATCACATAGCCGAAAATGCTCAATCAAGATAGGCCGAAAATCAGCACCACATGTAAGTATTATGCCTTAGGTCCAATTAACTTTGGGCATTAGCACTTTTGATATATGTTTAATGTATTTATTATGGCAAGATCTATTATGATATTAAATAATAGAGTCCGTAGATACAAGTCTCGGTAATTTGTTAATCACAAGGAGTTGTGATTGTGAGATACAAATTACATATGATTGAATATTAAATCATCCATGGTCGTAAGTAATAACGAGATATGGATATCGTTGTTACAAATAGACCATCACGTGTGTCATTCCTTACTTGTGAAGTAAGTAGCTGATCTCACAAACTAAAGTGTAGTGATACTTAAATGAACACGTGGATATTTTTTTACGGAACAAAACGTTGGAGACCCTGTTGGGAGATTCCACATAGATAACTATCTGAGTGTTAGTGGTTAATCTCTAACGTTCAGTAGTGGAATTGGTCATTCGACTTGAGATCATCATAGTACCTTATGTGGGGGCAGTCATACTTTGGTGATACTGGAAGTTGCTCTGTCAAGGGGCCGCTAGTACGGCATCGTTCGGGTATGTCAAGAATCATATGAAGGTTGTGAGTGATCAATAGAGGATTCGTCACTCTTAGATAGTAAGAGTTTATGGTCTGCATTTCATCCAGTTAAGTTGATAATGAAATCTTTGGCCAAGGTGTACGCATAAGTCGAAAACGAGTTTTCGATTTGCATTGACTTAATAGTGGAATGAAAGATATAATCGATAATCGAGATTGACACAATCCATATCTCGTAATTGATCGGATCATATTGATGAAAGGATTATAGTTTCATGATAAACGAACGAGTTTAGTTTTGTCATACCACGTGACATTTTTCGTCACATGTATTGCCCTGACTGACACATTGCTAGATGTCAATCTGGGACGATAGATGTGAATTAGTGATAAATCAAAAGGGTGTTTTGATTTATCGATTTTGATTAGATCAAAATAGTAATTCATGTCGTTCGACATCGTGACGGAGAACCTAATAGGTCACAAACAAAAGGAGAATTAGAAGATTGAGATCAATCAATTAATTAATTGACAAACGTTGGATAATTAATTAATTGAATTGCTTATTAATGGGCCCGAATTAATTAATTCATGAACCGAATTTAATTAATTGGATTAATTAAATAATGAGCCAGGTTAAGTTGTAGGACTGGCCAATCCATTTTGAGCTTATATAAATAAACTGCTAGGGTTTGAAATTAGTCGATGAATTTTCATTATTCTTGCTAGTACAAGAAAAGTAAAATCCTAATTCTCTCAATCTTATTCTCTGTGTGGATACCGTTGGAGGTTGGATAATTGGACAGCTGTGAGAGGTAGATTAGGATTGCCAGAATTACAAGAATAGCAAAGGAGTTTGCAGATTTGGTAAAATGTATAATTTCTCTCACAGTTTCTATCTAAACACAAAGCAGATCCTTGGTGGGAATTGAAATTTATTTAATTTTCCGCTGTGCATGATAAGTAAATTCCCAACAGTGGTATCAGAGCCTACTTTGTGTTTGTTAGAAATTGTTCTACATATTGATGTAATTAAAAGTTGTATTTTCATGTTCTTGAATCTAGCAATTAGAATTTTTTTTTCTTATCTTCATTTTGAAGAAAAAAAAGGAGGAGATCAGAATGTGGCTGGGCGAGAGCGACCGACGGCGGCAACTACCGTCGATTGCGAGAGACAGCAGCACTAGGCGCTGCCACACCTATGCACCACACGGTGCTACGTTGGACACAGCACCACACCGTGCTTCGCAGCAACGACAGGCGCCACTGCGTGTTCCAGCGACGCTTATTGCTGCTGTTGCATATGCAGCAGCGTAAACGCTGCTGCGAGGTGCTTCTAGCCTCTGTCGAGGGGCAGCGCTGGTGATCGCCGCCCCTAAGCCCAATTTTTTTTTTTTTTTTTGGTTTCACTGAAATCGGGTGAGATGGTGGTTGGAGGCGGGGGCATGTCTTACAATTTCTGAAATTGTAAGCCCCCGTTTGCAATTAGAGAAATAGGGTCATGTTGCAAATTTTAAAGGAGGACCTATTATGGAAATTTAAGATATTTTGAGCCCCTGTATGCAATTACAAATTGGGTCAGTGTGCAAATTTTAAATGAAAGGGCCTTCTTGCAATTTGAGAAATTGAGGGGCCTGTTAATAAATTTATATGAGTCAAATTTGCAATTTTGGAAATGAGTTTTGAATTTAAATATTAAAATGATTTTAAATTTGATTTTCAAATGGGCTTGACCTAAAATTATAATTTTGACCCAAATAAAATTTTATTTGAAATTGGCGACTTTTATATTTTTGTTAAAATTAGATTTTAACTTAAATATTAAATTTTGACCCTTAATTGAATTTTATTTTATTTAGGAGTTTTATCCTAAATTAAAATGTTAATTCAATTTAAATTAGAGTTTGACTTTAATTTAGTATTTAATTAAAATTTGATTTTAATTAAATAATTCTCCCCAATGTGCTATTTAAATTAGAATTTGATTCTAATTTGACATTTAATTAAATTATCTTGCCCTAAATTTTCTTCATGGAATTAGAGTTGGACTCTAATTTTGCTATTTAATTAAAATGTGATTTTTATTAAATATTTTCGCCCTATATTGTGAAATTAGAGTTGGACTCTATTTCGGTATTTAATTAAAATTTGATTTTAATTAAATAAACCCGCTAATTAAATTAATTGATTAATATGATTAATTAGTTATTTAATTATTTTCGATCCATTTGTCTAAATAGTTTAGACGACCTTTAATTGCTAGATTCTTGAAACATGTCTGCATATAATATTAGATATTATATAGGATAACATTTATATGATGAATGTTTATTAGTTGATTATTATGGACTCGATCATGTGGATGTGTTGAATGAATAATTTAATTCCTATTGTTTTATGGGCCTGCGAGCTCTTAATTATTTTGGATCTGCGAGCCTGTTGCTATTGTTATTATTATGGGGCCTGCGAGTTCTTAATTGTTTTGGACCTGCGAGTTCGTTATTATTATTATTATTATTGTGGGCCTGTGAGTCCAATTCTCATTTAGGCCTACGTGCCAACTAGTATATGATACAAATTGTAGCTGATCTAATTAATGACATAGGAGGAGGAGAAAATCATGGAGATGGGGCATTGATAATGATTCAATGCAATACCCCCTAGGAATTGACCAACTAGTCTTCTTTTTGGCTCAGAAAGATTAGATAGAATTAGTCCATATCTACACTATTATATGTATGTTTATTTGCATGTTTGATGTATAATTATAAATATATATATAATTATTATATTGATGAGACCTATGCATGATAAACCCCTCACTAAAATATTGAGTTGTTTTATAATTAGCCTTCCATCATTATAGTGAAAAACGAGAGTCCTAAATCGTCTCAACTTGTTGAGTACACTCAAAGCTGGTCTATTAGGGATATGTTTGACACTATGAAATATTCGATATTTCTGAATGATGGGTTCGACTTAACTAAAATTATTTTTTGTTGAGTACACTCAAGGAGATAAATTTTAGAGACATGTTAAGCTAACACATAAGATGTGTGAAGACAATAAGTTGTCAGCTTAACGATCTGAGAGTTGTATGGAGATACAATTGATAACAGTATCTATTCAAATGTTTTATTAAGGTTTGTTGAGTACACTCGAGGTCTTAATATAACAAATGAGATCCCAGCCCACTAGGAGTCAAGTATGAATTCCATAAATTTATGCAAGAGGGTCATAAATTTGAGTTAAATAGTGGGAGCACAATTAATTTGATAAATGACCATATTAAATTAATTGATGCATTTTATATATCATTATTTTACTTTTCGTCATTTATATTGAATTATGAGTGAACATGTGTATTTGAAAGGCATAATGTATGCCAACAACCAAATCAAGTTTTCTTGATTGACACCACAATCTGAGAATTGTTCTCAAGCATGAGAAAGTTGGTTATGTCCTTGAGTAGCCCTTTGTAGAGACATCTGCTGATGACTCGACTAAAAAAGAGGATGCTACTATAATAAACATGGTGATAACGAATAATATTGCAACATACGTGATGCTTGCAGCAATGTCACATGAGTTACAAAAGCAATACAAGAGTATAGATGCTAACACATGAACTTTATTTCAAAGAGTTGTATGGTAATCATGTGTGAAAGGATATGAGAGACTTCCAAGCATCTATATCGGTGCACAATGATAGAGGGATCTTCAATCAGTGCTCAAATATTGAAGATATTGCTATTGAGAAATTATCTCTATTGGGTTCAGTTGTGAACCTTGAACTAAGTATTGACTTATTTCTATAATCTCTGCCAGAGAGTTATTCACACCAAATTATGAATTTTGATATGAATAAACTCGGGTGCACATTCATTGAGTTGCTGAACATACTTCAGACTGTTAAGCCTAATATCAAAGTTATGAGTGGGCAAGCCATTAATTCCTCTAAGGATATTAAGAGGAAGTCTAAAGGGTTTTGGAAAAGCATCTAAGATGTCTATAACAGACAAAGTTAATAAGGACATCATCAAATCTACTTGGGTAAGGCCTATATCTACTTCACTAGTTTCTTGGGTATTAGATACTAGATATATATCTCATATTTGTATAAGTATGCAGAAACTAAATAGAAGTAGACCACTGCACGAGGAAGAAATTAACCTACACGTCGAAAATGAGCAAATGTTATTGCATTGTCTGTAGGAGTATACTTCTTGTCGTTGCCTTTAAACTTAGTATTGGAACTAGAGAAATGTTAGTTCGAACCCACCAATACTAGAACATTATTTGAATTTCATGTTTGGACATGAATTATATTAATGTTAAGGGAAATTGTTGTTTCCTTTTATCTCAATGGTTATGGTGAATTACAAAATAACATTTATATTCTAAATACTGAGTATTCTATAATAAGTATAGAAATTTAGAAGCATAAAAAGTGATAATCTGAATAACGCCTAAATCTAGCATTGTGGACTCGGTTAACTAATTACATATAGATGTATATTTGTGATCAATTGATTTTGAATCATTTGACAAATGTGAATTGTGCCTATTAGGCACAGTGGCCAAATCTCATTTTACTTAAAAGGTGAAAAGTCTGCACAGTTGCTGGATCTAATACATAATGATGTATGTGAATCCATGTCGATTAATGCTAGATGAGTTTCTCTTATTTCATCACACTTATTAGTAACTGTTTCAGAAATGGTCATGTATGTTTGATAAAATTTAAGCATAAAACTCTTGAAATGTTCAAGGGATTCAAGTTAGAAGTAGAGAAACAATTAGTAAAGATTTTCTCACACTAAGATCCGATCGAGGTGGAGATATCTTAAAGATAAAGTTTAGATTATCTAAAAGAGAATGTGATTCTCTTGCAGTGAACTCCTTATAGACACTACAAAATAATGGTGTGTCTGAAAGGAGGAATCGCAAACTATTAGATATAGTGCGATTAATAATAGGTCGTGCAAACCTCCCAAAAGGTTTTGGGGCCATGCATTGATTGCAATGTTCTACACACTAAAACGTGTCTCATCTATGTCGGTCGATAAAACTCCATACGAGTTATGGAAAAGCAAAATACCCAACTTGTCAAATATCAGAGTCTGGGGCTGTGATACTTATGAAGTGGACTAAATTGGATAAGTTTGAGACTGAATCCGATAAATATATATTTGTGGGATATCCTAAACATGTATTTGGATGTCAATTCTATAAACCCACCGAGAAGAAAGTCTTCGTCTCACGACATATAAACTTTCTAGAGAAATAGTTTATTCTAGGAGAGGACAGTGGGAGTGAAATAAAACTTGAAGGGTTTAAGAGTCCACAGATATAGTTGACTAAATAGATGAATCCGAGTTTGATCCCACACCTGCTGAGGGACATACTCTTGATCAGGATATAGAGATACCTGAGGACACTCCGACTTAGCGTAAATCAAGTAGGACCATTCGACCTCCCAGAAGGTACGAATTCACGATTACTAATCAAGTATTATTAATCGAGAATGATGAACCTACTAGTTACGTATAAGTAAAGTCAAGTGTTGACTTAAAGAGGTGACAAGATGTCATGGAATTCGAAATGAACTTGATGTATGTGAATAAGGTTTAGACCTTGATCGACTATCCTGATGGGGTAGAAACCATAGGTTGTGTAAAGGAGTTTACACGAAAGGTAAGCATGGATGGAAACTTCCATACATGCAAAACCCATTCGGATTTTGGTTGTAATAGCTACATACCATGACTATGAGTTATAGCAAAAGGATGTCAAAACTGTATTCCTTAACGGGAACTTGCAAGAGAAAGTGTACATAACACGACTCGAAAGTTTAGAATCCAAATATGCTTATAAAGTATGTAAACTTAATCAATTCTTGTATGGGTTGAAGCAAGCCACTTGGAGCTGAAATCTTCAATTTGATAGAAAAATCAAAAGATTTGATTTTATCAAAAGTGAAGACAAATTGTGTATTTACAAGAAAATAGTGAGAGGGTTGTTGTATTCCTAATATTATATGTATAAGACATATTATTAATAGGAAATGATATCTCTACGTTTTAATCGTTGAAGTTGTGATTGTTAAAAGATTTCTTCTTAAAGATATATGAGAAACAACTTGATCTATAGAGATAGATCTAGAAGATTGCTTAATTCATCGCAATCTGCAAAAATAAAATCTTGAGAAGATTTTATATGGAGAAAATGAACTGAGAGTTCATGAATACACTGATGCTAACTTTTAGTCAGACTAGAAAGATAGCAAATCTCAATCAGGATATTGATTTACTCTTAAACGGTGTATTGGAAAGGTTCCAAACAGGAAACCACCGTTGATTCTATAGTGAGACCTTATACACTATTGCTTTAGAGATAATAAATGTTGTAGTATGGGTCAAGAAGTTCATTAATAAATTTGGAATAGTTCCTAACATTGTTGGGACTAAGGTCTCATCGATGATCCAAACAAGTGTTGAGGCGGTACCATCTCATCAAAGAGATAGTACAAAGAAATGACGTAAAGAAAGAACGAATTCTCACAATTGATAATATTGCAGATCCATTGACAAAGAGTTGTCACAGTATAAACATGATCGTCATGTGAACTCTTATGATATTAGATACATAAGTGATTTGATCTAGTGCAAGTGGGAGTTTGTAAGTATTATGCCCTAGGTCCAATCAACTTTGGGCATTGGAACTTTTGATATATGTTTAATGCATTTATTATGGCAAGATCTATTATGATAATAAATAATAGAGTCCGTTGATTCAAATCTTTGTAATTTGTTAATCATAAGGAGTTGTGATTGCGAGATACAAATTACATATGATTGAATCTTAAATCATCTATGGTCGTAAGTAATAACAAGATACACATATCGTTGTTACAGATAGACCATCACGTGTGTCATTCCTTACTTGTGAAGTAAGTAGCTAATCTCACAAACTAAAGTGTAGTAACACTTAAATGAACACGTGAATATTTTGTTACAGAACAAAACATTGGAGACCCTGCTGGGAGATTCCACATGGATAACTATCTGAGTGTCAGTGGTTAATCTCTAACGTTCGGTAGTGGAATTGATCCTTCGACTTGAGATTAACATAGTACCTTATGTGGGGGCAATCATACTTTGGTGATGCTGGAAGTTGCTCTGTCAAGGGGTCGCTAATACGGCATCGTTCGGGTATGTTAAGAATCATATGAAGGTTGTGAGTGATCAATAGAGGATTCATCACTCTTAGATAGTAAGAGTTTATGGTCTGCATTTTATCCAGTTAAATTGATAATGAAATCCTTGGTCAAGGTGTACGCATAAGTCGAAAAGGAGTTTTCGACTTGCATTGACTTAATAGTGGAATGAAAGATATGATCGATAATTGAGATTGACACAATCCATATCTCATAATTAATCGGATCATATTGACAAAAGGATTATAATTTCACGATAAACGAACGAGTTTGATTTTGTCATACCACGTGACATTTTCCGTCACATGTATTGCCCTGACACATTGCTAGATGTCAATCTGGGGCGACGGATGTGAATTAGTGATAAATCAAAAAGGGTGTTTTGATTTATCGATTTTGATTAGATCAAAATAGTAATTCATGTCGTTAGGTATCGTGACTGGGAACCTAATGGGTCACACACAAAAGGAGAATTATAAGATTGAGATCTACCAATTAATTAATTGACAAACGTTGGATAATTAATTAATTGGATTGCTTATTAATGGGCCCGAATTAATTAATTAGATTAATTAATTCATGGACCGAATTTAATTAATTGGATTAATTAAATATTGGGTCAGGTTAAATTGTAGGACGGGCCAAACCCTTTTGGGTTTATATAAATAAGCTACTAGGGTTTGAAATTAGTCGATGAATTTTCATTATTCTTACTAGCACAAGAAGAGTAAAATCCTAATTATCTCAATCTTATTCTTTGTGTGGATACCGTTGGAGGCTGGATAATTGGACAACTCTGGGAGGCAGATTAGGATTGCTGAAATTACAAGAATAGTAAAAGAGTTTGCAGATCTGGTAAAAGGTATAATTCCTATCACAATTTCTATCTAAACACAAAGCAGATCCTTGGTGGGAATCGAAATTTATTTAATTTTTCGCTGTGTATGATAAGTAAATTCCCAACACCACAAACAAGTAATTAAATGCAAGAAATTAAAGAAAACAAGAACACCAAACTTGGTGACCCAGTTCACCCAAATAAGGGCTAATCTGGGGGCTCAGGACCAGCCCAATACGCTATGTAAAACCAGCCTTCCAAAGAGATCAAAATACAAGGGAACCAATCTGACTTTCTCCTAAGGTTCTAATCATAGATCACATAAGGATCTTAAGAACCCTATACAAGAATCAACCCTAAACTTGCCAAGAACAGACACGGCTAAAATCAGTGCACCGATGTCAATAAATAGACCAAAACCTTTCTTATACGAGTCTATAACAAAAGGGTTATACAATTCTTCAGCCTCTCTAATAAACCACAGAGAAACATAATCGAAAGATGATAGAAGATTTCGAGTTAATTGTTTGAATGCACACTGAACTTTGAGTATGGTCACGTTTTACACACTGTATTTCAAATTGCACCTCATTACTCATCGAACTTTAGTCCGTTGCACCCTGTTCCACACCGGGCAACTTCCGTTTCTAACTCAGGCCTAAGTGGATGACAAAATGTACACAAGGCAGTTAAATCTCTTCAAAATAAAAATCAAATGCCAGCTCATTTAAAGTGCAACTCCCAAACATGCCTCAGCCAAACCAGAATCAAACTGTGTACTCCTGAATGAAATCCTGAAAATCCAAATCCTTTCTAAACCCTAACCTCAAAATTGATTTTACCCCATAATCAAAGCTTGATTGTTGAAGCTTTTCTACGATCAGTATGGTGAAGATGAAGATGCACTCAATGAAGGAATGGGCGTGGCAGTGGTGACATGCATAACCCGTTAGGCATCTTTCTGTCCTTCGTCAAAGTGTAATGGCAGAGGATCGAAATTTGGAGCTTCTATGAAGTGCTTCGGATGTCAAGGAACTGGTATGAAGTTAACAATTAGGCAACTTGGCCCAGGTATGCTCAAGGGAACAAAAGAGACTATTAAAGATAAAGATTGTTGCTTTAGTGCAGAGATGAAAAGGTTGTAACGGAGAAGAAAGTTTTGGAAGTCCACGTGGAGAATGGTATGCAGAATGGACAGCAGATTACATTCCAGGGAGAAGCTGTGAATCAATCTTGAATATTTAAAGGAAAGAAGTAATTGATTAGAAGACGAGGGATTTAATTTCATGTTTATGTAATGCGAACAATCTCCTTTGAATGTCAATTTATTTTGCTACATTTATCAATGACAGAGAGATTTCTATGTGATGCTCTTTGAATGTCTGTATTAGTTTGGTTGCTGCTTTTGTTCGAATGGTCTAGATGTTGTTGGTTAGTATGTGGGGTTAAACTCTGCAACTTCTGTACAATATTAAGAGGCCTCAAAAAATTCGAAATACAGGTCAGTGCGTTTCTCGAAACGAGTTCGGGATCGGCCAAAATCTGCAAATTACACAAATCTATTATAACATTGAATCAATGAGCAACGAGGTCGAACCCACGAGAACTGCAATTAAGAAAGGCTAATCTAATCCCAATTGTTTAAGTAAATGGGAAAATTAATCATAGTATCTTAATCTGTTAAACATATATATCGTCTGGTCTGACTTCTTTGAGAAATGGACAAATCCATGACTGAGCAAAGAAACCTAATTTATGTGGAAGCAGTCGTCTCTACTCAAATGCCATCCTTTGACAACCATTTTTTTATATACATAGTATGACAATTTCTATATTTGATGACTTGTGCTAGAATTTACAATGCAGAAAATCTTGATTTCAGCGTAGAAAAATTCAGCAGAATTCGCTTTATTTTTTTATTTCTTTCAATGTAGAAGACTTTTGACAACGCAGATTATATATTTGAAATTAAGTTTATTTTTACCCTACTATATTTTTCTATAGATGAATCTTTATTTGGAAAAAATTCGCTTCAATGTTTATATTTATCATCGGTGATAAGACAAAAGTTGAAAACCAGTTTTCGAGTCGAGAATGTTGTAAAATAATTAGGACTATCCAATTGCAACCACGAGTTCATAAACTTGTTATTAAACCAATTTTCATGCCTCGAAATCTTGATGAATGAGAGAGCTTTTTTCTTCTTCATTGTAATCTTTGCAAGTGAGTGATTTAGGTATCAATGTATTTACCCATAGAAGTTTGATTGAGGACCGAAGATTTGGTTTTTCAATTCAACAATGACGATTTATGATCAAATTGCGAAACTTCACTAGTAAGATCAAAGAATAAATTAAAATTACAAAACTTCACTAGTAAGATCTAAGAATAGAATAAAATTACAATGACATAGTGTACTACAAATGACTATTAACTATAGAATTATTACATAGGTTATTGAAACGTAAAATTGTTACATATGATTACAGAAGTACGTTGCAACTTCCAATGCAATTTGATTTCTTTAGTTGAGTGGCTTCTATATTAATAATTGAGCTCGGTTTTTAACTTTCTATTTTATGTTAAAATAAACAGTGCATTGAAACTTTATTTTTAACATTCACTCTAAAAAATAAAGATTTCCTTTGCCAATTCAAATTCTTTCTTTCCCTGTCAAATGCCTATAAGACAACTTTATGTACTAGACAATTTCATGAGTCCCTTTAAAGTCAGATCCTCCTCATCATATTTAACCTCCAAAGTTTCCAAATTAGCCATATATCTTTGAACATGATTAAGTGATCATCCAATGACGTACCTTCAAACATCCGGTGAGAATATAGGTACCGCTTCAAGAGTAACTTGTTGGTCAAGCTCTTTGTCATACAAAGCTGCTCAAATTTCAACCACAATGCAACGACAGTTTTCTCCTTAAGAATATCCTGAAGAATTTGATTTGACAGATATAGTTGAACTTTGGTTTAGGCTTTTCGATCCCTACACTGCTTTTCTTCCTGCGTCCAGGTAGCAGGCATCTTTTCAAAGCCAAGCAAGGCTTCTTCCAAATCATTCAGCACAAGTACTGCTCGTATAGAGTAAACCTCGTGTTGCGATCCAATAATAAAAGATCCTATTTCATTGTCGCCATGCGGAATAATCAAATCTTCGCTCTGATACCACTTGTTATGAAATAGATCAAAGATTAAGACAATAATGAAATAGACAATTACACAATGAATATCAAGATTTAAGTGGAAAACCCAAGGCGGGAAAAATCACCGGCAGATGAGGATAATTTTTTACTATAATCAATAACAACATATGTTTACAAGATCTCAATGCACCGAACTAAGATCTAAGCTCTCCAATATGTTATACATATGTTGTTCTCTCAGATTTGACGATTGTAGAGACAATACAGGCCGAATTTTACTTATATGAAACCCAAAAATCAAGTTGTAGATGAATAGGAGACCAAACAAGTGTAAAATATGAAACCCCAGATAACACTGTCGCTCGAGCGGCATCGAGGCAAGCGAAGAGCGGGCGGCAAAGTTACTGTTCCAGTCGCTCGAGCGGCCAGCTAGCGAAAATGCAGCTAAATTTGTCTCGGTCCATAATTTTGATTTCTCCAAATACAACTCGTAACTTCAATAGAATTTGGATCACAATTCAACAAATAACAAAACAAAGAAAATGATGAAGTAATTATGTTCATTATACTATTTGCCCCGTCTAGTAGTGCATAACAATCATACCCTAAATTTTCATTGTAAGTAGTTATACTAATGTTTCTTAACTGTAAATTTTTGTAGAGGGTGGCGTGCAAGTGGACTATCACCACGAAGGTGGAGGGTATTGCGGAGGCGGAGGTGGAGGTGGAGGTGGAGGTGGAGGTGGAGGGCATCCCTACAACTATCCGCACTGCAATTGAGAATACTAATCACAAGCCCTAGAAACCCAGATCAAAGCATTGCTAATATTGGCCACACTGTTATTAGTTTCCTACTTCTTAGTGGGAATACTACGTTGAATATTGTAAAAGCAATCAATGATAGCTTTATGTATTTTGTGTGTTTTCCAGCAATAAGGCATGTAAAGCCCCGAACATTTCAATAGAATATAATTTAATTTTGTATGCTATATTTTTATGTTTTGAAAAGTTAGGGACTAAAATGAGTTATAGCGAATTTTAATTTTATTTGAGTCATATTTTAGATATTAATCGAATAATGATAAGTATATGAATATTAGGCGCGTTGGATAGATCGAAATTAATTATACGTAATAGACCCGAGAAAAAGTTAATTAGGATTAACGTAGCCCAGGTTATCGAACTAGAAAGATTAGCCTTAAAACTATATTTTTAATTGAGTAATTTAATGAATTTAAAAGAGTTGTGGCCGCGTGTGTACTTGTTGCCAATTAATAAGAATATTATATTTAGTTTCATTTTTCACTTCTAAGTAGATAAGGTGCTATCATGTGTAAATGCTTTGGGAAGTGATAGGGTTGTTGAATTTTAGTTGAAGATTTAGTCAAATAGTATATTTTAAATGATACCACTTTCACACGTTTCCCCACCCCACACGTTTTCTCAATTTGCACAAATTGTTATTGTTTATTTCTATACATGATATTATATGATAAAAGAACACAAAAAGGCGGTATTTCACAGTACGAGAAGAAGAGAAAAGTTTGATTTGAGGTTTTCGTTGTTCAAGAATTTATTTAATCTAACAAGGTAGGAAAAGAGGTACAGTTGATTTATCCCGTTTAAAATATTTTTATTCATGTTGATGAATCTTTATACTTATGAAATATATGATATGATATGATATGATGTTATGACATTTTCGGTACAAGTGATATGATATGATGTGAGCCCCTACCGGTTTATAAAGATATGATGACTGTATGATTTTTCTGATACATGTTCTAAATTTTTTTTATTCGGGATGCACCAATATTTATGTCCTACTGAGTATTCCCATATACTCACCATTTTCTCCACCTTTCATAGATTAGAACGGGTCGTTGATTGGCGGGCGATGAGGTACAGTCGTGATGCCAGAATTTATGGAACTCAATAAATAATCCGGTGTAACGTGATTAAATATTTTTATTTTCAGAAATTGCTTAAATTTTATTATTATGTGGATCTGTAATTTAGAATTGAGAACATAGTTTATTTGGTTTTATTCTTCAAATGATTGTTTTTCTTTATTTTTATGTTGGTGGGATATAAACTTTATATTTTGTCAATTGAACGTGATAGGCATGAAGTTTCTATTTTAAGATATCAGTTGCTGAAAATTTATTATGCCAAATGTTTTTATTTATTTATTGAATGAAATTTTAGTAACGATTTAAATTAAAAATTTGGGTCGTTACAAGGCATCTACTGCCATAGTGTGCTACTTAAGCTCATGGCTTGGTTTGATTAATTACAGTCTCAATATTGTGCTTTGTGTTTTGCTTCATGCAGAAGGTTTAATGAAAAAGTTGTTTTTAATTTTAATAAGGTAATCTTTTAATTTTTGTAGTTTTGTAGATGTCTTTGAGCAAGAAATATTACTTGATCTTTCTCCTTCACCTGGACTTATTGTCTCGTTCTATCTAAAGGTATCAACCTGATTGTGCTGTCTCGGCAGCTCTTTTTTTTCGCTATTCCCGAGGGCGACGATACTGCGAGGCCTATTTTTAGACCCGCACTTCCCATCCTGTTGAAGATACTACCAGACCCAGTAAATCGCTCTCTCTCGTAAGTGGGTGGGAAGGCTTATTCCATCTTGTTGAAAGAAGATGGAACTTAGATGGCATCCCGTCGAGAAATTACATACACTTTCACAACATAGTTGAGTCATATATCATTAGATGTTGCCTTCATGTTAAACCTTACCGGCCGCTTGTAGTTCAGTGGAATGAAGATTAAAGTGTTAATTGGTTAAATTGGTTCTGGTTTGCTTGTGTGTCTTGTATAACATGCCATACAAGGCATTTATATCACTTTTTTCAAAAAAAGAAAAAGAAAAAAAGTTCAGTTTGTATGAAGCATTAATCATGAGAGTAAGAAAGAAAGGAAGAAATAATAAAACCCATGACTGAGCAAAGAAACCTAATTTATGTGGAAGCAGTCGTCTCTATTCAAATGCCATCCTTTGACAGCCAATTTTTTATATACATAGTATGACAATTTCTACATTTGATGACTTGTGCTAGAATTTACAATAAAGAAAATCTTGATTCCGGCATTGAAAAAGTCAGCAAAATTCGCTTTACTTGTTTATTTCTTTCAACGTGAAAGATTTTTGACCATGCAGGTTGTATCTTTGAAATAAGTTTATTTTTACCCTACTATATTTTTCTATAGATGAATCTTTATTTCTAAAAAATTCGTTTCAATGTTTATATTTATCTTTGGCGATTAGACAAAAGTTGAAAACCAGTTTTCGAGTCGAGAATGTTGTAAAATAAGTAGGACTATCCAATTCCAACCACGATTTCATATCCTTGTTATTAAACCAATTTTCAAGCCTCAGAATCTTGATGAATGAGGGAGCTTTTTTCTTCTTCGTTGTAATCTTTGCAAGTGAGTGATTTAGGTATTAATGTCTTTAACCACAGAAGTTTGGTTGAGGACCGAAGAGTCGGTTTTACTATTCAATAATGACGATTTATGATCAAATTGTGAAACTTCACTTGTAAGATCTAAGAACAAAATAAATTTACAAAACTTCACTAGCAAGATCTAAGAATAAAATAAAATTACAATGACACGTTGACTACAAATAACTCTTAAGCAAAGGATTATAAAAATAGGTTATTGAAACATTAAATTGTTACCTGTGATAACGTAAGTACACTGCAACTGGCAATGCAATTTGATTTCTTTCGTAGAGTGGTTTCTATATTAATATTTGAGCTCGGTTTTTCAACTTTCTATTTTATGTTAAAATAAATAGTGCATTGAAACTTTATTTTTAACATTCACTCTATAAAATAAAGATGTCCTTTTGCCAATTCAAATTCTTTCTTTCCCCTATCAAATGCCTATAAGACAACTTTATGTACTAGACAATTTCAGGAGTCCCTTTAAATGAAGTCCAAATGTATGATTCATCTCTAATGAACTTTTCCACAAGTGTAAGCTTTAGCCCAATTAGTTAAGATTTAACTGCAACAATTTCACAATGAAAGAGAACATTATAACGTGATTAAATCTGAAATTATGATACTCTGTCCAATATTTTTACAAGAAAAACACTAATAACACCTTAAAGCTTACTCCTCAAGATGAACTAGTTTTGAAAGTCGAACTTTTCGATATAGCTAAGTTCCATTTGACACAGGTAAAATTATTAACACACACTTTGAATTTTTATAATTATGTAGCATCGCTGTATTAAAAATAAAAAATAAAAATAAAAATCCACTATTTGAATCATGGTTGCTACATCACTGTATTTAAAAAATAAAAATAAAAATTTTGGGTAATGGATTCAAAGATAAATGATTGATTACCAACAAAAATATTAAATTCCTTGGCGTGCTAGAATTTTTATGTTAGGGTTGAAATAGTCAGCATTTCTAATCTGTGTTTACAACCTTGCCCTATAAATTATGGTGAGATTCACACTGAGCTTTTCATCCTATCTTGAAGCATAATTTCGTCTACTAGAGAAAAATGGCTCACTTCAAGACTTTGCTTTTTCTCAGCCTTCTATTTACTGTAGTTCTTGTGTTCTCTTCCAAAGCTTCTGCTGATAATGTGCCTGGGGTTGCCCAAACTCGTGAGTATTGTTCACCAATCTCTCTCTCTCTCTCTCTCTCTCTCTCTCTCTCTCTCTATATATATATATATATATATATATATATATATATATTTGGATGGTTGCACCCCACTTATGGCTTTTTCTGTGATGTTCAATTAATAGTAAGTCGGGGGGGGGGGGGGGGGGGGTCGACCTTGGGTATTGGTATTGGTTGAATCATGATAAGGAAAGCTAGTGACACATCATTCTAATAATATTCAAATGTCTGGTAGATTAGATAGCATAATAAAGAAAAAGATGAAGTAATTATGTTCATTATACTATTTGTCCTGTCTAGTAGTGCATACCAATCAGACCCTAAATTTTCGTCGTAAGTAGTTATACTAATGTTTCTTAACTGTAAATTTTTGTAGAGGGTGACGCGCAAGTGGACTATCATCGCGGAGGTGGAGGGTATCATGGAGGTGGAGGGTATCATGGAGGTGGAGGATATCACGGAGGTGGAGGGTATCATGGAGGTGGAGGGTATCACGGAGGTGGAGGGCATCACTGAGACTATCCACACTGCAATTGAGAGTATTAATCACAAGCCCTAGAAACCCAAATCATATTGGCCACACTGTTATTAATTTCCTACTTCTTAGTGGGGATACTACGTTGAATATTTTAAAAGCAAGCAACAATAGCTTTATGTATTTTGTGTGTTTTCCAGCAATAAGGCATCTACTGCCATAGTGTGCTAGTTAAGCTCATGGCTTGGTTTGAATAATTACTGTCTCAATATTTTGCTTTGTGTTGGGCTTCTTGCGAAAGGTTTAATGAAAAAGTTGTTTTTAATTTTAATAAGGTAATCTTTTTAATTTTTTAGTTTTGTAGATGTCTTTGAGCAAGAAATATTACTTGATCGAAGAGTTGGTTTTACTATTCAACAATGTCGATTAATGATCAAATTGTGAAACTTCAGTAGTAAGATCTAAGAATAAAATAAAATTGCAATGACAAGTTGACTACAAATAACTCTTACGCAAAGGATTATAAAATAGGTTATTAAAACATTAAATTGTTACCTATGATTACACAAGTACTCTGCAACTGGCAATGCAATTTGATTTTTTTAGTAGTGTGGTTTCTATATTAATAATTGAGCTCGGTTTTTCAACTTTCTATTTTTATGTTAAAATAAATAGTGCATTGAAACTTTATTTTTAACATTCACTCTATAAAATAAAGATTTCCTGAGCCAATTCAAATTCTTTCTTTCCCCTATCAAAAGCTAATAAGACAACATTATGTACTAGAGAATTTCACGAGTCCAAGTCCAAATGTATAATTCATCTCTAATAATCTTTTTAAAAGATTGCCTTTAGTATGGCAGAATATTTTAAATTTCAAAATAATTTTTTTAACATACTTCAACAAACTCTTTATTATTTGTTTTTCTGCTCAAAATATTTCATCATATTGTAATATCCATTTATTCACATCGGACAGGACCCAATTGATGTGCAATACTGTTAAATCCATACTATTATTAGGCAACAATTGTTTGATTAAATGACAAAAATGATCATAGTATCTTATTCTCTTAAACATATATATCCCATGGTTTGGCTTCTTTGAGAAATGGACAAACCCTGACTGAGCAAAGAAACCTAATTTATGTGGAAGCAGTTGTCTCTATTCAAATGCCATCCTTTGACAGCCAATTTTGTATGTATATATAGTATGACATTTTCTACATTTGATGGCTTGTGCTAGAATTTACAATAAAGAAAATCTTGATTCTTGCGTTGAAAAAGTCAGCAAAATTCAACTGTGAGTGAACCAATTGCCTATATAAACTAAGACTCGCACTACACTTCCCATTCATCCTTGAAGCAGATTTCCTCAGAGAGAGAGAGAGAGAGAGAGAGAGAGAGAAGGGGGGGGGGGGGGGGGGGGGGGGCACTCTCCAAGAACTTAATTCTTGTTGGGTTTTCTGTTTGCTGTAATTCTTGTTGTTCAAATTGTGATGCATTTGTTAAAAAATATTATGTCAACATAACTGCCTTATGTGAAAACGGTCACAGTTAACCACGAGAATTCCGTGACAAAAAGTCAGTAGTTTGTGTGAAAAGATTTCTTGCCTTTGAAGAAATGGAGGTATTTTTGAGGAAAGGATCACCAAAAGGAATAGTTTGTTTGAAACACCATTTCTACCCCTTGAAAAAAAGGAGCATTGATTGCTTTTGAAATGCCTTGAAAGTATCATGAGTACTAGCGAAGAGAAATCTGCACCACGGAGGGCTAGTGAACACCCTGAAGAAGGGAAACCCTCATGTAGAGTCCCAACATCTCACTATAGATTCCACTAGTTGAATAGATGAGGTGGATCACGAGGAGGGTCTAGAATAGCTGCTAGACTCACCAAGGAAATGGTCACCATGGTTGAAAATATGAGGAGTATTACTCAGCAAAACCTTGTTTTGTAAGAGTTGTTAAGAAACATGCAAAACCGATGAGGGTACCCAGCCCGTCCATATACCGCCCACGAGAGTGCATCATTTCAAGGAAATTATTACAATGGCGAGAACGAGGTCCAAAGCTAAATGACAAGATATCAACAATATCTTAGGAAAGAGGTCCCTCTTGAGAGATAAGTTAGGATAGATATATCTACCAATTACGCCACCGATCAACCTCAGTAGGTCCCTTTCAACTTTCTACAAATTTATGATCCAGAGGATGCACCAAGGAGGTCAGTGAGCGTCTTTGATAGATTAAGTCCAGGACGACCTAGAAAAGGCCGCGCAATAGCCTCGTTCGTCTAGAAATAACCAACGTGAGGAGTCTCGGTTCGGAATGCAAGCCGAACCAGTCTATGAAATGTCAACCCTCCGCCTAGAAATAGGCGTGTGAGGAGAGCGGAGTAGGCGAGAAATCGAGCAGGACTATCTCAACCACCTTAGAAGACCCAAGTTGGAGAGGGAATTGATTCTGATGAGAGCTGCGGACCTTGGTGACGATGATGATAATATGTCATATTAGGAATGCGCCTGCTTTAAACCACTTCACGTTGCCTAAAATACCCAAGTATGATGGAAAAAGAGATCATGTGAAACACCTCAATAGCTTCAAAACCCATATATAAGGAACACGACACTTGCCATGAAGTGCAGAGCTTTCCATCTAACCTTAAGTAGAGTAGTAGAAATTTGGTACACCGACTCCAGGCAGGAAGCATTCGAAGTTGGCCTGATTTTAAAAATTCTTTCCTTAAGCGTTTCGCTACAAGCAAGAAAGGCGAATGGCTAATATAGTGCTTCCGGGACATGAGGCAATAATCGGGGGAATCGTTGAAATTTTTTTGTCCTATTTCACAGATGAAATGACCTATTGCATGCAAGTCAAGGACATGGAAGTGTTAATAGCCCTAAGTGGAGGGGTTGTACATGAATTCACTCTTTTAGAAAGATGTGCAAAATAAGGACCCTACTAATTATGACGTCTTGCTGAAAATGATAAGGCGAGAGATCATCAATGAAAAATTGAGGAATCATTGGAATAGGAAAAATCGAGGTCTCCCACATCTCCAGATACAAAAGAGAGAGAGAGAGGTCCCACTTCTCATCCCATAGATCACCAAGCTAGACAATCAATTTTCCTCAATCCGGGACAAACATTAGCTGCAGCCACACTTAACATAGTTTCAACTTTGGCATATGAAGAAGTGAACCTCAATATTGAAGTATAATAGGGAAGACCACATCAACAATCAGCTCGCATGGGAAGAGATATGGGACAAGGTGCGAAACCTAGAAATAGGGGATGAAGCACCTCTTTATTGCACATACCTCCATTTCTATAGTCACAACACGGTTGGATATTGGGACATAGCGAAACACCCAAACAATTAGAGGGGAAGTAATTGCTTGCAAAGAGATGAAACTCCTCAGCAGGTTCGGCTACATAGGGATGACGGAACAAGTCACCGGAATAGGGACGGCGCCTAACGGAGCGTGGAGGTGACCATGGAAGACTTGAAGAAGGTCGAAGACACCAGAGAAGCCCTTCAACTAACGCTGGACGTGAGCTCATTCGAGAAATTGATACTATATTCGGAGATCCATATGTTGGGGATGAATCTAGGAATGTCCAAATGAATTATGCAAGGAAAGCCAAAGATCCCCCAATGGAAAACTTCATAGTTAATAGCAGCCAGCCTTCCAATGAATAGGTGTTCAACTTATCACGTTCATCGAAGATAATGTTGTTGGAGTGCAGTATCCACATTGTGACGCTTTGGTTGTGAGGGTTACGGTGGCCAGAAATGGCCTCAAGAGAATGTTGATAGACAATCGGAACTCGCTCAACATCATATATGGAACTACTTTTGACAAAATAGAAGTTGACCATGAACTGACCTCAGTGACCTCTCACTTGTATGGATTTATCGGTAAAGTATCATCCCGTGAGGCAAAATCACTCTAGCAATGAAGATGAGAGTAGTACCTCTGATGGCTCACCACTTCATGGAATTCATGGTAGTGAATCATCCCTCCTCTTATCACGGGGTACTTGGAAGGAATTATGGGTAGTCACTTCTGTACACTATCTGTGCATGAAGTTTCCAATAGAAAATGGCATCGCTACGGTCAGGGGTGACCAATGAAGTGCTAGGAAATGCTACTCCAACTCCATTCGAAAAGCCTAACCAAGGTGTGTAAATGTCATTTTGATTGATTTTGACAGGATTGACAACCCTGAACAAGGAGACGATGTCGAAATGGTAGATGTCTCTAAAGAAGAGGCTGTTATAGAAGTACAATCAACTTCTGGTGAAGAGAAAGCTGCTAGTCTTAACGAGATGGACCCTCGTATAATTGATTGAAAGCCTAAATAGCTCTGACTGACGAGCTGGGGAGGTTTATAGTGGATGCTCAGGATCCGTCCATGTCCTTGCACGTTGGTAAGAACCTGCCACTAATGGTAAAGGTAAAGCTGAAAAGCTTCTTGCATAGCAACTTGGACATTTCGGTAGAAAACACGATGATATGGTTGATATCGATCCAAAAGTCAGTTATCATCATTTGAAGATCAATCCAAAGGCTAATCCTCACATGTAGAAGATGAGAGCCCTAAACTTTAAAAGATATGTTGCCTTGAAATATGAGGTGAAGAACCTAATTACCAACCGCTTTATTCGAGAATCGACCTATTCAAAGTAGGCATCAAACTCAGGTTGGTAAAGAAGCATAGTGGAAAGTGGAGAATGTGTGTGGACTTCTCCAACTTAAACCAAGCTTGTCCCAAGGATAACTTTCCACTTCACTGGATAGACCAACTGGTTGACTCAATAGTTGGACATGAACTGTTGAGATTCATGGATGCCTATTCTGCCTGTAATCAAATTCTGACGTATCCACCAGACGAGGAACATACATCCTTCATTAAGGATCATGGCATGTATTGTTACAGGGTGATATCCTTTGGGTTGCAATACGCCGGGGCCACTTATCAAGGATTAGTCAATAAGATATTTGCTGACCTTATTGGAAAAACAATGGAGGTGTACGTGGATAACATGCTTGTGAAAAATTTGAAAATAGAGGACCACATCTGGCACTTTGAAGAGGTCTTCCAAATACTTTGAAGATATAGAATGCGACTGAATCTTCTAAAGTGTGCCTTCGGGGTAGCCTCGAGAAAATTTCTGGGCTACATGGTGAATTAGAGAGGCATTGAGACTAATCCGGATAAGATCAAAGCTTTGGTAGGGATGAGGTCGTCACAGAAACCAAAGAAAGTACAAAGTCTCACTGGTCATGTAGCCGCTCTAAACCACTCTGTCTCGAAGGTGACTAATAAGTGTCCTCCATTTTAAAAAGTTTTGAAAGGTGGGAATAAATTTCAGTAGATGGAGGAATGAGAAGAAGCCTTACAAATGCTGAACAAGCACTTGGAACATGCTTCTCTCCTCTTAAAACCCAATCTTGGGGAACCTCTCTACTATTATATCTTGCTGTAACTACCAAGATTGTTAGTTCGGTGCTAATAAGGAAAGAAGAAGGTCATTAGCTACTTGTGTACTATATAAGCAAAGCACTGTTCGCAGCGAAGACTCGCTACCCTGATATGGAGAAATTGGCTTTTCCTTTCATCACGGCTTCTCACAATAAAGCCCTACTTTCAAGCACACGCCATCCAAGTGCTAACCAACTTCCCATTGAAGCAAGTACCTACTAATACTCTTTATTTGTTTACCAAGTTGATTCTCAACTTTCGTCTTATAATATTTCAATGCATCTAAGGCATTGTCTTTATTTTGTAGTAGAAAGACATAACAATACTTTGTACAATCGTCAATGAATTTTAAAGTAATTCTTACCACCTTTAATTTGAACGGATTTCAAGTCACAAATATTGCTATGTACTAATTCTAAAGGTGCCGTGTTTCTTTGAACATAGTGAAATGGTGTTTTGGCTAACTTTGCTTCAACACATACTTCACACTTATGATTATGATCAGTCTTAACAATTGGAATTCAACTTTAATTCATAAGTTTGCGCAAAAAATTGTAGTTGACGTGTCCTAATTCACTATGCCATAAACAAGACAATTTAAGCATATAAACTGAATTAGAATATTTATTCATAATATTTTACACCGTTCTTGCTAAGTAGGACCCCAAAATCCAGTTCTTGCGACTATCTGGTACATAGAGGACATTATTGAGGGCTAGTTCTTTTTCAAAAGTCATTTTCATTGTGATCTTTCCAAGTTCTTCAACTTTCAAACTTGCAGAATTCTCCATGAACAATTGCTCTCCTTTCAATTCGTGATAGTTTAAGAACATGGTCTTATCTGCACAAATATGGTGGGTAGCACCTGGATCAACCCACCAATCCCTTGAATTGCCAACCATGTTACATTGAGAAACAATCGATGATAGACTCATCTCTTGAACTCCTTCAGAAATGGTGTCTCTTTCAACCACATTTGCTTGTGCAGTCTTCTTTGACTTTCGACATTCATTTGATCGATGTTCGGCTTTTCCACAATTGTAACAGATGCCTTTAAATTTCTTGGCATTATTGGAGTTGTCACTTCTTGGTGCAACACTGGAGATCTTACGTTTCTTGTTGACAACCTTCAAACCAATTTCAATGAAGTTTTCTCCAATTTGAACAATAGACTTGCTTTCAATATTCTTATTGTCTTCCTCAATCCTCAAACGGACTATCAATTCTTCTAAGTTCATCTCTTTGCATTTGTGCTTGAGATAGTTCTTGAAATCTCTCCACATGTGAGGAAGTCTCTCAGTGATGGCTACAGTCTAGAAGGATTCACTCTATTCCATCTTTTCTGCATGTAGGTTATGAAGAAGAACTTGAAACTTATCACAGTTTAAAAGTCTACCATTCTGTAATTCCAAAATTTGCTGACAATAAACTTCTTTGTTCTGACATCCTTGGTCTTGTACTTCTTTTTCGAAGAATCCCATTGATCCTTGGCCTAGTTTTTTGAACTATACACTCCATAAAGTGTATTGTCCAATCCATTTAGGATGTAGTTTTTGCAAAGGAAATCCGAGTGTTCCCATGCATCCAAAGCTATAACCGACTCACAATTATTTTCTCCTTCTTGTCCAGTCGGAGCGGTCTCTTTTAAGAATTTTGCCAAATTCAAAGTAGTAAGATAGAGTAACGTCTTTTGTTGTCATCTTTTGAAGTCCCTCTTCCAAATTTCTCCAATTTTTTCCCAAGTGGGTTTGGAGTATTTTGAAATGGTATAACCAAAGGTGGAACCACATTGTTTGTAACATTTGTTGTGTGACTTGAAGTAGTCTCAATGGCTTTCATTTCTGTTGCACAAACACAAATTCAACGTACTAAAAGAAAGAATAGAATATTCCAAAGATAAAGAAAATGTTTGTTTTCCAATAAACAACCAAGAAATTTTGTCTTAAGATTGATAGAGATGCTTGAAGGGAAATTGTTGTTTGTCAATATACCGTATAAATGTTAAATTTAATTCACAGGAGCGTAACTAAACTCTATGAGAAAGTAAAACAATAGAAAAAGAAGGAGAACAAAGATGTGGTGAGAAATAAGATCCGAGGTAAGTGATTGACACTTTTTTCTTGAGACAAAATTGTTCCGCAACGGTGCTAACTGATTATGGCACTTATCTCTCAAAATACAACGAATTCAACTTGTGATAGAAGCATTTCAAACCACAAGCAACAACAACCTCGAACGAATTTGTCCTCTCTACAAGAAATATGTTTTGAATGATTTTTGGTGATGGTATTGCAAGAGTTTTATATAATACTCAATGCGAAAGTGATATGTGATGCATAATGGACGTCCAAAGTGTCTTATTTATAGAGGAGGAGGGGTTATGAGTAAAGTGACATGTTTCAAATTTCGCAACCTTATTAAGGGAAGCATGCCTTGTTGTCATTAGCCGGTCATTGACCTCTTGCTATAGCGCTAGTGTCAAATTTTTATCAAAACACTTTTTGCCCACTTGTTGCTCAAGCGTTAGGCGAGCAATGGAGTTGACAGTTTTTAGGGGTTTTTTTTTTATCCTCTTTTCTTCCAATCTTTGGACTGCATTATTTCATTCATCCAGAATTGGTTTTCAGATTCTAAATATACCACGATGATCTACTTGACGAGTAGAACAAGTTAGTCTATTTATATAATTTAACTATCGGATCGAGTCCGAATCTTTGATCGAAATCGACACAAAGTCATTTTTTCATATTTATAATTAACCAATTCCAACATAACATGCATTCTTAAACAAAATCCATTTCGATACTTCCGACTGGGAATACGATGTCAAAAACTCTTCACAAGCTATATTATGATTTGAACAGTACCAACGCTCACTACTCATTACCAAGCACCCAAAGCTATTGCTTGTTTAGATAAAAATCTGATTTTTAGTAGATTTTGAAAAAGTTGATGAAATATGTGGTTAAAAAATTGTGGGCCCATGAAATGTGTGATAAAAATCAATTGTTGTCTTGGACTTCTATTTTAATAAACTTTTGTAGTTAAACCAATCAAGGGCCAAATAATAATACTGGAATAACAGGTTGCAATGACACTGGAGACTTTTATGCAATCCTTGCCACCTTACCACCTCAACCAATGTTGCTACCCGTTGTCGCCACCACCACCAACAATAGGCTCAGAATTGAGGGTTCTAATCTCTACCACTACGCTCTCCCACCACAAACACCCACCATACCACCACCAGTCGATGAGTGTTAGTGGATGTGGTAGGTCGTGATCGAGAAGATAGATTCAACTGGTGGTGGCGTAATGAGGAGGTGATGGTGCTAGCAGCGGAAGTTGTCGGTGGCGATTGGCATGGTGCACATTGGTGATGTAATGATGGTTAAAGGTTTGGGAGTGTTAGGCTGACTTGGGTTGCTGGGGATTATAATGGATTTTTTTGTTTGGTGTAATGAAAAATAAGGTACCGTGACATGTTAAGTGTGTAAAATAAGACAATGTATCATGTGTTCCATGGAAAAAAAAAAGGTAACATAACATGTAACCATATGGAATAATTAGTGTAAAATAGTGTAATGTAACATGAAAATCATGAAGAAATAACATATTATAACATGTAATCCTTGTAAAATGACAAAACATAGCATGTAACTGTTGTCAAATTTTAAATACTTGTAAGTGCACAGATCTATTGTAACATTGAATCAATGAGCAACGAGGTCGAATCCACGAGAACTGCAATTAAGAAAGGCTAATCAAACCCAAATGATTTTTATTTCAACTTAGTTCGCTCGAATTTTTGGTTTAAAATAACTAAAAAGAAAAGTGAAAGAAATTAATGCTAACTACTTAGAATGAGGATTCAAATGATTTATATTATCGAAGTTTTGGAATCCACCACAATTTAATCACGCAATTATCGATTAATTTTCAAACACGAGTGACAAATCGAAATCAATCTATTGTCACTTCATAAACTTAGTAGTAAACTCAAAGTTAAATAAGTCTCTGTTTGATGTGGATTAAAATCATATTTTTAATAGATTTTGAGAAAAGTTGATGAAATGTAACATGACATGTAAACATATGAAATAATTAGTGTGACTTAATGTAATATAACATGAAATTCATGAAAAAAAAACATCTTATAACATGTAATCCTTGTAAAATGAGACAATATAACATGCAACTGTTGTCAAATTTTAAATACTTGTAAGTGCACAAATCTATTGTAACATTGAATCATTGAGCAACGAGGTTGAACCCACGAGAACTGCAATTAAGAAAGGCTAATCTAACTAATCCCAATTAATTTTTATTCCAACTTAGTTTGTTCCAATTTTTGGTTTAAATTAACTACAAAGAAAAGTGAAAGAAATTAATGCTAACTAATTAGAACGAGGGTTCAAATTATTTATATTATCGAAGTTCTGGAATCCAACACAATGTGATCACAGATTAATTTAATTGTCGATTAATTTTCAAACGCGAATGACAAATCAAAATCAATCTATTGTCACTCCATAGACTTAGTAGTAAACTCAAAGTTAAATGAGTATATGTAGATTAAAATCGGATTTTTTTTTGTAAATTTTGAAAAAAGTTGATGTAATGTATGGTTGAAAAATTTTAAGTCTCATGATATATAATATATTGTTAAAATTAATTGTTAATTTTTACTTAAATTAACTATGAAACGAGGGATAAATATAATTGCTGCCTTTTTGTATTGATTGTTTGGGATTTTTCCCAATGGCTCAATATCAAGTTCCTGCTTGTAGAGGGCCAAAAATTAGGAATTCACAGGGTTGACCCGAAATTCATAAATATAGGTTAGTCTACCTAACATGGCTGGTCCATTTACGAAATATTTTTTAGCCTAGTATTCACTATTAACTGCTTACATGAAGAAACGAGAAAGGTGGACAATTGGTCATATACAATTATTAGGTACATTCAATTGAACAAAATTAAATTAACCATAGACAAATATGTCATATGACGGCATTTTGCCTAAATTCAGAGATTGAGAATCTCCCTTGAAATGAGTTAATGAAGAGATATATATCTTTTGTTGATTGATAGACTAGTTGTCGTTGGAAAAAAAAAAAAAAAAAAAAAAAAAAAAAAAAAAATATATATATATATATATATATATATATATATGTATTGTGTTGCTCTTGAGACTCGCTCCATTGGCATAGAACTTAACACTAATTGCTTATTAGAGATTTTTTGAAAATAATTTTTCCTCATAATTATTTAAAACCGTGTATTCTATGAGATTAATAACTTTTCTTTATTTTTAATCATGTATAATTTTTTTAGTTGAAAAAATCTCTTTTTTAATTAAAAGGTAAAAGTGCATGTTTTAGATGGTGCGGCATAGTGATAATTTGACAATGTGCGAAAATGATTGCGCAGAAGATCCTTTAGGTGGTGCGGCATAGTGTACAAATTAAGTATTTTTTTTATCCATTTGAGAAATGATAGATGATATACTAGTTAAATTTAAAATTTAATTGAAGGACAGTGACCGAATTTGAAAATTAAACTAAACTGAAGTTCGATGATCCAATTAAGAGAAATGAGAGTTCAGTGACTGATGATGAAATTTATTCAAAAGTAGAACTAATATTGTACGACTGAGCTACCATATAGTCATGCTCCCTTAAGCCTTGTTGAGCTCTTGCAGTGAGGACTTAACTTTCTATTTGGATGTTTATTGGAACACTCCAATTAAACAACTATGTGAAAACGGCCAAAATTTTAATTCTTATCGTAACAAAATTTTAATTCCCCTTCTCTTGGACATATTGTCTCATTCCATCTAAAGGTGTCAACCTGATTGTGCTGTCTTGGCAGTCCTTGACTGGCCGCACCAGAACAAATTTTTAATAGTATTTCATTTATGTAAAGCGTTAACAGCTTAAATTGAGGATGATTAGCATAATCCAATCTAGTAAAGTTCATGTTCATGTTCATATTTAGAAAAATGGGACTTGAACGTTAAGCTTCACGTATGCTATCACAATCATAGTCTTAACTATGTACTTAAAACGACTTACGATAGTGATACTATTTATGTTACAGCTACGGTTTTGGGCAAAAAGGTGAAAATCCTCTAGAGACAAGCGTTATTAAAGGTGAGATGAAGGATTAAAAGAAATTTACAACAGCTATAACAATTACATTAATCCCTCATCTTCTAACATTGTAGCTGGTTAGAAATTGAGAGAAAAAGTTTTATGTCACTCTCGAGATAAAAAATAACTCTCATTTAAAATTGTGTCAGCCAAGTAACCATAGTCTCATTCATGTTAGAAATGTCACACAATTGGCAACAAAAATGACGAGGATGAAACAAGCGATAAGGAGACCACATGATCTTGGAGTGATAAAATTGTTAAATTCAAATTAAAGAATAAATGCAAGTTGTTAATTTGTTATTTGTTATCTATTCTTTGGATAGACATTAGTCACAAAATAGTGAAGAGTTGTTATTCTTATTTTATTATAAATAGGAATAAATGTGTGCTAGGTACTTATGGCCTATGGTCATCATTCAATAATGTTATAATTAGTTTTTTATTTATTTTTCGCTTTCTTTTCGTATTTTTTTCTTGATATCAGAGTCATTGTGAGGACTTGACACACTACAAGTCATTTCTTCCACTATCACTTTACTATCCGTAAATATTGACAACTTTTTTACATGCATCTCTCATTAATTCTCATCCATCAAATACATCCCACCAAATCCAAACAAACAACAGAAGAACCAAATTTTCACACCAAAATTAACAAATCCATTACCTTATGAAAGTCTGATCCTCTCATTCATGGTTGGATCATCTCAACAGTTTGAAGAAACCCTCAAACTCGTTAAAGGCTTAAACACAACTCATGCAGTATGGAAAACATTTGAAATGTTTATATACACATGACATATATATCTTCACAAGAATGAAGATAAAAAAATCATTGTTGGCTTCTTTACCAAATCAATGTCCATGGCAACTCTCAATTTTTCAAAACAAATTGTGCCTTCAACCCTAGCACAGTTTGCGAGAAGATATTAGAAATGTCACATAATTGGCAACAAAAATGATGAGGATAAAACAAGTGATAAGGAGACCAAAAAATCTTGGAGTAATAAGATTGTTGAATTCAAATTAAAGGATAAATGCAAGTTGTTAATTTGTTATTTGATATTTGTTATATATTCTTTGGATAGACATTAGTCACAAAATAGTGGAGAGTTGTTATTCTTATTTTATTATAAATAGGAATAAATGTCTGCTAGGTACTTATGACGTATGGTCATCATTCCATAATGTTATAATTAGGTTTTTATTTATTTTCCGCTTCCTTTTCGTATTTTCTTCTATTCATTTATTTGATGTTTTATTGTTTTAAGCAGATCTGAAATAGAAAGAAGCACAGGATAAAGACAGTCAATTTCTAATCTAGTTTCACTTTGATGACTTATATTTTTTCAGTATTAAATTCATCATCAATATTCATTAATTTCTCAACTAAAGCAGAGCGTGCAATTCTGTCGTAGCACTTGACTGAAATTTCTACTTGGACAACAACGTTGCAAATGTGGAGGATATTTTTCATCTAGTAATGCTGTGTAGCACCATTGGTGATTAGTATTAGTGCATGTTTTGTTGGAGTTTAAGTTACAATTTAAGTGATTATTAACAATGAATTTTAGGAATATGTGGACAATAACTAGATTGTCTTCTACGAAATGTTCAAATAAAAATTACGTTTGACCGGCAGAAGGAATTAAAAAATAATCACTTACCAAACCTGACCTTAGGTTTATTTATTTATTTATTTTTTTGAAATAAAAAGAGTAAAAATTAATGAAAAGAAAGAATATAAACAATTAAACGTGACAAGCAAATTAATTGAATTATTTTGACAAAGCATAAAAATTCCACGCTCGTGCAACCTCCTCTTCTACGTAAGATTTGGCATGATTTTGTTGGAATTGCTAATCATAACACCACAATATACAACTTTTGTCTAATTAAGATTGAGTTGCAGTGCCAAAATGAAAAATAAAAGAATATAATTCGATTAACTTTGAAAGTAAGACACTCTATCGAATACTTTCACGAGCACAACTATAAAACCATCTTAATAGATAAATCTCAAGATAAATTGTACGAGTATATAGGTTGTTTGACAAAGTTTTTGATAAAAAAATTTAACAGATTTTAATAAAAGTTGATAAAATATGAGTTAAAAAGTTGTGGATTTCATAAAATATGTGATGCTTAAAATTAATTATTGATTTAAAATTTTTGACCTTAACTTTTTAAGCTATCCTAAACAAGCACTTAAATTTTTTGGAAGTTGAATTTATCAGTAAGGCAAGCTCTCCCGCACTTACAAGTAAAATTTTAAACACTCGTTTAAATGTTCATCAATAATTAGCTTCAAAGTTGTTTATAATTTTACTAAGGTAATCTTTTTATTTTTTTAGTTTTGTAGATGTCTTTGAGCAAGAAATATTACCTGATCTTCCCTCTTCTCTCGGACTTATTGTCTTGTTCTATCTAAAGGTGTCAACCTGATTGTGCCGTCTCGGCAGCTCTTCTTTCTCGCTATTCTCAAGGGAAACGACATTGCGAGGCCTATTTTTAGACCTGCACTTCCCATCCTATTAAAGATACTAGCAGGCCCAGTAAGTCGCTCTCTCTCGTAAGTGGGTGGGAAGGCTTATTCCATCTCGTTGAACGAAGATGGAACTTAGATGGCATCCCATTGAGAAATTACCGGCACTTTCAAAACAAAATTGAGTCATATATCATTAGATGTTGCCTTCATGTTAAACCTTACCGGCTGCTTGTAGTTCAGTGGAATGAAGATTAAAGTGTTAATTTGTTAAATAGGTTCTGGTTTGCTTGTGTGTCTTGTATAACATGCTATACAAGGGATTTATATCACTTTTGTCAAAAAAAAGAAAAAAGGTTCAGTTTGTATGATGCGTTAATCTTGAGAGTAACAGAGAAAGGAGGAAATAACAAAACCTGAGCAAAGAAACCTAATTTATGTGGAAGCAGTCATCTCTACTCAAATGCAATCCTTCGACAACCAATTTTTTTTATATACAAAGTATGACAATTTCTACATTTGATGACTTGTGCTAGAATTTACAATGCAGAAAATCTTGATTTCGATGTTGAAAAAGTCAGCAAAATTCGCTTTATTTGTTTATTTCTTTCAACGTAGAAGATTTTTGACAGTGCAGGTCATATCTTTGAAATTAAGTTTATTTTTACCCTTTAACAGCCAATTTTTTTATATACATAGTATGACAATTTCTACATTTGATGACTTGTGCTAGAATTTATAATACATAAAATCTTGATTCCGGTGTTGAAAAAGTCATCGCTTTATTTGTTTATTTCTTTTTGACAATGCAGGTTGTATCTTTCAAAATTAAATTTATTTTTACCCTATATTTTTCTATAGATGAATCTTTATTTGTAGAAAATTCGCTTCAATATTTATATTCATCTTCGGTGATAAGACAAAAGTTGAAAACCAATTTTTGAGTTGAGAACGTTGTAAAATAAGTAGGACTATCCAATAGCATCCACGGATTCATATCCTTGTTATTAAACCAGTCTGCGAGCCTTGGAATCTTGATATACAGTGATAAAATGAGAGAGCTTTTGTCTTCTTCATTGTAATCTTTGTAAGTGAGTGATTTAGTATTAATGTATTTACCCACAGAAGTTTGGTTGAGCACAGGAGTTGGTTTTGCCATTCAATAATGTCGATTAATGATCAAATTGTGAAACTTCACTAGTAAGATCTAAGAATAAAATAAAATTACGACGACAGACTATGCCACAAATGACTCTTAAGCAAAGAATTATTGATAGGTTGTTGTTATTACATAAGTACACTGCAACTTGAAATGCAATTTGATTTCTTTAGTAGAATGGTTTCTATATTAATAATTGAGCTCGGTTTTTCAACTTTATATTTTATGTTAAAATAAATAGTGCATTGAAACTTTATTTTTAACATTCGCTCTATAAAATAAAGATTTCCAGTGCCAATTCAAATGCTTTCTTTCCCCTATCAAAAGCCGATGAGGCAAGTTTATGTACTAGACAATTTCACGAGTCCTTTTAAATGAAGTCCAAATGTATAATTCATCTCTAATAAATTTCTTAGATGATTACCTTTAGTATGAATGATTACATTAAAATTTTTTTTTAACATACTTCAACAAACTCTTTATTATTTGTTTTTCCGCTCAAAAAAAAAATCCATCTATTCGCATCGGACGGGACCCACTTGACGTACAATATTGTTAAATCCATACCATTATTAGACACCAATTGTTTGAGTAAACGGGAAAATTAATCATAGTATCTTAATCTCTTAAACATATATATCGTCTGGTCTGACTTCTTTGAGAAATGGACAAACCCATGACTGAGCAAAGAAACCTAATTTATGTGGAAGCAGTCGTCTCTACTCAAATGCCAACCTTTGACAGCCATTTTTTTTTTTATATACATAGTATGACAATTTCTACATTTGATGACTTGTGCTAGAATTTACAATGCAGAAAATCTTGATTTCGGCGTTGAAAAATTCCGCAAAATAAGCTTTATTTGTTTATTTCTTTCAACGTAGAAGACTTTTGACAATGCAGGTTGTATATTTGAAATTAAGTTTATTTTTACCCTACTATATTTTTCTATAGATGAATCTTTATTTGTAAAAAATCCGCTTCAACGTTTATATTTATCTTCGGTGATAAGACAAAAGTTGAAAACCAGTTTTCGAGTCGAGAATGTTGTAAAATAAGTAGGACTATCCAATTGCAACCACGAGTTCATATCCTTGTTATTAAACCAATTTTCACGCCTCGGAATCTTGATGAATGAGAGAGCTTTTTTCTTCTTCATTGTAATCTTTGCAAGTGAGTGATTTAGGTATCAATGTATTTACCCACAGAAGTTTGATTGAGGACCGAAGAGTCGGTTTTACTATTCAATGATGACGATTTATGATCAAATTGTGAAACTTCACTTGTAAGATCCAAGAACAAAATAAATTTACAAAACTTCACTAGTAAGATCGAAGAATAAAATAAAATTACAATGACATGTTGTCTACAAATAACTCTTAAGCAAAGGATTATAAAATAGGTTATTGAAACATTAAATTGTTACCTGTGATTACATAAGTACACTTCAACTGGCAACAATTTGATTTCTTTAGTAGAGTGGTTTCTATATTAATAATTGAGCTCGGTTTTTCAACTTTCTATTTTATTTTAAAATAAATAGTGCATTGAAACTTTATTTTTAACATTCACTCTATAAAATAAAGATGTCCTTTTGCCAATTCAAATTCTTTCTTTCCCCAATCAAATGCCTATAAGACAACTTTATGTACTAGACAATTTCAGGAGTCCCTTTAAATAAAGTCCAAATGTATGATTCACCTCTAATAAACTTTTCAACAAGTGTAAGCTTTTGCCCAATTAGTTAAGATTTAACTGCAACAATTTCACAATGAAAGAGAACATTATAACGTGATTAAATCTGAAATTATGATACTTTGTCCAATATTTTTACAAGCAAAACACTAATAACACCTTAAAGGTTACTCCTCAAGATGAACTAGTTTTGAAAGTCGAACTTTTCGATATAGCTAAGTTCCATTTGACACAGGTAAAATTATTAACACACACTTTGAATTTTTATAATTATGTAGCATCACTGTATTAAAAATAAAAATCCACTATTTGAATCATGGTTGCTACATCACTGTATTTAAAAAATAAAAATAAAAATTTTGGGTAATGGATTCAAAGATAAATGATTGATTACCAACAAAAATATTAAATTCCTTGGCGTGCTAGAATTTTTATGTTAGGGTTGAAATAGTCAGCATTTCTAATCTGTGTTTACAACCTTGCCCTATAAATTATGGTGAGATTCACACTGAGCTTTTCATCCTATCTTGAAGCATAATTTCCTCTACTAGAGAAAAATGGCTCACTTCAAAACTTTGCTTTTTCTCAGCCTTCTATTTACTGTAGTTCTTGTGTTCTCTTCCAAAGCTTCTGCTGATAATGTGCCTGGGGTTGCCCAAACTCGTGAGTATTGTCCACCAATCTCTCTCTCTCTCTCTCTCTCTCTCTCTCTCTCTCTCTCTCTCTCTCTCTCTCTCTCTCTCTCTCTCTCTCTCTCTCTCTCTCTATATATATATATATATATTTGGACGGTTGCACCCCACTTATGGCTTTTTCTGTGATGTTCAATTAATAGTAAGTCGGGGGGGGGGGGGGGGGGGGGTCGACCTTGGGTATTGGTATTGGTTGAATCATGATAGGGAAAGCTCAATGGTCATGCAATTTGCAAGTGGAAATACTGACACATCACTCTAATAATATTCAAATGTTTGGTAGATTAGATAGCATAATAAAGAAAAAGAAGAAGTAATTATGTTCATTTTACTATTTGTCATGTCTAGTAGTGCATACCAATCACACCCTAAATTTTCGTCGTAAGTAGTTATACTAATGTTTCTTAACTGTAAATTTTTGTAGAGGGTGACGCGCAAGTGGACTATCATCGTGGAGGTGGAGGGTATCATGGAGGTGGAGGATATCACGGAGGTGGAGGGTATCATGGAGGTGGAGGGTATCACGGAGGTGGAGGGCATCACTGAGACTATCCACACTGCAATTGAGATTACTAATCACAAGCCCTAGAAACCCAAATCAAAGCACTGCTCATATTGGCCACACTATTATTAATTTCCTACTTCTTAGTGGGGATACTACGTTGAATATTTTAAAAGCAAGCAACTATAGCTTTATGTATTTTGTGTGTTTTCCAGCAATAAGGCATCTACTGCCATAGTGTGCTAGTTAAGCTCATGGCTTGGTTTGAATAATTAATGTCTCAATATTTTGCTTTGTGTTAGGCTTTATGCCAAAGGTTTAATGAAAAAGTTGTTTTTAATTTTAATAAGGTAATCTTTTTATTTTTTTAGTTTTGTAGATGTCTTTGAGCAAGAAATATTACTTGTTCGAAGAGTTGGTTTTACTATTCAACAATGTCGATTAATGATCAAATTGTGAAACTTCACTAGTAAGATCTAAGAATAAAATAAAATTACAATGACAGGTTGACTACAAATAACTCTTAAGCAAAGGATTATAAAATAGGTTATTAAAACATTAAATTGTTACCTATGATTACACAAGTACACTGCAACTGGCAATGCAATTTGATTTTTTTAGTAGAGTGGTTTCTATATTAATAATTGAGCTTGATTTTTCAACTTTCTATTTTATGTTAAAATAAATAGTGCATTGAATCTTTATTTTTAACATTCACTCTATAAAATAAAGATTTCCTGAGCCAATTCAAATTCTTTCTTTCCCCTATCAAAAGCTAATAAGACAACAATATGTACTAGACAATTTCACGAGTCCATGTCCAAATGTATAATTCATCTCTAATAATCTTTTTAAAAGATTGCCTTTAGTATGGCAGAATATTTTAAATTTCAAAATAATTTTTTTAACGTACTTCAACAAACTCTTTATTATTTGTTTTTCCGCTCAAAAAATTTCATCATATTGTAATATCCATTTATTCACATCGGACAGGACCCAATTGATGTGCAATACTGTTAAATCCATACTATTATTAGACAACAATTGTTTGACTAAATGACAAAAATGATCATAGTATCCTAATCTCTTAAACATATATATCCCATGGTTTGGCTTCTTTGGGAAATGGACAAACCATGACTGAGCAAAGAAACCTAATTTATGTGGAAGCAGTTGTCTCTATTCAAATGCCATCCTTTGACAGCCAATTTTGTATATATATAGTATGACAATTTCTACATTTGATGACTTGTGCTAGAATTTACAATAAAGAAAATCTTGATTCCTGCGTTGAAAAAGTCAGCAAAATTCAACTGTGAGTGAACCAAAAAACTAAGACTCGCACTACACTTCCCATTCATCCTTGAAGCAGATTTCCTCTGAGAGAGAGAGAGAGAGAGAGAGAGAGAGAGAGAGAGAGAGAGAGAGAGAGAGAGAGAGAGAGAGAGAGAGAGGGGCACTCTCCAAGAACTTAATTCTTGTTGGGTTTTCTGTTTGCTGTAATTCTTGTTCTTCAAATTGTGATGCATTTGTTAAATAATATTATGTCAACATAACTGCCATTTTCTGAAAAGATAATGCTACATTCACTTTGTAAGTAGAGCCCACCCATCAAATTACTATGTTGCACTAACACTAAGATAATTGTCACTTTTTTTTATAAATTTGAGATGTTGTGAGAATATGGTAGTTACTCACTGTTACATAACTTGTTACTCCTCTTATATAAAGCTCTCAAGGAAAGTCACGTTTAGGCTCTATGCGTAGACATGTGATAGTCAACCAAGTCAAAATGAAGAAAAGACAAGAGTTGCCTTCTTGCCAAGGCTCTATCTCCATTAGGGCCCTTAAGCCGAGACGTTTCATCTCTGAGCCGAACCTCTTCACCTATGGTAACCGAAGTGCTCATTGTCTCTTAGGCAAATCTGATGAGTATCTTTAGGAACGATTGATGTAACATTTGTATTAATAAGTGTGAGACTTGCCAGCCTAGGAATGTAGGACGGCTGATCCCTTGTCAAAATAAGTTATCATCGTAATTAATGTATTGACTAAGTGATGTGAGATCGGTTAATTAGGTGGAGCAACGTGTATCTGATCCTATGGTGACCACATCAGCCAGAATGCTATAAATAGCAACTCCTATAACATTGTAGGGGATTGGCAATCATATGTGCAAACTTCATATGCTCAATATTGCACTTGACTTCTTCCATTTGCTCATGAGATGTAAAGTTACTTGAGTTTCGATTATTCGTAATTTGGTAGATTTATTTGTGATTACTTGTTAGTTCTTGATGACCTGTCTTCTTTGTTGATGCCCAAACTTTTTTTAGTCGTATTAAAGAGCATCTTTCCCCGTACTTCGCCACCACATCTCTTTGACCGAATCTTCAATCAAACGTGCCAGAACTTGTTTACTCGTACACAAGTGGATCTCGACAACTGTTGACACATTTTTTGGGGTCAACGATTGGCGCCGTATGTGAAAACGGTCACAGTTAACCATGAGAATTCCGTGACAAAAAGTCAGTAGTTTGTGTGAAAAGATTTCTTGCCTTTGAAGAAACGGAGGTATTTTTGAAGAAATGATCACCAAAATGAATAGTTTGTTTGAAACACCATTTCTACCCCTTGAAAAAAAAGGAGCATTGATTGCTTTTGAAATGCCTTGAAAGTATCATGAGTACTAGCGAAGAGGAATCTGCACCACGGAGGGCTAGTGAACACCCTGAAGAAGGGAAACCGTCATGTACAGTCCCAACATCTCGCTATAGATTCCACTAGTTGAATAGACGAGGTGGATCACGAGGAGGGTCTAGAATAGCTGCTAGATGCACCAAGGAAGTAGTCACCATGGTTGAAAATATGAGGAGTATTACTCAGCAAAACCTTGTTATGCAAGAGTTGTTAAGAAACATGCAAAACCGATGAGGGTACCCAGTCCCTCCATTTACCGCCCACGAGAATGCATCATTTCAAGGGAATTATTACAATGGAGAGGACCTAAATGACAGGATATCAGGAAAGAAATCCCTTATGAGAGATAAGTTAAGGATAGATATATCCACCAATTACGCCACCGATCAACCTCATTAGGTCCCTTTCAACTTTTTACCGATTTGGCATATGAAGAAGTGAACCTCAATATTGAAGTGTAATAGGGAAGACCACATCAATAATCAGCTCGCATAGGAAGATATATGGGACAAGGTGCGAGACCTAGAAATAGGGATGAAACACCTCTTTATTGCACATACCTCCATTTCTATAGTCACAAACGGTTGGATATTGGGACATAGCGAAACACCCAAAAAATTAGAGGGGAAGTAATCACTCGTAAAGAGATGAAACTTCTCAGCAGGTTCGGCTACATAGGGATGATGGAACAAGTCACCAGAACAGGGACGGCGCCCAACGGGGCGTGGAGGTGACCATGGAAGACTTGAAGAAGGTCAAAGACACCAAAGAAGCCCTTCAACCAACGCTGGACTTGAGCTCATTCGAGAAATCGATACTATATTTGGAGATCTATATGTTGGGGATGAATATAGGAATGTCCAAATGAATTATGAAAGGAAAGCTAAAGATCCCCCAATAGCATACTTCATAGTTAACAGCAGCCAGCCTTCCAATGAATAGGTGTTTAACTTATCACGTTCACCAAAGATGATGTTGTTGGAGTGCATTATCCACATTGTGACGCTTTGGTTGTGAGGGTTGCGGTGGGCAGAAATGGCCTCAAGAGAATGTTGATAGACAACCGGAACTTGCTCAACATCATATATGGAACTACTTTTGACAAAATGGAAGTTGACCATGAACTGACCTCAGTGACCTCTCACTTGGATGGATTTACCGGTAAAGTATTATCGCATGAGGCAAAATCACTCTAGCAATGAAGATGAGAGTAGCACCTGTGATGGCTCACCACTTCATGGAATTCCTAGTAGTGAATCATCCCTCCTCTTATCATGGGGTACTTGTAAGGAATTATGGGCAGTCACTTCTATGCACCATCTGTGCATAAAGTTCCCAATAGAAAATGACATCGCTACGATCAGGGGTGACCAATAAAGTGCTAGGAAATGCTAATCCAACTCCATTCAAAAAGCCTAACCAAGGTGTTTAAATGTCATTTTGATTGATTTTGACAGAATTGACAACTCTGAACAAGGAGACGATGTCGAAATGGTAGATGTCTCTAAAGAAGAGGCCGTTATGGAAGTACAATCAACCTCTGGTGAAGAGAAAGCTGCTAGTCTAGACCATTACTAATTACCCATTTTTAGTTTGATCTTATGTGCGAAATTTATCTAACCAGATAAACACACACTTTGAATTTTTATAATTAAGAAAATCCTTTACTTGAATCTTGTTGCTGCATCACTGTATTTAAAAAATAAAAAATTTATTAATTTCCTACTTCTTAGTGGGGATACTACGTTGAATATTGTAAAAGCAAGCAACAATAGCTTTATGTATTGTGTGTGTTTTCGAGCAATAAGGCATCTATTGCCATAGTGTGCTAGTTAAGCTCATGGCTTGGTTTGATTAATTACTGTCTCAATATTGTGCTTTGTGTTTTGCTTCATGCAAAAGGTTTAAAGAAAATGTTATTTTTAATTTTAATAAGGTAATCTTTTTATTTTTTTTTTAGTTTTGTAGATGTCCTTGAGCAAGAAATATTACTTGATCTTTCCCCTTCTCTTGGACATATTGTCTCATTCCATCTAAAGGTGTCAACTTGATTGTGCAGTCTTGGCGCAGTCCTTGACTGGCCGCACCAGAACAAATTTTTAATTGTATTTCATTTATGTAAAGCGTTAACAACTTAAATTGAGGACGATTAGCATAATCCAATCTAGTAAAGTTCATGTTCATATTCATATTTAGAAAAATGGGACTTGAACGTTAAGCTTCACGTATGCTATCACAATCATAGTCTTAACTATGTACTTAAAATGACTTACGATAGTGATACTGTTTATGTTACAGTTACGGTTTTGAGCAAATGGGTGAAAATCCTCTAGAGACAAGCGTTATTAAAGGTGAGATGAAGGATTAAAGAAATTCACATCAGCTATAACAACTACATTAATCCCTCATCTTCTAACATTGTAGCTAGTTAGAAATTGAGAGAAAGTTTTATGTCACTCTCGAGATAAAAAATAACTCTCATTTAAAATTGTATCAGCCAAGTAACAATAGTCTCATTCATGTTAGAAATCGAAAAACTGGAGATTCGACCCAATTACACCTAGAGGAGGGGTGATTAGGTGTAAACACGGAATTAAAAATTAATTAATATGCAACAAGTCACAAGTTAATTATGTCTAGGTGATTAGTCAAACAATTCAGTTTATCCTAACTTGAACTACCACAATACCGAAAGCAATAATAAACGCAGTAAATAACCAAAAATTGTTCACGGAGAAACCCAACTTGGGAAAAATTTCGGGCGCTTTGCCAGTGAAAAATTCACTATAAACTGTATTATAAACTTACAGACCACCAACAAAGTTGACGACACAAGCTTTCTGATCTCCTATCTGAAGTTTGAAGCAGCTCTCCTGGAATGTGCACACGAACACCAATCCTAACTCTTCTTGCAGTTTATCTTCTGTAGATCCACCAAGAACTCCTCGTTCTTGAATTTCTCCCTTGATCTTCGCAGCCAGCCAAGTTGATGAAACAATCTTCCTGACAGATCCAAGAAAAGAATGGGCACCAGTGTATTTGATTGAAGATGTTGATGTTTTCAAATCAAAGGGTGCATATGAATTGATTGAACTTTGAAGGATGTTTAGCTCTTGAGAGAATAAGTGTTTTCTCTTGAATATATTTGTTCAATCCATCTCTATCGAATGTGCAGTGTTCCCTTTTATATGTTGGACGAATATGGTAACTTTGGCCAATTAAAATCTCACGAAATTGCGAATTTAGGTCAGGCCATAACACTGTCGCTCGAGCGAAAGGTCTGTTGATCGAGCGACAATGGGGCAAAGGTCGAGCGAGGATGTTCTTGTTTCATCCGCTTGAGCGAGACTCCAGCGAGCGAAAATGCAGCGAGAAACCTTCGTGCTCCAAATTTGGACCCCGAATCCGACGCTATACAACCAACTATGAAACTTTACAATTAAGTCTCTAAACTTCTAAAATGTTCAAGTTGGTCCTTTTGTTCACAGAATAACCAATTACAATAATCTAACACTAACAAATTCCCCCTTTGACATTCCTTGACAAAATCAATTACAAGGCACAAATTCAGCCCAAAAGAAAACTAAGTCCAACAACCATCTGAATGTAGCTTCCACTTTGTTCAACCTGTATCCTGAAGTCAAAACTCACACACCCAATGTAAAAGTACGTGATACAGGAAATAAGCAATAAGTCACTTGAAAGCATACACAGATAAACAATCAAATAAGCATACTTTTTTGAAATGTAATATTAATGCTAATCATAACACCATATACGCATTAATACCACAAAACATCAAAACTTAAACAGCAATGTATAAAGTGCAACACAGATGCAATGATAACATACTCCATATCAGTGCATGATATGCAATGCACATGTAAAGCACAAGTTTCCCCTTACTGCAAACTCACTTGAAGTTAAAACAGTAGGCAAACAGTATCTATGACTCTCTATAACGACCCCAACAGACATATATCAAAAGCATGCATAAGAATAAGTAACCAATTATCTATGTCTCACCCCAACGACCCCAACAGACAAGCATGCAAAAGATAATGTAGCTGCTCAAAATCAAATAAGTCTCCCCCTCACTATAAAATCTCATCCCCTTTTTGTCACAAATGCTGAAGGGAAAAGATAACCAAAGCAACGCAATAGGAGATAAACAATAAAACACATAGCATAAAGAGCAGCTCAAAGAGATGAAACAAAATCAATATATAAATAACTAGAGTTTGGTACAAAATGAGTGAATACATCAATAGCCTACCACAACTCTAGAAAGAAAAAAATCTACCACTAGATATCTAGCCCTAGACTATAAAGTTGGAGCATCGGCCTCAACAGTAGCATCTGAATCATCACTCCCTGCATCCCAATGATCACGCATCCATCGCACATGATGCTGAAGATATGCCACAGCTCCTCGTAAGTCAGTGACATTAGCCCGAGTCTGAGTTACCTTGACTAGTAACCGAGCCTGCTGGCAGACCAAAATAGAGATCTGGCCCATCAAGGCGGCCGTGGAGTCAACCGAAGAAAAGGCAGGAGGGGCATGAGCAGAAGAAGATGATGGGATATCAGATGGAGGGATGGTCGAAGGACCCCCGAGAAGATCATCGAAAAGATCAACTGGCTCCGTAAGATCAGCACGCTCAGCCAGAGCAGAAGCAGAAGGAGCATGAGATCGACTCTGTGACATGGTCACATGACCAATAGGACGACCTATGTGGCATGAAGGACCCTCCGAAAAAGTGACACCAAGGGCCGTGACCAACCGGTGAATAAAACAAGTATAAGGCAAACCTATCCTACGGACAGGGACGCGAAAAGAACGTAGAATATGCTGGCAAAGAAAGGTAGGAAGGTCAATAGAATCACCATACATAAGGACATAGAGAAATCTAGCCCGATTGGATGGTAGAGAAGAAGTATGTTCGACAGGCCATAGGTTCGTGCACATAATGCGCAAACAGAACTTGGCGATCAGTAGGCAGTGATCCAGTGCAGACCGCAGTGGATCCCCTACATAGGGAATGTCAAAAAGAGTGGAATAAATGACAGTCTCAGAAGGACCGGTCTCGACTGAAAGATAAGGAGTAATCCCAAGGGTGCGACCTCTAAGGTAGACCCTGAAAGAAGTATCATGGATCTCGTGAACGTTCGCGTAGAACTTACGAACCAAAAGACTCGACGGAAGGACCAACCCGATCAACAAAGAATCCCAACCTCGTAAAGTAAAAATCGAGAAAATATCGGGGGAAAGGTAAGCAAGAAGCACCTCACGCTCCACTAAGATAGGACGGCGTGAGAACTGGGAAGTGAATACCTCAAACACAGTAGAGGATATAAATCGGGCTCGACTGAAAGAGGATGAACCATGGAGGTATGCACGCAAAACTAAGCAAACATAAGCCGAAGCAAGCAGAATAATGCAAAAGGACGTCAATCACACTCAAAAATATGCCAAAAATGCACAAGAGACGCAAAATGATGCATTAAGGCACATGGTACGTAAAACGAGGTAAAAAAACACGTCCAAGCACAGAAAATGATGCACGACCGAACTAATGCATCTAAATCAATACAAAAGAGTCAAATATGCCATGAAATGACCAAAACGTGCAAGACGTGACGTGGTGCAGTGGCGTCAAGGCATGGTGTAGCGACTTCAAGGCATGGAGCAGTGACTCAAGGCACCGCGACGCGGTGTGACTTACATGTCACGATGCAAAATTCAATGCAAATCGACTCACAACCTAGGCATGAGAGTACAACATAATCATGACATGAAGTGTGACGCGTGTGTGCAAAGAAGTTACCAAAATCACACGAAAATCCTAATGGGGCATTTTATTGAACATGTGGCGGGCACTATAAAAACGTGATATACCATGCAATGTAAGCCCAATCGAGCCAAACCAACCACACACAATGCATAACCTATATCCCAACATCGAATTTGATAACAAAAATTACCAAAAACGAACACAAATAGGCACCAAATTCAAGCCCAAAAGTGACAACTCGAAAATCAAGAATCATGCCAAAATCGAGCTCAAATATGTTATAAATGATGCAAACACGTCAAAGACACATTAACAAGTTCACAATGCATGAGTTCATGGGAAACAATTAAGCCGAAATCAAACAAAACACGAAAAACCCCAAAATTTTGAAAACAAGGGTTTTGCCAAATTACTGTCAAAATTCGTCGATTTTGATGTATAAAGTGATGAAGAAGTCCAAATCAAGTGCCAATGCAGTAGGTTGCACGATTATGATGAAAGAGGCCAGACGAATTGAGAGAAAATCGAGTGAGAGGCGTGAAAAATATGGAAAAATAGGCCCAGTCCCGTATTTTAACCAACTGTCACTCGAGCAAAAGGTCGAGCGAAAACTTTCTGTAACGGTCGCTCGAGCGACATTCAAGCCAATATCAAGCGAAACCCCAAATGTCAAAAATAGCACCAAAATTTTTAAAAATTCATTTTTAAGCATAGTTTGCAATTATTGACAAATATAGCACATTTTTCAAGACTTTCAAAACAAGCACTACTCGTTTTTTTAAACTATGGCACGCACTTCAACATGTTGGTCAACGAAAAAACACAGTTGATCACAAATATGATACATTTAAGAACGCAAGTGCTACCCCCACACACAGACAACAAATTTAAATGGAGTAAATTGTACATGTGACTCAAATGTGTAATGTGTCACTATTTTCAAGTAAAACAGACTCCAAACCTTAAATTTGTGAGAAAGAGACTGACAAAATCACTAGCAATAGGTCTATTTCCCTACTAATGAAAGTCAAACTTTTAAACACATTAGGATCTATACATGAAGTTCGTTTACTATATGTCAATGTTTACTCCCCCTATCTTTTGAGCATATATATGTTTTGATATTTCAATTTTGAACAAGCTCAGAATTTATGTCTTTTCAATAACTCATATTTTTTTTTTATCTTAAGTGCAGGTTCTAATTCATTGAGCAACTAAGATGACCCCTATACCGAGCTTTAGGTCGATTATCCCAAGTCAGATGACCATAGGCACCAGATATAGAGATACCTTTCAGACTTAATTGCTCGAGTAAAATAGCCTCGAAGAAGAACATTAAGATATGAGTAACAATTTTACAAATAGGGGATATGAATATGAACTAAGGTCTAACCAAATAGTCAATTCATGTTTAGAGTCACCCTATCAACAAGTGACACCTATCTCAAATCTCACACATGCGGTCTAGACCTACTTACATAGTCATAGTGTGTGCAGTGCAAGATGTACATGACGACACATGTACCAAGTACTCCACAAAAATTCAAATCATGTGATGGGGATTGGACTATTCATCTAATCAATGCATATTCGATCATAATGTGCATTAACCAGTATAACACACATGATGCAGTAGTCCACACAAATACTAACAAATATTTTTATTCTTCAGAATTTTTTAAAAATGTTTTTGGATTTTTCATATATCAAAAAGCAAGAAAAACACAAAAAAAAAAAAAAAAAATGTCAAGCACACACAAACAAAAGAAAAAAAAAAAACACACAAAAGCAATTAACTCACGCATGGTGTAAGATTAATGCAACAATACATATATGACATGCTCAATGTATGCAGGTTCCCAAGAGCGGGATCAATGGGGTGCATAGGCACCAGTGACGTATCCACGATCGAGAACAAATTTCTTGACCCACGCTTTCCTAGTATTCGAGGTAAAATTAGTCAATTTAGAGATCATCTCAATCAATTGAACAACCTAACTGGAAAGATGATTGACTTGACTAGGAATATTCTGATTTCTCTCTCTACGCACAAGCTGACGACACCTCAGCCTAATGTGACCCAAAGCTCCATAGTGATGACATGTGGGTACAAACCTAAGTCCAAACATATGAGGTGACTGATAATGATTTTGAGGACCAAAATTCCTACGAGACCTACGAGTCCTCTGTCCTACGATGTGCTTACCTTTAAGATCAGGATTTTTAGCAAAGTGTGGCTGAGTGGAAGCCGGAACGAACGAAGTCCTAGAGGTACTAGAAGCATGAGATTTGTTCTTATCATAGCCTAGACCTCGTCTATCACCTACAGACTTATTCATACCTAAGATGCTATCAAGTTTCTTAGTCTCACTAGAGAAAGCCTCAAGTTGTGAGTTAGATTTTTCTAGATCACTCTGAGGGTCTTAACAGTCTCTTCTAACCTCTCATTCTTACACATCAACTCACTCAAGTTTTTGGCAGAATTTTGAAGTTCACTGGCTAACTTCTCTTTCTCTCGCTCTAACAAATCAAGTTTTTTTAAAAAGGGCAATGTTTGACTTCTTAATTTTAAGGCTCTCCTCATATAACTCCTGATACACTACTCGAATGTCACTCTCCACATCCGAGTCGTCAGTATAGCTCTCACTAGAGTCCTCAGACACAACCTGCTCATTAGACTTATCAGGTCCACTCTCTACCTGAGACACGAAGGCCATGTACTTTTCTACTTTATCACCATCTGACTGCACACTAGGATCACTCCCACTAGAATCATCATCAGATATTGCAGTAACTAAGGCTTTACCTCTACCTCTCGTGGAGCTCCTCTTAAGATTAGGACATTCATTCCTATAGTGCCCAATCCCTTGACACTCATGACATCTAACAGACTGGAGCTCACTACCAGACACTTTACCACCACTTCTATCATGTCGTTCTCTCTGGAACTTCATAGGTGGACTTCTCTTCCTAGGCTGTGGTTTCTGTCTATTTCTAAAGGCTTGATTAAACTTCTTAACAAAGTAGGCTACTTCCTCACCTTTAAGGGGTTCACCATCACTAGACTCTGAACCTTCTTCCCTACGGATGTTTAAGGCAATATACTTTTGTTTCTTAGGCTGTGCTAAGGTCAATTCATAGGTTTGAAGAGATCCTACGAGTTCTTCTATCTTAATATTATCAAGGTCCTTGCTTTCTTCAATAGCAGTTACCTTAGGCCTAAACCTTTCAGGTAGGGACCTCAGAACCTTACGAACGATTTTAACCTTAGGGATCCTTTCACCTAGATTAAAGCTAGAGTTCACAATATCGTTCAACTTAGCATAGAACTCATCAAACCTCTCATCATCATTCATCTTAAGTTCTTCAAACCTAGATGTCAACATTTGTAATTTGGAGCTTTTCACAATTTTAGTACCCTCATGGGTTGTCTCCAAAATATTCCAAACTTTCTTAGCAGTCTCACACATAGACACTCTCCTAAACTCCTCAGGAGACACAGCCATAAACATAGCATACAGACCCTTTCTATTCCAATTACAATCAGATAATTCCTCTTTCATCCAAAGGGAAATATCAGTAGAAGTAACAACTCATGACACATTATTAAAGGGTGCAGATCAACCATTTTGCGCACAAAGCCAAACACACTCATCTAAAGACTTAAGGAAGGCTCTCATCCTAACTTTCAAATAAGCATAATTAGACCCATCAAAGTAAAGCGGTATAGAAAGTGATTGACTCATCTAGACTAACAATTATGGGGTCAGGAATCGAATTTAGACTCTGATACCACTTGAAAAATCGGAGATTCGACCCAACTACACCTAGAGGGGGGTGATTAGGTGTAAACGCGGAATTAAAAATTAATTAACATGCAACAAGTCACACGTTAATTATGTCTAGGTGATTAGTCAAACAATTTAATTTATCCTAGCTTGAACTACCGCAATACTGAAATCAATAATAAACACAGTAAACAACATAAAATTGTCCATGGAGAAATCCAACGTAGGAAAAACTTCGGACGCTTTGCCAGTCAAAATCCACTATAAACTGTATAATAAACTTACAGACCACCAGCAAAGTTGACGACACAAGCTTTCTGATCTCCTAGCTGAAGTTCGAAGCAGCTCTTTTGGAATGTGCACACGAACACCAATCCTAGCTCTTCTTGCAGTTTATCTCCTGTAGATTCACCAAGAACTTTTCGTTTTTGAATTTCTTCCTTGATCTTCGCAGTCAACCAAATTGAGGAAACAATTTTCCTCACAGATCCAAGAAAAGAATGGGCACCAGTGTATTTGATTGAAGATGTTGATGTTTTCGATCCAAATGGCGCATATGAATTGATTGAACTTTGAAGGATGTTTAGCTCTTGAGAGAATAAGTGTTTTCTCTTGAATGTATTTGTTCAATCCATATCTATTGAATGTGCAGTGCCCCCTTTTATATGTTGGACGAATATGGTAACTTTGGCCAATTAAAATCTCGCGAAATCGCGAATTTAGGTCAAACCGTAATACTGTCGCTCAAGCGAGAAACATTGTTGCTCGAGCGACATTGGGGCGAAGGTCGATCGAGGATGTTCCTGTTTCATCCGCTCGAGCGAGACTCCAGCGAGCATCTAGCGAAAATGCGGCGAGAAATCTTCGTGTTCCAAATTTGGACCCCGAACCCTACGCTATACAACCAACTATGAAACTTTACAATTAAGTCCCTAAACTTCTAAAATATTCAAGTTGGTCCTTTTATTCACAGAATAGTCAATTACAATAATCTAACACTAATAGAAATGTTACACAATTGGCAACAAAAATGACGAGGACGAAACAAGTGATAAGGAGAACAGAAAATTTTGGAGTGATAAGATTGTTAAATTCAAATTAAAGGATAAATGCAAGTTGTTAATTTGTTATTTGTCATCTATTCTTTGGATGGACATTAGTCACAAAATAGTTTAGAGTTGTTATTCTTATTTTATTATAAATAGAAATAAATGTGTGCTAGGTACTTATGGCCTATGGTCATCATTCAATAATGTTATAATTAGTTTTTTATTTATTTTTCGCTTCATTTTCGTATTTTCTTCTTGGTATCAGAATCATTGTGAGGACTTGACACACTACAAGTTATTTCTTCCACTATCACTTTACTATCCGTAAATATTGACAACTTCTTTACATGCATCTTTCATTAATTCTCATCCATTAAATACATCCCACCAAATCCAAACAAAACAACAGAAGAACCAAATTTTCACACCAAAATTAACAAATCCATTGCCTTGTGAAAGTCTGATACCCTCATTCATGGTTGGATCATCTCAACAGTTTGAAGAAATTCTCAAACTCGTTAAATGCTTAAACACAACCCAAGCAGTATGGGAAGCATTTGAAATGCTTATATATACATGACATATCTTCACAAGAATGAAGATAAAAAATCATTGTTGGCTTCTTTACCAAATCAATGTCTATGGCAACTCTCAATTTTTCAAAACAAATTGTGCCTTCAATCCTAGCACAATTTGCAGGAGGATATTAGAAATGTACACAATTGGCAACAAAAATGACTAGGATGAAACGAATGATAAGGAGACCAGAAAATCTTGGAGTTATAAGATTGTTGAATTCAAATTAAAGGATAAATGCAAGTTGTTAATTTGTTATTTGTCATCTATTCTTTGGATGGACATTAGTCACAAAATAGTTTAGAGTTGTTATTCTTATTTTATTATAAATAGAAATAAATGTGTGCTAGGTACTTATGGCCTATGGTCATCATTCAATAATGTTATAATTAGTTTTTTATTTATTTTTCGCTTCATTTTCGTATTTTCTTCTATTCATTTATTTGATGTGTTTATTGTTTTAAGCAGATCTGAAATAGAAAGAAGCACACGATAAAGACAGTCAATTTCTAATCTAGTTTCATTTTGATGACTTATATTTTTTCAGTATTAAATTCAACACCAATATTCATTAATTTCTCAACTAAAGCAGAGCGTACAATTCTGTCGTAGCACTTGACGGAAATTTCTACTTGGACAACAACGTTGCAAATGTGGAGGATATTTTTCATCTGGTAATGCTATGTAGCACCATGGGTGATTAGTATTAGTGCATGTTTTGTTGGAGTTTAAGTTACAATTTAAGTGATTATTAACAATGGATTTTAGGAATATGTGGACAATAACTAGATTGTGTTCTACGAAATATTCAAATAAAAATTACGTTTGACCAGCAGAAGGAATTCAAAAATAATCACTTACCAAACCTGACCTTAGGTTTATTTATTTATTTGAAATAAAAAGAGTAAAAATTAATGAAAAGAAAGAATATAAACAATTAAACGTGACAAGCAAATTTTTTAAATTATTTTGACAAAGCACAAAAATTCCACGCTCGTGCAACCTCCTCTTCTACGTAAGATTTGGCATGATTTTGTTGGAATTGCTAATAATAACACCACAATATACAACTTTTGTCTAATTAAGATTGAGTTGCAGTACCAAAATGAAAAATAAAACAATATAATTCGATTAACTTTGAAAGTATGACACTCTATCGAATACTTTCACGAGCACAACTATAAAACCATCTTAATATATAAATCTCAAGATAAATTGTACGAGTATATAGGTTGTTTGACAAAGTTTTTGATAAAAAAATTTAACAGAATTTAATAAAAGTTGATAAAATATGTGTTAAAATGTTATGGATTCCATAAAATATGTGATGGTTAAAATTAATTATTGATTTAAAATTTTTGACCTTAACTTTTTAAGCTATCCTAAACAAGCACTTAAATTTTTTGGAAGTTGAATTTATCAGTAAGGCAAGCTCTCCCGCACTCACAAGTAAAATTTTAAACACTCGTTTAAATGTTCATCAATAATTAGCTTCAAAGTTGTTTTTAATTTTAATAAGGTAATCTTTTAATTTTTTTAGTTTTGTAGATGTCTTTGAGCAAGAAATATTATTTGATCTTCCCCCTTCTCTCGGACTTATTGTCTCGTTCTATCTAAAGGTGTCAACCTGATTGTGCCGTCTCGGCAGCTCTTCTTTCTCGCTATTCTCAAGGGAAACGACATTGCGAGGCCTATTTTTAGACCTGCACTTCCCATCCTATTAAAGATACTAGCAGGCCCAGTAAGTCGCTCTCTCTCGTAAGTGGGTGGGAAGGCTTATTCCATCTCGTTGAACGAAGATGGAACTTAGATGGCATCCCATCGAGAAATTACCTGCACTTTCACAACAAAATTAAGTCATATATCATTAGATGTTGCCTTCATGTTAAACCTTACCGGCTGCTTGATGACTTGTGGAATGAAGATTAGTGTTAATTTGTTAAATTGGTTCTAGTTTGCTTGTGTGTCTTGTATAACCTGCAATACAAGGCATCTATCACTTTTGTCAAAAAAAAAAAAAAAAAAAAAAGGTTCAGTTTGTATGATGCGTTAATCTTGAGAGTAACAGAGAAAGGAGGAAATACAAAACCTGAGCAAAGAAACCTAATTTATGTGGAAGCAGTCGTCTCTACTCAAATGCCATCCTTTGACAGCCAATTTTTTTATATACATAGTATGACAATTTCTACATTTGATGACTTGTGCTAGAATTTACAATGCAGAAAATCTTGATTTCGGTGTTGAAAAAGTCAGCAAAATTCACTTTATTTGTTTATTTCTTTCAACTTAGAAGATTTTTGACAGTGCAGGTCATATCTTTGAAATTAAGTTTATTTTTACCCTTTGACAGCCAATTTTGTATATACATACTATGACAATTTCTACATTTGATGACTTGTGCTAGAATTTATAATACATAAAATCTTGATTCGGGTGTTGAAAAAGTCATCACTTTATTTGCTTATTTCTTTTTCACAATGCAGGTTGTATCTTTCAAATTAAATTTATTTTTACCCTAATATATTTTTCTATAGATGAATCTTTATTTGTAGAAAATTTGCTTCAATATTTATATTCATCTTCGGTGAAAAGACAAAATTTGAAAACCAATTTTTGAGTTGAGAACGTTGTAAAATAAGTAGGACTATCCAATTGAATCCACGGATTCACATCCTTGATATTAAACCAGTTTTGCAAGCCTCGGAATCTTGATATACAGTGATAAAATGAGAGAGCTTTTGTCTTCTTCATTGTAATCTTTGCAAGTGAGTGATTTGGTATTAATGTATTTACCCACAGAAGTTTGGTTGAGGACAGGAGTTGTTGGTTTTACCATTCAATAATGTCGATTAATGATCAAATTGTGAAACTTCACTAGTAAGATGTAAGAATAAAATAAAATTACGACGACAGACTATACCACAAATGACTCTTAAGCAAAGAATTATTGATAGGTTGTTGTTATTACATAAGTACACTGCAACTTGAAATGCAATTTGATTTCTTTAGTAGAATGGTTTCTATATTAATAATTGAGCTCGGTTTTTCAACTTTATATTTTATGTTAAAATAAATAGTGCATTGAAACTTTATTTTTAACATTCGCTCTATAAAATAAAGATTTCCAGTGCCAATTCAAATTCTTTCTTTCCCCTATCAAAGGCCTATGAGGCAAGTTTATGTACTAGACAATTTCACGAGTCCTTTTAAATGAAGTCCAAATGTATAATTCATCTCTAATAAATTTTTTAGATGATTACCTTTAGTATGAATGATAACATTTTAAATTAAAAAAAAAAAAATTAACGTACTTCAAAAAACTCTTTATTATTTTTTTTTTCCGCTCAAAAAAAAATATCCATCTATTCGCATCGGACGGGACCCACTTGACGTACAATATTGTTAAATCCATACTATTATTAGACAACAATTGTTTGAGTAAACGGGAAAATTAAACATAGTATCTTAATCTCTTAAACATATATATCGTCTGGTCTGACTTCTTTGAGAAATGGACAAACCCATGACTGAGCAAAGAAACCTAATTTATGTGGAAGTAGTCGTCTCTACTCAAATGCCATCCTTTGACAGCCATTTTTTTTTTATATACATAGTATGACAATTTCTACATTTGATGACTTGTGCTAGAATTTACAATGCAGAAAATCTTGATTTCAGCGTTGAAAAATTCAGCAAAATTCGCTTTATTTGTTTATTTCTTTCAACGTAGAAGACTTTTGATAATGCAGGTTGTATTTTTGAAATTAAGTTTATATTTACCCTACTATATTTTTCTATAGATGAATCTTTATTTGTAAAAAAATTGCTTCAATGTTTATATTTATCTTCGGTGATAAGACAAAAGTTGAAAACCAGTTTTTGAGTCGAGAATGTTGTAAAATAAGTAGGACTATCCAATTGCAACCACGAGTTCATATCCTTGTTATTAAACCAATTTTCACGCCTCGGAATCTTGATGAATGAGAGAGCTGTTTTCTTCTTCATTGTAATCTTTGCGAGTGATTTAGGTATCAATGTATTTACCCACAGGAGTTTGATTGAGGACCGAAGATTTGGTTTTACAATTCGACAATGACGATTTATGATCAAATTGTGAAACTTCACTAGTAAGATCTAAGAATAAATTAAAAATTACAAAACTTCGCTAGTAAGATCTAAGAAGAGAATAAAATTACAATGACATAGTGTACTACAAATGACTATTACCTATAGAATTATTAAATAGGTTATTGAAACGTAAAATTGTTACATATGATTACAGAAGTACGTTGCAACTTGCAATGCAATTTGATTTCTTTAGTTGAGTGGCTTCCATGTATTAATAATTGAGCTCGGTTTTTAACTTTCTATTTTATGTTAAAATAAACAGTGCATTGAAACTTTATTTTTAACATTCACTCTATAAAATATAAAGATTTCTGTGGGAAAAAGAGGGGGGGCGCTGCGGAGCCCCATACACAGCGCCAAGGTGCCAGTGGCTGAAGGATCAGCGGCGCCGTGGCACCCCGTTACCTATTTACCCGGTTTTCCCCTCATTCATACATTATGCCCGGTTTTCAGAGAGGGAAATAGAGAGAATTGAGAGTTTTGGGAGAGATTTTTACAAGATTAGAGGTTTGTTCTATCTTGGGTCACAAATCTTAAGCTCATTTTTCTTTCTTGGGATTAACTTGAGGATTGTTCAAGTAATCCAATTCATTTATATATATTGAAAATCTCCATTTCACCCATAATATCAAGTTTGTTGGAATTTTGTCATAACTTGTGGTTGGTTCAACATTGATTCAAGGTTGTGATTGGGCTTCATTTCCTAACAGTTGGTATCAGAGCTACATATCAAATCAAGGTGGTCAAGCTTCGATTTTAGGAAGCTAGGCTTGAATCAAGTGTGTAGACAAGGTGTTTGATAAAATTCCTGTGAGAACTTGGTTGTCGGATTTCACTAAAACGAGTGGGCAAATGACGTCTACTAGTGGAGCGGTGAAGATTAGGAGAGAAGTTCAATGGGAAGAATGATTTTTTCCTATTGGAGAATGCAAATGAAAAATTTGTTGATTTCTCTAAAGTTGCACAAAGCTTTGGCGGGCAAGGAGAAGAAATACAAAGATATGTCTGACGAGGATTGGGAAGAGCTAGATCTTGAAGCACGGGCATCTATCATTCTATGCCTTGAAAGGGATGTTGCTTTTCTTGGTAGATGGTGAGATAACGGCGGCGGAAGCGTGGTCGAAGTTAGAGGCAAACTTCATGACGAAGACTCTAACTAATCGGATCTATTTGAAATCCAAATTGTATACTTGCAAGATGGATGAAGGAACACCAATCCGGGAGTACGTCAACAAGTTCGATAGGTGCATATCGGATTTGAAGGACATTGATGTGAAGGTAGATGATGAGGATCAAGCACTTCTACTTCTTCTTTCTTTGTCAAAGTCTTATGAGAACTTTGTTCAAACATTGATGCTTGTGGGTGATAAACTTGTGATGGAGGACACTAGAACGTTATTTCTAGCGGATGATCTTCGAAAGATTGCTACTAGTGGCATGTCTACCATTGATAACAAGGATCAAGCACAAGGGTTGTTTATGAGAGGGAAGAGCAACGAACGGGCAAAGGGCATGCGAGGAAAGTCTAGATGGAGTTCTAGACCTCTTGCGGAAAGGTCGTGTTTCAAATGCGGCGAGCTCGGGCACTTCAAGGCTAATTGTCAAAAATAAAAGAGTGGGAAGGAAGAACAACAACAACAACAGAGAGGAAGGGGTTCATGGCAATCAAGAGGTTAGCTATGCCTCGGAAGAAGGGGACATCGATGAGTGCTTACACCATCACTTGTGATGAAAAAATCTCCGGTAAGTGGATTCTTGATTCTGGTTCTTCTTACCATATGTGTCCGAATAGGAAGTGGTTTACTACCTATACTTGCACTAATGGTGGAACCGTGTTGATGGGTAATAACCATGCTTGTAAAACGGTGGGGGTTGGTTTCATTAGAATCAAGATGCATGATGGAGTGGTGAGAACATTGATGGATGTGAGACATGTTCCTGATTTGCGAAAGAACCTTATTTCTGTTGGTGTGTTAGACTCCGGTGGTTGCAAGATTGTGACGTGGGATGGAGTCAAGAAGGTTGTTCAGGGCTCTTTGGTAGTGATGAAGGGTATTCGTCAAGGCAACTTATATGCACTTCAGGGTACTACAGTTACAGATGATATAGCAGTTGAGACAAGTGGAAGTGGTGGAGACTTGGGGAAGTTCATTATCAGAAGGAATGTTACTTTTGAGGAGAACTCCAAGGTAGCTTGGTCAAAAGCTACGGTGCCCAGTGGTATTGAAGCTGTAGGGGGTTCTAAGTCTCAGGTTGTTGAGATAGAATCCAGGGATCGACCAGGTCCAAGTCATGTTCGAGAGGTGTATCATGGAGACACTCGAGAGGAGAGTGATGATGTGCTTGAACATGAGGAGGTTCAGCAGAATAATGTACAGGCTCTACAACAACAACAGCTCGAGGAAAGTTTGGCATCCTCTAGGCCAAGACGAGCATTCAAGATAGTTCAGAAGTTGGGGTCAAACCAGCCTCTGAGGCACTATGAGCAATCAAATATGGTTGAGTATGCACTCTTATTGGGGGTTGATGTGCCCAAGTGGGCTTGGGCCCTTCAGGGCGGTGTTGGAGTTAGGTGGAGATGATATGTACATGGGTATTATGGCGAGAACTACGATGGATTGATCCCGGTGGAGGGTACGTAGGCAACCACGGTAAAGTGGTGCAGCCGGTAAGACCTATGGTGGCTTGATCCTGGTGTAGGGGTTACGTAGGCAACCATGGTAGAATGGTGCAGCCGAAATGAACTACGGGATGGTTTGATCCCGGTGAAGGGTACATAGGAAAACCATTGTTTAATGGTGCAGCCGGGTTTTGGTTGTTGGAGATGGATTTTATGGAGATGTATGAACTACGGTGTGGCTTGATCCTGGTTCAGGGTACATAGGCAACCATGGTTGAATGGTGCAGCCAGGTTGGTGTTTACTACTTCTTCTGGTGATCGTCCAAAATTTGAGGTTTATCAAATGATGGACGAGGTGGAGAATTGTGGAAAAAAGAGGGGGGGCGCCTTGGCGCCCTATCCACGACGCCGCGGCGCCGGTGGCTGAAGGACCGGCGCCGCAGCGCCCCGTTACCTATTTACCCAGTTTCCCCCTCATTCATACATTATGCCCGGTTTCAAGAGGGAAATAGAGAGAATTGAGAGCTTTGGAGAGATTTTTACAAGATTAGAGGTTTGTTCTATCTTGGGTCACAAATCTTAAGCTCCTTTTCTTTCTTGGGATTAACTTGAGGATTGTTCAAGTAATCCAATTCATTTATATATATTGAAAATCTCTATTTCACCCAAAATATCAAGTTTGTTGGAATTTTGTCATAACTTGTGGTTGGTTCAACATTGATTCAAGGTTGTGATTGGGCTTCATTTCCTAAACAATTTCCTTTGCCAATTCAAATTCTTTCTTGCCCCTATCAAATGCCTATAAGACAACTTATGTACTAGACAATTTCATGAGTCCTTTTAAAGTCAGATCCTCCTCATCATACTTAACCCCCAAAGTTTCCAAATTAGCCATATATCTTTGAACATGGTTAAGTGATCATCCAATGACATACCTTCAAACATCCGGTGAGAATATAGGTGCCGCTTCAAGTGTAACTTGCTGGTTAAGCTTTTTGTCATACAAAGCTGCTCCAACTTCAACCACAATGGAACGACAGTTTTTCTCCTTAAGAACATCTTGAAGAATTTGATTTGACAGATACATTTGAACTTTGGTTTAGGCTTTTCGATCCTTACACTGCTTTTTTTCCCGCGTCCAGATAGTAGGCATCTTTTTAAAACCAAAGCAAGGCTTCTTCCAAATCATTAAGCACAAGTACTGCTCGTATAGAGTAAATCTCGTGTTGCGATCCAATAATGAAAGATCCTATTTCATTATCGCCATGCGGAATAATCAAATCTTTGCTCTGATACCACTTGTTATGAAACAGATCAAAGATTAAGACAATAATGAAATAGACAATTATACAATGAACACCAAGATTTAAGTGAAAAACCCAAGCCAGGAAAAACCACTGGCAGATGAGGATAATTTTACTATAATCAATAGCAATATATGTTTACAAGATCTCAATACACTGAACTAAGATCTAAGCTCTCCAATATGTTAACATATGTTGTTCTCTCAGATTTGACGATTGTAGAGACAATACATACCGAATTTTACTTATATGAAACCCAAAAACCAAGTTGTAGATGAATAAGAAAACCAAACAAGTGTAAAATACGAAACCCTAGATAACACTGTCACTCGAGCGACGTCGAGGCAAGTGAAGAAAGGGCCACAAAGTTACTGTTTCAGTCGCTCAAGCGACCAGCTAGCGAAAATGCAGCTAAGTTTGTCCCGGTCCATAATTTTGATTTCTTCAAATACAACTCCCAACTTCAATAGAATTTGGGTTACAATTCAACAGATAACAAAACAAAGAAAAAGATGAAGTAATTATGTTCATTATACTATTTGTCCCGTCTAGTAGTGCATAACAATCATACCCCAAATTTTCATTGTAAGTAGTTATAGTAATGTTTCTTAACTGTAAATTTTTGTAGAGGGTGGCGCGCAAGTGGACTATCACCATGAAGGAGGAGGGTATAGCGGAGGTGGAGATGGAGGGCATCCCTACAACTATCTACACTGCAATTGAGAATACTAATCACAAGCCCTAGAAACCCAGATCAAAGCACTGCTAATATTGGACACACTGTTATTAATTTCCTACTTCTTAGTGGGGATACTACGTTGAATATTGTAAAAGCAATCAACAATAGCTTTATGTATTTTGTGTGTTTTCCAGCAATAATGCATCTACTGCCATAGTGTGCTACTTAAGCTCATGGCTTGGTTTGATTAATTACAGTCTCAATATTGTGCTTTGTCTTTTGCTTCATGCAAAAGGTTTAATGAAAAAGTTGTTTTTAATTTTAATAAGGTAATCTTTTTATTTTTTTAGTTTTGTAGATGTCTTTGAGCAAGAAATATTACTTGATCTTTCTCCTTCACCTGGACTTATTGTCTCGTTCTATCTAAAGGTATCAACCTGATTGTGCTGTCTCGGCAGCTCTTCTTTTCGCTATTCCCGAGGGCGACGATATTGCGAGGCCTATTTTTAGACCCGCACTTCCCATCCTGTTAAAGATACTACCGGACCTAGTGAATTGCTCTCTCTCGTAAGTGGGTGGGAAGGATTATTCCATCTTGTTGAATGAAGATGGAACTTAGATGGCATCCCGTCGAGAAATTACATACATTTTCACAACATAATTGAGTCATATATCATTAGATGTTGCCTTCATGTTAAACCTTACCGGCCGCTTGTAGTTTAGTGGAATGAAGATTAAAGTGTTAATTTGTTAAATTGGTTCTGGTTTGCTTGTGTGTCTTGTATAACATGCTATACAAGGCATTTATATCACTTTTGTCAAAAAAAAAAAAAGAAAAAGAAAAAAAGTTCAATTTGTATGAAGCATTAATCATGAGAGCAGGGCCGGCCTGGCCCAAGGCTACTAAGGCCACTGCCTTGGGCCTCCGATTTTTTGTGCTTCAAAAAAAAAAAAAAAAAAAAAGAGCCCAAAATCCACCCCAATCCAAAACCCCTAAAATCCCTTGAAATTTTTTTATTTTTGGGCAGACCTCACCGACCGCAGATGAAACGAAACCCCTCAAATCCTAACCGTTGTCCATTCCAATGCGCAATCATCTTCACCAAATTGAGCATTCTAACAGCAAAAATTCCGGCCATAAATCATATCAGGGTCGGTCTCTGTCTCTAATCTCTTCATCTTCAGGTTTTACTTTACTTTTTTTTTTGGATCGATTTCTTATGTGCCTTTCCTGTGTGTGTGCGGTTCTTTCTTTTAGTTAGTTTAGTAACTGGGTTTTGCCGTTTTGAAGAATGAAGAAGATGTAGGATTGCTCTAAATTATGTTTGTGTGGAGTGTGGACCGTGGGTTTTTCTTTGGTATTACCGTGTGGCGAATCCTGAGGAGTGAGGAGTCCCTCAGACGATTCATTAGTAGGTAGAGCAATTTTTCCATTCTGTGCTTCTGCATCACCATATTTTTCTTCTTCATCCGAAATAGTGGCTATTACAGTAAAATTGGTGGCCACGGCAGAGATATTCGCGTTGGATGCTCCACAAATCCTATTTCCATAGCGGGGATTACGAGAATTGCAAGATGGGTATAAAGAAAATAGATTGAAATGGTGCTTAGTGATAATGGAAGAGAAAGTAGTGTTGAAATTGGGAGAGAAATTCGAGAGTTTGGATGGAAAAGTGAAGAAACGGTGCTTGAAACTTGTTATGCTATGATGCAAACTATTTTTTCCTCAATTCTGCGATGGGTATAAAGCAAATAGATTGAAACTTGTTATGCTGTGAAATTGTGAATATAGATTTTGCACAATGTCAATGTGCTCTCTAATCTCTATCAAATTTTTGTTATTCTCTGTAAATACAATATATGTCTAGAGTATTGGATATTTATCAATTTTTTCTTATTCTCTGTAACTACATATTTGCAGGTTATTTATTATTGTTGAATCCTTCTTTTTGGAAAAGTTTGAGGACTTACAATTTGGTTCCATCGATCAGGTTTTACTGCTCTTCGCTTAAATTATGTCTACAAGAAAATTTGAATCTGGATGTGCTAAAAGAAAAAGGAAAGAAAAGGTTGAAAAGTTGACTAAATCTCAAGAGGGAGCATTTGATAAGTTTTTTAGTAGTGGTAAAACGAACACATAATGAAGACGTAGTTATTGAATAAGTGTTTAATGAGAATGATAACATAAATAATACAATTGAGGAAGAACAGTGTTTGATGAATGAAAAGGAATCTACTGACAGAGACAACGAATTATTTTCCCTTGACCTTACCCATCCAGCAAATTGGGGAAATATGAATACAAATTTAAGAGATTTAATTATAATGAAAGGTCCCGTAAGAGAAAATGATATGATTTTTCCGAAAGATATAGCAAATCGACACTTCTCATCTACACATTACATTCGACGATTACCTAATGGAGAGAAGCATGATAGAAAAATGGTTGATTTATTCAAAAAGTTTGGATAAAGTATTTTGCTTTTGTTTTAAGCTATTCAAGAATGATGGGATCAGAAGTCAATTGGCACATGATGGAGTAAATGATTGGGAAAAATATTGGTGAAAAACTTAAAATTCATGAAGTAAGTTGTGACTTGACTACATCAATAACATGAGTAAATGGATAGAAATGGAGTTAAGATTTGAAAAGAGTAAAACAATTGATAAGAGTGTGCAAGAACAAATCAATAGGGATAGAGAACATTGGAGACGAGTATTATTGAGAATAATAAATGTAGTAAAAACTCTCGCTGAAAAATAATTTAGCATTTTCGTGGAGATAATGAGAAGATATACCAAGAAAATAATGGTATTTTCTTAAGCATAATTCAAATGATAGCTGAGTTTGATCCCGTAATGCAAGAGCATATTCGTCGAATCAAAAATAAAGAAATCCATCATCGTTATCTAGGACACAAAATTTAGAATGAGTTGATACTTATACCAGCAGGTGAGATTAAAAAACTAATCATTGAGAAGCTCAAAAATTCTAAATACTTTTCTGTTATACTTGATTATACTCCGGATACGAGTCACGAAGAACAAATGTCTATAATATTGAGGTGTGTAGATATTTCGGCAAGTCCAGTGAAGGCTGAAGAATTCTTTTTAGGATTTTTTATCCGTGGATGATACATCTGGTAAGGGGACTGTTTGATGAATTGGTGAATGCTTTGAATAATCTAGGACTTGATATTGATGATATAAGGGGTCAAGGCTATGATAATGGTGCTAACATGAAAGGAAAACATAAAAGAGTTCAAAATAGACTATTACAACTAAATCCTAGAGCATTCTACAGTCCTTGTGGGTGTCATAGTCTTAATCTTGCACTTTGTGATATGGCCACTTGTTGTTCAAAAGCTAAATCTTTCTTTGGGGTGGTGCAACGTATATACACTTTGTTTTCGTCATCTACTAAAAGGTGGAAAAATTTCTTTAAGCCCTTGTCACAAACTTGTTGGGAAAGCCATATTGAAAGTGTTAGAGCAATATGATTTCAAGCTCTGCAGATAAAAAAAGCTTTACTTCAATTGGCGAATGTTGATGATCCTAAGACAAAAAGTGTGAGACGGAGTGTTTGGCAACATACGAAATTGACAATTTTGAATTCTTACTTGGGATGCTTATTTGGTATGAAGTGTTGAATAATGTTAACGGAGTAAGCAAACATTTGCAAGCAGAAGACATGCATATTGATGTTGCTATAGACCATTTAAAAGGGCTCATTTCATTTTTCAAAAGTTATAGAGAGCCTGGGTTTGATCGGTCATGGTTGATGCTAAAGAGATTGCAAGCGAATTAGAAATTGAACCGATATTTCGTGATGAGACTTCTTCTGAAGAGATAATACATAGAAAGAAGCAGTTTGATGAGACTTCTTCTAAAGAGATAATACAAACGGCTGAAGAGTCTTTTAAGATCAATAATTTTATATATATAGTAGATCAAGCTCTATCATCACTTCAGAATAGATTTGAGCAATTTCAGAAATATGATGACATTTTTGGATTTTTATTTGATTTGAAAAGACTTAAATCTATCGATCATGGTAGTTTGAAGTGTTCTTACATTATCCTTGAAAAATACTTGAAGCATAATATGATTTTTGATATTGATGGGATTGAATTATTTTCTGAGTTGAAAGTTTTAAGGGAAGCGATATCCTGTAGACATTTTTGGAGCAATTGATGTATTGGATTTCATTAAGAGAATGAATTGTTATTTTGCAAATGCTTGGATTGCTTATAGAGTATTATTGACTATTCCTTTCGCAGTTGCCTCTGCTGAAAGAAGTTTTTCAAAGTTGAAGTTGATTAAGTCTTATCTTCGATCAACCATGTCACAAGAGCGATTGAATGGATTAACTATGATTTCTATTGAAAAAAATATGTTGGAAAAACTTGATTTCAGTAGTTTTGATTACTAATTTTACATCTCAAAATGTGAGAAGACTAAATCTTATGCTAGCGTAATCTTTCGGGTTGTGAGAGAAGTCTTATTTTGCTATTGTATCTTTTGAATTGTGTAAAGTCTTCTTTTTTAATATAAAAGTGTTAATTATTTAAAATATTTAAATATTATTACACTTGTAAAATAAAAATATTATGTTGAAGGGTCTCATAATAATTTTCCCTTAGGCCTCCAAATTCTAAGGGCCGGCCCGGCATGAGAGTAACAAAGAAAGGAAGAAACTAAATAAAACCCATGACTGAGCAAAGAAACCTAATTTATGTGGAAGCAGTCCCGTCTCTATTCAAATGCAATCCTTTGACAGCCAATTTTTTATATACATAGTATGACAATTTCTACATTTTATGACTTGTGCTAGAAATTTACAATACAGAAAAATCTTGATTCCGGCGTTGAAAAAGTCAGCAAAATTCGCTTTACTTATTTATTTCTTTCAATGTGAAAGATTTTTTTACCATGCAGGCTGTATCTTTGAAATAAGTTTATTTTTAACCCTACTATATTTTTCTATAGATGAATCTTTATTTCTAAAAAATTCGCGTCAATGTTTATATTTATCTTTGGCGATTAGACAAAAGTTGAAAACCAGTTTTTCGAGTCGAGAATGTTGTAAAATAAGTAGGACTATCCAATTCCAACCAACGATTTTCATATCCTTGTTAATAAACCAATTTTAAAGCCTCAGAATCTTGATGAATGAGGGAGCTTTTTTCTCTCTTCGTTGTAATCTTTGCAAGTGAGTGATTTAGGCATTAATGTATTTACCCACAGAAGTTTGGTTGAGGACCGAAGAGTCGGTTTTACTATTCAATAATGACGATTTATGATCAAATTGTGAAAACTTCACTCATAAGATCCAAGAACAAAATAAATTTACAAAACTTCACTAGTAAGATCTAAGAATAAAATAAAATTACAATGACACGTTGACTACAAATAACTCTTAAGCAAAGGATTATAAAATAGGTTATCGAAACATTAAATTGTTACCTGTGATTACGTAAGTACACTGCAACTGGCAATGCAATTTGATTTCTTTAGTAGAGTGGTTTTTTCTATATTAATAATTGAGCTCCGGTTTTTCATCTTTTCTATTTTATGTTAAAAATAAATAGTGCATTGAAACTTTATTTTTAACATTCACTCTATAAAATAAAGATGTCCCTTTGCCAATTCAAATTCTTTATTTCCCCTATCAAATGCCTATAAGACAACTTTATGTACTAGACAATTTTCAGGAGTCCCTTTAAATGAAGTCCAAATGTATGATTCATCTCTAATAAACTTTTCAACAAGTGTAAGCTTTTGCCCAATTAGTTAAGATTTAACTGCAACCAAATTTTCCACAATGAAAGAGAACATTATAACGTGATTAAATCTGAAATTATGATACTTTGTCCAATATTTTTACAAGCAAAACACTAATAAAACACCTTAAAGCTTGCTCCTCAAGATGAACTAGTTTTGAAAGTCGAACTTTTCGATATAGCTAAGTTTCCATTTGACACAGGTAAAATTATTAACACACACTTTGAATTTTTATAATTATGTAGCATCACTGTATTAAAAATAAAAAATAAAAATAAAAATCCTCTATTTGAATCATGGTTGCTACATCACTGTATTTAAAAAATAAAAATAAAAAATTTTTGGGTAATGGATTCAAAGATAAATGATTGATTACCAACAAAAATATTAAATTCCTTGGCGTGCTAGAATTTTTTATGTTAGGGTTGAAATAGTCAGCATTTCTAATCTGTGTTTACAACCTTGCCCTATAAATTTATGGTGAGATTCACACTGAGCTTTTCATCCTATCTTGAAGCATAATTTCCTCTACTAGAGTAAAAAATGGCTCACTTCAAGACTTTGCTTTTTCTCAGCCTTCTATTTACTGTAGTTCTTGTGTTCTCTTCCAAAGCTTGTGCTGATAATGTGCCTGGGGTTTGCCCAAACTCGTGAGTATTGTCCACCAATCTCTGTCTCTCTCTCTATCTCTCTCTGTCTCTCTCTCTCTCTCTATATATATATATATATATATAATATATATATATATATATTGGTATTGGTTGAATCAGGATATGGAAAGCTCAAATGGTGTGCAATTTCCAAGTGGAAATACTGACACATCACTCTAATAATATTCAAAATGTTCGGTAGATTAGATAGCATAATAAAGAAAAAGATGAAGTAATTATGTTCATTTTACTATTTGTCCTGTCTAGTAGTTGAATACCAATCACACCCTAAATTTTTGTCGTAAAGTAGTTATACTAATGTTTTCTTAACTGTAAAATTTTTGTAGAGGTGACACGCAAGTGGACTATCATCGCGAGGTGGAGGGTATCATGGAGGTGGGAGGGTATCACGGAGGGTATCATGGTGGTGGAGGGTATCATGGAGGTGGAGGGTATCACGGAGGTGGAGGCATCACTGAGACTATCCACACTGCAATTGAGAGTACTAATCACAAGCCCTAGAAACCCAAATCAAAGCTCTGCTCATATTGGCCACACTGTTATTAAATTTCCTACTTCTTAGTGGGGATACTACGTTGAATATTTTAAAAGCAAGTAACAATAGCTTTATTGTATTTTGTGTGTTTTCCAGCAATAAGGCATCTACTGCCATAGTGTGCTAGTTAAGCCATGGCTTGGTTTGAATAATTACTGTCTCAATATTTTGCTTTGTGTTAGGCTTCATGCAAAAGGTTTTAATGAAAAAGTTGTTTTTAATTTTAATAAGGTAATCTTTTTATTTTTTTAGTTTTGTAGATGTCTTTGAGCAAGAAATATTCCTTGATCGAAGAGTTGGTTTACTATTCAACAATGTCTATTAATGATCAAATTGTGAAACTTCACTAGTATGATCTAAGAATAAAATAAAATTACAATGACTGGTTTGACTACAAATAACTCTTAAGCAAAGGATTATAAAATAGGTTATTAAAACATTAAATTGTTTACCTATGATTACACAAGTACACTGCAACTGGCATTGCAATTTGATTTTTTTTAGTAGAGTTGGTTTCTATATTAATAATTGAGCTCGATTTTTCCAACTTTTCTATTTTATGTAAAAATAAATAGTGCATTGAAACTTTATTTTTTAACATTCACTCTATAAAATAAAGATTTCCGATGAGCCAATTCAAAATTCTTTCACTTTCCCCCTATCAAAAGCTAATAGACAACATTTATGTACTAGACAATTTCACGAGTCCAAGTCCAAATGTATAATTCATCTCTAATAATCTTTTTAAAAGATTGCCTTTAGTATGGCAGAATATTTTTAAATTATCAAAATAATTTTTTTTAACGTACTTCAAACAAACTCTTTATTATATTATTTGTTTTTCCGCTCAAAAAATTTTTCATCATATTGTAATATCCATTTATTCACATCGGACAGGGACCCAATTGAATGTGCAATACTGTTAAATCCATACTATTATTAGACAACAATTGTTTGATTAAATGACAAAAATGATCATAGTAGCTTAATCTCTTAAACATATATATTCCCATGGTTTGGCTTCTTGAGAAATGGACAAACCATGGACTGAGATGCAAAAGAAATCCTAATTTTATGTGGAAGCAGTCGTCTCTATTCAAATGCCTATCCTTTGACAGCCAATTTGTATATATATATATATATATATATAGTATGACATTTTCTACATTTGATGACTTGTGTCTAGAATTTACAATAAAGAAAATCTTGATTCCTGCGTTTGACAAAGTCAGCAAAATTTCAACTGTGAGTGAACCAATTGCCTATATAAACTAAGACTCGCACTACACTTCCATTTCTATCCTTGAAGCTAGAATTTCTTGAGAGAGAGTGGTGAAGAGGAGAGAGGGGGGGGGGGGGGGGGGGGGGACTCAACTCAAAGAAATTAAATTCTTGGTGGGTTTTTCTGTTTAGCTGTAATTCTCTGTTCTCAAAATTGTGATGCATTTGTTAAAAAATATTAAGTAAACATATAACTGACAATTTTCTGATAATAAGATTGAATGTTACATTCACTTGTTAAGTAGAGCCTACCCCATCAAATTATATATGTTGCACTAACACAAAGAAAAATGCCACTGTTTTTTTATTAATTTGTGATTGTGAGAATATGGTTGTGACTCAATGCCTCGTATATAAAGATCTCATGGAAAGTCACGTTTAGGCACAATGGGTAGACATGTGAATAGTCCAACCAAGTCAAAATGATAGAAAAGACAAAGAGTTGCCTACTCGCCAAGGCTCTATCTCCATTAGGGCCCTTTAAGCCGAGTCAAGTTCATCTCTGCGCCGAACCTCTTTCACCTGTGGTATCCAAAGTGGCTCATTGTCTCTTAGGCAAATCTGATGAGTTTCTTCACGAAATATTGATGTAAGATTTGAATTTAATAAGAGTGTTAGGACTTGTTTGTCTAGGGAATGTAGGGACGGTGGAAACATTCCTTTGTCAAAATAAAGTTTTCATCGTAATTAATGTATTGAACTAAGTGAAGTAGTGACCCTGTTAATTATGGGTGGAGAGAGAACGTATGTACTGATCATATGGTGACAACATCAGCCCAGGATTGATTTAAATAGCAACTCATGTAACATTGTAGGGGAATTGGCAATCATATGAGCAAACTTCATTCATATGCTCAATATTGCACTTGACTTCTTCCTTTTGCTCATGAGATGTTAAGTTACTTTTTATTTGGATTATTACTGATTTGGTAGATTTATGTGATGATGTACTTGTTTAGTTCTTGTTGACCCGTCTTCGTTGTTCATGCTCGAACCATTTTTATAGTTGTGTTAAAGAGCAATCTTTTTCCCCGCACTTCGACAACCATGGTCTCCCGACCTAAACTTTCGATCACAACGTGCATTTGAAACTGATATCCTGCGTAAACAAGTGGGGAATCTAGACATCTGTGGACACTTTTTTCGGGTGTGTCAAACAGATTGACGTCGTATGTGAAAAACGGTCACTGTTAATCCATGGAATCGTGATAAAAAGTTAGTAGTTTGTGTTGAAAAGTTTTTGACTTTGAAAGAAACGGAGGTATTCTTGAAGAATAGGATCACCAAAAGGATATTAGTTATTGAAACACCATTTGACCTTGAAACAAAAAGGAGCATTGATTGCTTTGAATTGCCTTGAAAGTATATGAAGGTACTAGCCGAAGGGAATCTGTCCAGGAGGGTAGTGAAACAATAAGGAGGAAAACCCTCGTGTACAGTCCCAACAGCTCGTTATAGATTGCACTAGTCGAATAGACGAGGCAGATCACGAGGAGGGTCTAGAGTAGTTGCTAGACTTACCAAGGAAATGGCCACCATGGCTGAAAATATGAGGAGTATTACTCATCAAAACCTTGTTATGCAAAAGTTGTTAAGAAACATGCAAAACCGATGAGGGTACCCAGTTCCTCCATATACGCCCACGAGAATGTATCATTTCAAGGG